>LR990183.1:4790000-5390000 GCA_905147325.1 Notodonta dromedarius | reverse complement strand
GTATCACTATTATAGGGTGTTTTAATGTAATTCCAATTCAAAGCGTTTATTTTGTTTAGGCCTACAAATTGTCAATTTTAATGTTTTTCTTATATCTACAACCGGATCGGAACGCGACCTCGACTGAGAAGTTCCGGCAAGAAACTCAGCGGGCTTGTCTTTTAATATATATATTTTTTTTATCGCCGTATCGTATTTTTTATAAACCATTATATACAGGCGATAGTTAGTCAACACTTCCTTGAAGGAAAACAAGCGTGAAGTTTGTATTTCCACTTGTTGTGTGACGGTAGCACAGATTTACATAGATCACGCAAGTACACCTACTGTGACGTCACAGCCGAAATTTAGTCCAAACCGATTCAAAGACACCGATGCCGCCGATGCCCCTCCGCCCGCTACGATTCTCTCGCTCACACTCGTATTTTTTATATCTGTAGTCGCGCGGACTGTAAGTTAGCGGCGACCAACCTTGACGCTTGGTCGGGGTTTCGGACACGCGAAGTACATGCATTTGCTTTATCTATGTAAGTCTATATCTGTGGGTGGTAGGTTCACGCACGGCACGCAGCCCGACGACCCCGTGGACCCGCTGCGCGCTGTCGCCAGGAGCTGCGGCGCCGCCCCCGCGCAGGCCGCCGCCGCCGCCGCCCAGCAGGGCCTGTACGGCGCCGCCACGCGCCGGGCGGCGCGTTGGAGCCCCGAGGGACTCGTCTGCAAGCGGTTCAACGTGCCAGACCCGGGAGGGGCTAGGTGAGGATTGCCACTCGTACAGGGCCCTAACCACCCTACTTTTACTGCTACTTTCACTGCTACTTTTACTGCTACTTTTACTGCTACTTTTACTGCTACTTTTACTGATACTTTTACTGCTACTTTCACTGCTACTTTTACTGCTACTTTTACTGCTACTTTTACTGCTACTTTTACTGCTACTTTCACTGCTACTTTCACTGCTACTTTTACTGCTACTTTCACTGCTACTTTTACTGCTACTTTTACTGCTACTTTCACTGCTACTTTCACTGCTACTTTTACTGCTCCTTTCACTGCTACTTTCACTGCTACTTTCACTGCTGCTACTTTTACTTCCACTAACGGTAGCACTCCAGAATCGATGGTGGTGTCAGATGATGGCGCCGAGGTTTGATCTTTCACGAAGCCCGGTGAAAAGCTGTATTGTCTTGAAATTTCGCTATTGTGGCAATCAGCCTGTACAGTTATTTTTATCTCCCACCTTTTAATGGGAGGAAGTGGATAATTTCACTTTATAGTATACTAGTTTCCAGCCCGCGACTTCGTCCGCGTAGACTTAATTAAAGTATCATATGTGTTAATCCAGGTTATAAACTGTCTGTGCTCCAAATTTTATCCGAATCCGTTCAGTAGTTTTTGCGTGAAAGAGTAACAAACATACATTCACACTCACAAACTTTCGCATTTATAATATTAGTAGGACGGAAAAGTCTTTCAGATACTGAAATTAAGAGCTAAACTCGTCTTTCATATACCAATCAGTGACGTTATAAATATTTTGTCCACAGAATCGAACAGAAGAAAGAAGATAAACCAAAAGTGTCGTATTCAGTCTTCTCGTACTTGGAGTCGTCAGTTCACGATAAGGACAGCTTCGCTAAAGAACAAAGCAAGTTTAGCGGATCAAAATCACTCGACAGAGACACTTTAACTAAAGCAAACAGTCAAGTGTCGACTAAAACTGACCAGAATTCGACTAAAAGCGATCCAATTTCGACTAAAAGCGATCAGAACAATAAAATGGATGGTATAAATGCTGGTTTCAATAAAAGAATGACAGTGGCCGAGCTGTTTTTGAAGGAATCCGAGAAAACCAAAGACCACGGTAACGAAGTGACGGAAACAATCAATCAATTTGATAAAATGGATTTGTACAAGGCGATATTTTTGAGTGACAGCGAGGACGAAACAGATGTCACTGTTAAGAAGAACGATGCCACTGATTTTATTGATGTCCCCACAAACGTGGAACGCAATATGTCGCCGCCGCGAGGTATTTTCGCGAACATAGACTTCGACGAACTCAATTCATGGAAGAGAATAGACAAACCCGAAACTTCTAATAAAACCGCCGAGAAGGTTGATAGTGTTGCAAAAATTACTGAAAGTGTCGACAAAAATAGTGCAAATAATAGTGAAGAGCAAGTCTATGGCCCAAAAATCCCAGATTTTTTGCAAAAACGCTTAGAAACAGAAGAAGACAAAGTTCAGAGTGTAGAAATAGAATCGAGCTCCAGCGAGGACTCGTGGGTCGATGTGAACGAATTAAAAAATAAAAAGAAGAAAAAGAAAAATAAAAAACACAAGTCGAAACACAAGAAGAAGTCTAAAAGTAAGAAGAAAGACAAGTGAACTAGTTGTAATCAATGTGTGTACAAATAAGCACGGTGAATATACATAGTTATTTATGTCAAAATTTTGCGTTCATTTTCTGTCACAAAATACTAGTTTAAAATTGCAAAATGGCACCAACCCACACACACTTCTGCAAACTAAAACCAACCTAGAACCACTAACACAAGGTTGGTTTTGGGCTACAGCAGTGCATGTGGGTTGATTGCATTCTGCAAAAATATATCCAATTATAAATTATAATCTATATATATATAACTCAACTGACTGACTGACTGACTGACTGACTGGCTGACTGACTGACATAGTGATCGCACAGCCCAAACCACTGGACGGATCGGGCTGAAATGGCATGCAGGTAGATGTTATGACGTAGGCATCCGCTAAGAAAGGATTTTGATTAATTCTACCCCCAAGGGGATAAAATAGGGGATGAAAGTTTGTATGAAACTTTGTCAATTTGAAACCGATCGGGCTCCAGACTTTGCATGCATAAAGCTACTATGACGTAGACATCCCTAAAGAAAGGATAAAAATTCCACGCGGACGAAGTCGCGGGCTCAGCTAGTAGTCATATAAAATACGTGTATATTGATATCGCCCTCCCTCCCACGTATTGGGAAACATTCCCATCGACTTTTTATTAGGAATTATAGTATGTACCTACACAGCGCGTCATTTTTGTGGCTAGGTAATAAGCCATAATCAGTGCCGGATTAAGCAAGCGCGGGGCCCGTAGCAAAGCGCGGGGCCCGTAGTCGGTTACCGAGTGCCTGACATGGATTGCCTCAGTAGGAAAAGTTGTAACGTTTCACGTTTTTTGTGACATCAAGTAAATTCAATACACCACATCTTAATAAGTTTCACTCAAAAAAATTACGCTCAGGCAGATATGAGTGGGTTTAAATATGCGGGGCCCCCTTTCGCGCGGGGCCCGTAGCAATTGCTACTCTTGCTACATGGTTAATCCAGCACTGGCCATAATTAGTTATTAATCGTTTATCACACAAATACGCGAGCTGTAACTGTTATGACACTGGAATAATAACATCAGGCGGATCGTACGCTTGTTAACAAATTGTTAATTAATAAAATTATACAAAAACCACTCCATTCAAACATTGATTGTATTTCATACTTTTATGGTTTACTATAACGCCCCTGCAGCATCAGGCTGAAGACTTGGAGCCCAGAGGTCAATTACAAAGTTACTGCTTGATAAACCTACTCTTTACAGAACCAAGCAAGTGCGTGACCTTGGTGTACCTAACCTATTATCTAAGCGGCTCCTATCGTACAGTAGCCAGTTTACCACAATTTAAGATAAAATAATAACATATTATATCCTGTTTTTGTATGTTTTGTAGCTATTAATTGGACATAACTGAAAATATTTCCACCAAATACAGGAAAATGTATATTATACCAGTTAATTAAATTTGTTTTTTTGTGTGCAGAGTGTTTCAAAAGCCCGATTTCATATTTTACGGTAGTACTTACCTATATAGGGATACTCTTGGGATTGAAAATGGAACGGTGTATTTGAGTTTTGAACAGAATTGGTGGAAAGGGAGTGAATCATAGAGAAATAAGAATAGAGTAGGGGGGATTAGGGGGAGAGCGTATGTTATATTTTATTTTTATTCAACGTTCTCATCGAAAAAATATGAATACTTGTTATCTGCTGATTGTTTTCAATGATAAAATAGGCATGCTTTCTACTATATAATAAATGCCGCGTAGTTTCATTTAAAGCAAAGCGCGCGACTGCGCATTCGCCAATAGAGAGAGAAAGGTACCAAGTATTATTTCGGACTTATGAAACAACCCGTACTGTAGAAGTACGCGCTGTCACAAATATGTCATAGAATCTACTAAAAGTACCCAATAAGATGTTTAGATAGCGTACTTCAACAGTGGAGATTGTTTCGAAAGTCCGAAATAATGCTTTGGGTTATATGAGTTCATATCGGTTATACTGTTTACTGTCCGCAGTTTTTATAAGCTTGGAGATATTGTGGTGAGACCGTTTGATATTATTATTTTTTGAGGAGCAAGTGTGTGAACAACCCCGAAGCGAAAATGTTTTTAAGGTCTTTGATTTACACCAACAAAAGAAACGTCTCATTACAATTCGAACGATGACGCATTCGCTAAGTTTCATTATTAGAATAGGTAGGTACTATTAAACATTTCATTCGATGCTCCATTTTGGTTTTCCAAAGTAGACGGTCACATTTTAGTATTGTATTGTTATTAAATGTGTTTGTTATTGCTATTTGTTAAGTACTAGACTCTGTCGAAGTACCTATTAAACTGAGTGAACAATATTTTTAAAGAAGGAAGAAGATTTTATTCAATACCACATCAACGATACTATACCATCCTAATACATAAAAAACAATAAAATTATACCAACATCAATTCCACATAAGGGATTAGTACAACAAAATAATCAATTAAATTCTTAATTTAAACAATTTATTGCCAGTTTCAAATACTTGGAATTGTATAACAGCTTCTTCGTCTTAAGTTTGCTTATTGTTATCATGTGTACCGTCTCTAGAGCTGCTTTCTTCAGGAGTTTTCGTAGAATCAGTATCATGAAGTACTGATTGTATTTGAAAATGCATATTTGTTGATATCAGCACGTGTTGCATCGGGTAAAATGTTCAGTGTGGACTCGGTATACTCGTATTTATTCGTAATAGTTCCCTTTTTAATAGGATTGGGCCCGCCACACACTCCCTCACTGTCACTCCTGTAAGCCGGGATTGACAATGGTGTTCAATCATGACGCCATTATTTGACCCTAGACGAGTCCCGGGGAAATCACACACGGTACACGTAACTTGTTGAACCATTGGCACGAAAAGAAGAAGTGAACGAGTCTGCCTTGATAAGCTACGGAGCTGTTCGGGCCCTGATCTTGATCTTATTATTTTCTATCACGCATTGTACGGCGTTTTCCTTCTTCAGATGGATGTAAGGATCGATACCAGAGAAGGTATATACAAGATTGTTGTCTCTGTCAAACAGAGGTGGGCCATATGTGTGATCGTTGATGGCACCGACCTCCACCAGTTGCCCGTTTATTTTTCTATAGACATACGTGGAAACAGTTGATGGTAGGTCAGAATAAGTATAATTAATGAATATGACGTTGTCATCCTTGTCTACAGTCGGAAAGGTGATGGTTTCCAAGTATCCATCGTGGTGAACTACTCCTTCACTTAGTCTTCTCATAGCAAACGAAATTTCACTTGCGTGAAAATAAATATCGTTATTCTTATCGACAACGAAGGTTGAGACATCATATCCCTTTGATCCTGGACCCATACGCGACACCCCGTTCTCATAGGTAAAGAGACCACCGTTATATGCAACTGCGTAATAGAGTTTATCTTTGAATAGCATATTCCAGGTTTTGACGTCACTAACCAGCAAGTGTTCTTTGTTGTTAGCAAGGTCAAATCTGTAGATACCTTTCCGCCAGAAGCTGTTGCCGTAAATTTCCCCGGTACGTTGGTCCACAACGATCGTCCGTATCTGCTTTACTTCGAACTCATTGCATGTCCCAGTGTCCAGGTTGCACTTTCTGATTCGGTCTTCGGAAGGATATTTGGTTACGTACAGCGTGTTGGTGTTCCTATCGACGTCTCCGGTCCTACCCGCGCTCTCGGCGGGCAGGCGGTGCTTCGTGTAGCACCACCCGTCGAGGCAGCCGTCGCAGTCCGCGCGGACGGGACTGGTGCACGCGGCCGCGACACACAGCACGGTGAACCATCTCATCTTGCACCTGGAACGACCGATTAGTTGATAACAAACTAGTTGAAATATAAAAAAAAGCCACGCCTGGTGTACCTTGCTAATCCATAGTCCTCGCAGGTTTGTGTTTGGCGAGCTAAGGTTTCTGGGTGGTCTAAAGGTGGAATATATTAGGTACATCAAACTCACCAGCTTATATTCCTGATGATAGCAGTCTTATGTGAGAGCCTTAGTACTGTGTGATGGTGTCTGTCCCGGGCACCGGCGCCTACTGATGCGGTGTTGTGTGACCCCCGCCCTCGCCGACCCATTTTGTACAAGTCTTATCTAAGGCTCGCCACACATAGTAGGTGTAGTCTTTATGGTGTAATAAATAAAATTGGAGTGTTTGTTTGTAATATCAAAATAACACCTTTTCACGTAATCTCCGTAACGGCTGGACCGATTTTTACGGGACATTCACTGGCAGATAGCTCATGTTATAATGAGTAACTTAGAAAACTTAGCTTTTTATTTTAGAAAAAAATAAACAGTGCCGTCTAGGGACGCCCGAAAGAAGCGAAGCTTTGTAGTATAGAGCGTAGGACGCCGCATCTGCTACTCTGTATACCTATATGTATCGTGTAACGCTACTGACGTCATCGTGTAACGGTACTGACGTCATCGTGTAACGGTACTGACGTCATCGTGTAACGCTACTGACGTCATCGTGTAACGGTACTGACGTCATCGTGTAAAGGTACTGACGTTATCGTGTAACGCTACTGACGCCATGGTGTAACGCTACTAACGCCATGGTGTAACGCTACTAACGTCATCGTGTAACGGTACTGTGACAATGGGGTTTTAACTAATAAAAACTTATCACTTTGTAGTATTTTAATTTATTATAATATTATTTAAATATTAATTTACATAAAAACGTTCTATCACCATAGTCCCCAATTGTCACGGCCAGCGCACCGCAGAGCTTTCAATTTCAAAAATAACCTTTTTCCTAAATTTAAATATTATATTCTTGACGGCCAGGAACGCTTATCGCCAGTGGCCAGTGCGCCGACATGGACCTCCTTACAGTAATGACGTCGACGTGTAATGCTAATGACGCCGCGGCGTAACGCTACTGGCGTCATCGTGTAACGCTACTGACATAGTCGTTTAACGGTACTGACGTCACGCACGGTGTAACGCTACTGACGTAATCGTGTAACGCTACTGACGTCGTCGTGTAATGCTAATGACGCCACGGCGTAACACCACTGCCGTCATCGTGTAACGCTACTGACGTCGCCGTGTAACGCTACTGACGCCACAGCGTAACGCTACTGACGCCACGGCGTAACGCAACTGACGCCAAGGTGTAATGCTACAGACGCCACGGCGTACCGCTACTGACGTTTTCGTTCAACGCTACTGACGTCGTCGTGTAATCCAAATGACGCCACGGCGTAACGCTACTGACGTCGCCATGTAATGCTACTGACGTCACGGTGTAACGCTACTGACGTCGTCGTGTAACGCTACTGACGCCAAGTTGTAACGCTACAGACGCCACGGCGTAACGCTACTGACGTCATCGTGCAGCGCTCGTTACGCTACGTCATCTGACGATTTGCACGGATAGAGTGCCCGGGAGCGAACGCCCCGGACATCGGTAAAGAAGCTTCGCTTCAAAAAAAAACACAGATGGGTCCTGACTCCTGTCGCGCGGGCTCAGAACGCGAGAGCGGGCGGGAAGAAAAATTTGATTAAACTTAGCCTAGGTGTTTCCTTATCAACTTCATAATTTTAGTAAACACTAGTCTTAGTGAACTGAACAAACATTTTTTGTTTAATTAAATTTCACGCGGAGAAAGTCGCGGGCTCAGCTAGTCACAAATATATCGTGGAATTTACTAAAAGTAGCAAAGTTACCTACTTTGCCCTCTACTATATGTGGCGAGCCCGGTCGGCAGATAAGACTTGTAAAAAAATAGGTCGCCGGGGGCCTCACATTACCAGCTCAGTGGACGCCGGCTCATACACCGTCACACAGTCGCTAAGACTCCTTATTAAGAGTGTGCTATCGTCGGGGCTACAAGGGGGTAAGTTGGGTGTTATTATTCATTCTCGGTTCGTTTGTTTGTTAAGGGGTGTCAGGATTTACTCCTGTGTTGGACAAGAAGACGGGAACGCGATATTTTCCCTACAAAGAACCCTTATAAGATCATGCAGTCCGTCCGTCTGTCCCAGTCTGCTACAGTGCCATAACTTTATAGTTTCACGAAGTGTATCAAATATTTTACCTATACTATAAAATCTTATGAAATACACATTTTTGATTCATCTGATCTTGATTAAAATGAAATGGTGTTTCCATACTTAAGGCTAAAGCGCCCATCTAGCCCGCGAAGTTCAATTTTTTTGAGGTTTTTTAGAAATTTTTCAAAATCTGACAATAATAAGAGGCACATTTTGTAATTCGCGAAAAAGACCGTGTGCAGTGCATTTATTAATATATCTAACTTACTCTAAAACATTTCAAGAACGACAGCTATCCAGATAATCTGGCAATTTTTGTATATTTAGTGATTTACTAGTATCATATCCACCGTGATAATATTTAGAGTAAAATAAATGTATTAATAAATGCACTGCATACTGTGTTTTTCGCAAATCACAAAATATTGTCTTAAATGTTTTCAGATTTTGGATAAACTATAAAAATACTCGAAAATTTTGAATTTCGCGGGCTAGACAGGCGCCTTCACCTTAAATCATTTATGTAGTTTTCGGCGGTGCCGCATGCCGTTTGCAAAATTTTTACCTTTAAAGGTTTAAAAACTGAGCAAGAGGCGTTTACTGCCAAACACAAACCCGTGAGGACTAGACTAGCTAGGTACACCAGGCGGGGTCCGCCACGGCACTTGGCCGGTTTTTTTGATATTATTTCAACTAGTATGTTATCTACTAATTGGTCGTTTCAGGTGCAAGATGAGTTGGTTCGCCGTGCTGTGTGTCGCGGCCGCATGCGCCAGTCCCGTCCGCGCGGACTGCGACGGCTGCCTCGACGGGTGGTGCTACACGAAGCACCGCCTGCCCGCCGAGAGCGCGGGTAGGACCGGAGACATCGACAGGAACACCAACACGCTGTACGTAACCAAATATCCATCCGAAGACCGAATCAGAAAGTGCAACCTGGACACTGGGACATGCAATGAGTACGAGGTAAAGGACATACGGAAGATCGTTGTGGACCAACGTACCGGGGAAATTTACGGCAACAGCTTCTGGCGGAGAGGAATCTACAGATTTGACCTTGCTAACAACAAAGAACACTTGCTAGTTAGTGACGTCAGAACCTGGAACATGCAATTCAAAGATAAACTGTACTACGCAGTTGCACGTACGGGTACTGGTGGTATCTTTAACTATGAGAACGGGGTGTCGCGGATGGTTCCCGGAACAAGTGGATTTGATGTGGCAAGCTTTGTTGTCGATAACAATAACGATATCTATTTTGACGCAGGAGTAACTTCGATTGCTACGAGAAGGCTCAGTCATGGAGTAGTTCACCACGATGGTTACTTGGACACCATCACTTTTCCGACTGTAGACAAGGATGACAACGTCATATTCATTAATCATACTCATTCTGACCTACCATCAACTGTTTCCACGTATTTCTATAGAAAAATAAACGGGCAACTGGTGGAGGTCGGTGCCATCAACGATCACACATATGGCCGACCTCTGTTTGACAGAGACAACAATCTTGTATATTCCTTCTCTGGTATCGATCCTTACATCCATCTGAAGAAGGAAAACGCCGTACACTGCGTGATAGAAAATAATAAGATCAAGATCAGGGCCCGAACAGCTCCGTAGCCTCAAGGGAGACTCGTTCGATTCCTCTTTTCGTGTCAAGTAAATGGTTCAACAAGTTATGTGTACCATATCTACCTATCAGAGAGGTCTATAGATTATTTACAAAGCCCCGCTAATGTCATGCTGGTTCAAAGACAATTTAGCATTTCCTCGGGTCTCCTCTAGTGTCAAATATTTGCGTCATCCCGGCTTACAGGAGTGACAGTGGGGGAGTGTGAGCCCAATCCCATTAAAAAGGGAACTGGTACGAATAAATATACCTACCGAGTCCACACTGAACATTTTACCCGATGCAACAAGTGCTAAGAACAATGACGCATTTTCAAATACAATCTGTAGGTACCTACTTCGTGATACGGAGTCTACGAAAACTCAACAGTCAAATTCATTTAAGTTGAGGTGTAGTACGTACCTATATGTATTACCTATATTGTGTAACCTGTATGGTAGGATTATGAAGTAGTAATAAATGAGACATGTAGTAAACAAGACGTGTTTGATTGGGTGTACCCCCTACAGTACAGTACTTAGGTACCTACTTGTATTAATATTCATTATGGTAGTAAGCTGGACAGACCGAGTGACCAATGCAGAAAATCTGCTTCGAGTTGGGAGGAAGCGGGAACAGATGCAAACCATCAAAAGGAGAAAGTCCGCTTATCCAGGTCATATAATAAGGCACCCAAGATACGCACTTTTAAGGGTTATTTTGATGGGAAAAGTGGCTGGTAGAAGAGCTGTTGGGCGCAGGAGGAAATCATGGCTGCGAAATATCCGAGAATGGACGGCAGTCTCAAGTGCAGCGGAGTTTTTCAACCTCGCCAAAGACCGAGAGATATATGCGGAGCTGACTGCTAACCTTCACTAGTTGGAGAGGCACTATGAGAAGAAAATGTTAGTAGGAATAGTTATTTTCTATGTCCTCCTCTGACAAAATATTGGTTTAATTTGGTCTCACAAAAGACTATTTTATAATTATAATAGTCATATTAAATACGTTTTTCATTACTCATACTCTGAAAGTAGGTCTGAAGTTGCCTGAGGAGCGGGTTGAAAGTAATACTTTTCCGGCCCGGGAGAATCACTTTCAACTGACAGCTGTCAAATTATAAAAAAAATAAAATAGTTCAATTTTCACATTTCTATGGAACCATGTTCAAACTTTTTCTACAGTCACTCAATTACAGCACGATGTAAAATTTAAATAACATAAAGTTATAGATAGAGAATATATATTTTTAAATGACTTAATTATAATTAAGTTTCAACAATTTCTTTAAAATAACATAGATTTGGGCAAAATATTTTAAGATGAAAATAAAAATAATGGCTAAATAATGAAGAATTGGCCGGTCAACAACAAAATAGGCGGCAATCCGATCTTTTTTTTTTTTCGAGTTGTAGAGTATTGTTCATACTGCCTTGTATTATTTCTTTAGCCAATTCCTGTTTTTATTTTTACTTTCCCTGTATTCGTAATGAAAAGCACAGTGTTTACCTCGGGTGAAAGACTTATTTTGTCACTTTCACCACTCGTGTAACAATGTACTATTATACATATCGCGCTCTTCCCACCTATTGGGACACGTTCCCATCGATTATTATTATTAGAAATTATAGTTATAGTTAAATTATAGCACAGCGCGTCATTGTTATGGCTCGGCATGCTTCGTGTTTAGAACCTAATAAGGCATATATTATTGCGTATAATATTAGCTATCTACCAGTGAAAGTCCCGTCAAAATGGGTTCATCCTTTTCGGAGATACTCTTTGATTTCATGTGTTTTTATTTTTTTACGCGGAACCCTAATTGTTTTTCTAACATTAAAGTAGCCTAAGTTACTCCTTATAACATCAGCTATCTGCCAGTGAAAGTCCCATCAAAATGGGTTCATCCTTTTCGGAGATTACCTGGAACAAACATACAGACAGACAGACAACTTTTTTTTAATGTCGTTTTTGTGATAGGTGTTGTATGTACTTTCATATGCATTTAGTGAAAAGGTGTTATTTTGATATAACAAACAGACACTCCAATTTTATTTATTTGTATGTATACCTAGATGATATTATAGTTTGTTTATTACACAAAGACGCGAGCTGTGACTGCTATGACACTGGCATATTAACATCAGGCGGATCATACGCGTGTTACCAAACAGTGAATAAATAAAATAATACAAAAACAACTCCTTTGTTTGTATTTTATACTTTTACTAGCGACCTGCCCCGGCTGCGCACGGCTCTAAGATTATCAGTGTTTGTCTCACAGAGGTTTCTCTACTATATTATGCATGTAAGTATCTATACAAATTAATAAAGTTGGAGTGTCTGTTTGTAATATCAAAATAACACATTTTCACTAAATGCATATGAAAGTACATACGACACATAGTAACAAAACTGCGATTAATTTTTTTTTGTCCGTCTGTCTGTCTGTCTGTATGTTTGTTCCGGGTAATCTCCGAATCGGCTGGACCGATTTTGAAAGGACTTTCTTATAAGGAGTAACTTAGGCACCTTATTTGAGAAAATAAAATAAATAGATCACAAATGCCGCCCTTCACGCGGGCTCAAAACGCGCGAGCGGGCTTTTGCGATAGTAGTAGGTATATAAAACACGAAACATCGACTTGCAAATGTTAGATTACATATTTGTTTAAGTTTAAGTTCAATTCCACGCGGAGGAAGTCGCGGGCACAGTTAGTCATACATATAAACATTCCTCTTGAATCACACTATCTATTAAAAAAATCGCATCAAAATCCGTTGCGTAGTTTTAAAGATCTAAGCATACCCACACGGGGACAGACAGCGGGAAGCGACTTTGTTTTATACTATGTATGTAGTGATGGTTTAGTTTAGCACCCCTGCTGCATCAGGCTGACGACTTGGAACCCAGAGTTCAATTACAAAGTTTCTGCTTGATACTTAACCTACTCTTTACAGAGCCAAGCGAGTGCGTGACATTGGAGTAGCTAATATCTAAGCGGCTCCTATCGTACAGTAGCTAGTTACCACAATCCATTATAGTATACAATATACAATACATACATACAAATAAATAAAATTGGAGTGTCTGTTTGTAATATCAAAATAACATCTTTTCACTAAATGCATATGAAAGTACGTACGATGCTTATAACGAAAACGCGATTTTTTTTTGTCTGTCTATCTGTCTGTCTGTCTGTCTGCGTTTGTTCCGGGCAACCTCCGAAACCGATTTTGACGGGACTTTCACTGGTAGATAGCTGATGTTATAAGGAGTGACTTAGACTACTGGTGTTATTTTGGTATTACAAACAGACACTCCAATTTTATTTATTTGTTTGTACAGATAAAACACGAAACATCGCCTCACAAAAAAGAAAAATGACAATAAACTTAGCATAGGTATTTCTATATTAACTTTTCGTACACTCTGCGAACTGAACGAACACATTTTGTTAAGTTAAATTCCACGCGGACGCAGTCGCGGGCAAAGCTTTTACGATAAAATAATGACCATGAATAATATCATGTTTTTGTATGTTTTGTAGCTATTAATTGGACATAACTGATAATATTTCCACCAAATACAGGAAAATGTATATTATACCAGTTCATTAAATTTGTTTTTGTGTGCAGAGTGTTTCAAAAGCCCGATTTCATATTTTACGGTAGTACCTATATAGGGATACTCTTTGGGTTGAAAACGGAACGGTGTATTTGAGTTTTGAACAGTATGAATTGGTGGAAAGGGAGTGAAAAGGTATGAAGTGTAATCTAAATTGTTGGTTAATAGCTATTTAAAAGAATTAGAGGAACCACAATAATTAACTTTTATTTTGATATATATTAAATTACAATATTAACGAATATCTTGCAGAGAGTGTTGATCACTCCAAGAACACAACGAAAAGAGGACGCTCCGCTTGTGCACAGCAGTTTTATTTCATCCGAACGCGCCGTTGGAGAAACGTCAGCGATTCAAATATAAAACTGCCCGTTGATCCATAGATGGCGCTGTTCTAATGTGTGTTGCCAACAGAAGGTAGGGCGCGATTGCAAAAAATAAGATTTAAAAAATAATTTTACAAAGAATAAAGTTAAAATACTTTTATTAAACTACAAATGGTGTTATGGTACCAATTGAAGAAATCCACCCACGCTTCATACGGTACATTACATACGGTAGCTGAAATGTAGATGTCTTTTATAGACAGACTAATCGTAGCTAATTTTCTGATTTTCTGAGTGAAGACCATTGAATACTCATCACGACTTTCGTGTTACCGCCTTAGTACACGTCCGATGGTTTGGTAAACATTGGAATCTGTATTTACGTATAGCAACCACCAATATTCAAGAAATAATTGTAAAATACCTGCACAGTACTTGAGATTTGATTTTGTTTACAATCGCGATCAAGTGTTTTAAAGCCATTCAATTCTATGATCATCTCTAATAAACCACAAGTATTATTTCGGACTTATGAAACAACCTGTAGGTACTGTGGAAGTACGCTGTCACAAATATATCTTAGAAATTACTAGAAGAATCTAAGTAGGTACCTACTATGTGTGGCGAGCCCGGTCGGTAGATAAGACTTGAAAAAAAATTGGTCTACGAGGGCAGGGGCCACACACCACCGCGTCAGTAGGCGCCGGCGACCGGGACAGTCACCATCACACAGTACTAAGGCTCTCTCATAAGGCTGCTATCATCAGAAATATAAGTGGGTGAGTTGGATGTAATATATTCGAAATATTTCAAATTAAGACCACCCATACACCTTAGCTCGCCAAACACAAACCCGTGTGGACTATGGATTAGCTAGGAACACCAGGCGTGTGGTATTTTTATAATTGAACTAGCTGAGCCCGCGATTTAGTCCGCGTGGAATTTAACTTAACAAAAAAGCTCGCTCCGCGTTCTGAGTCCGCGCGACAGGACCCATTTTTTAAATTTATTTTTTCTAAAATAACAGTAGCATAAGTTAGTGCTTATAACAACAGCTATCTACCAGTGAAAGTCCCGTCAAAATCGGTCCAACCGTTTCGGAAATACTCTTTGGTTTCATGTGTTTTTATTTTTTACGCGTAACCCTAATTGTTTTACTAAAATTAAAGTAGCATAAGTTACTCCTTAAAACATCAGCTATCTGCCAGTGAAAGTCCCGTCAAATACGGTCCAGCCGTTTCGGAGATTACCCGGAACAAACACACAGATAGACAGATCGACAGACAGACAGACAGACAAAACATTTTTAAATCGCGTTTTTGTTATAGGTGTCGTATGTACTTTCATATGTATTTAGTGAAAAGGTGTTACTTTGATGTTACAAACAGACACTCCAATTTTATTTATTTGTATAGACTAGTTCGTTATCAACTAATTGGTCGTTCCAGGTGCAAGATGAGATGGTTCGCCGTGCTGTGTGTCGCGGCCGCGTGCGCCAGTCCCGTCCGCGCGGACTGCGACGGATGCCTCGACGGGTGGTGCTATACGAAGCACCGCCTGCCCGCCAACAGCGCGGGTAGTACCGGAGACATCGATAGGAACACCAACACGCTGTACGTAACCAAATATCCATCCGAAGACCGAATCAGAAAGTGCAACCTGGACACTGGGACATGCAATGAATACGAGGTAAAGGACATACGGAAGATCGTTGTGGACTAACGTACCGGGGAAATTTACGGCAACAGCTTCTGGCGGGAAGGAATCTACAGATTTGACCTTGCTAACAACAAAGAACACTTGCTAGTTAGTGACGTCAAAACCTGGAACATGCAATTCAAAGATAAACTGTACTACGCAGTTGCACGTATGGGTACTGGTGGTATCTTTAACTATGACAACGGGGTGTCGCGGATGGTTCCCGGAACAAGTGGATTTGATGTGGCAAGCTTTGTTGTCGATAACAATAACGATATCTATTTTGACGCAGGAGTAACTTCGATTGCTACGAGAAGGCTCAGTCATGGAGTAGTTCACCACGATGGTTACTTGGACACCATCACCTTTCCGACTGTAGACAAGGATGACAACGTCATATTCATTAATCATACTCATTCTGACCTACCATCAACTGTTTCCACGTATTTCTATAGAAAAATAAACGGGCAACTGGTGGAGGTCGGTGCTATCAACGATTACACATATGGCCGACCTCTGTTTGACAGAGACAACAATCTTGTATATACCTTCTCTGGTATCGATCCTTACATCCATCTGAAGAAGGAAAACGCCGTACACTGCGTGATAGATGATAATAAGATCAAGATCAGGGCCCGAACAGCTCCGTAGCCTCAAGGAGACTCGTTCCCTTCTTATTTTCGTGTCAATAGTTCAACAACTTATGTGTACCTACCTATAGTATTCATCCATTATTTACAAAGCCCTGCTAATTTCATGCGGGTTTAAAGAAAATTTAGCTTTTCCCCGGGGCTCGTCTAGGGTCAAATATTGGCGTCATCATTGAACACCATTGTCAATCCCGGCTTACAGGAGTGACAGTGGGGGAGTGTGGGCCCAATCCCATTAAAAAGGGAACTGGTATCTACCGAGTCCACACTGAACAACAATGACGATTTTCAAATATGATTAGTAAGTACCTACTTAATGATACCGAGTCTACGAAAACTCCTGAAGAAAGCAGCGCTAGAGACGGTACACATGATAATAATACGCAAACTTAAGACGAAGAAACTGTATAAAACTCCAAGTGTTTCAAACTGGCAATAAATTATGTAAGTAAGTAAATTTAGAATTTTTTATTTAGTATTTAAATCCTTATGTGAAATTGATGTTGGTATAATTGTTTGGTATTAGGATGGTACATACGTTGATTTGGTATTGCGTATGTAGAATGAAATGTATCATCTTCTTCTTCCTAAAGTTTCTAAGACCGAGGACAGACTGGCCGGGTAAGTATATCGGAGGGAACAGCATTATATGTTCAAATAGATGGAATTTAGAGTAGGATTCGACACTACTAATGTCACGATTTATCAATCATCGTTGCTCAGAGTAGCCCCCCAGAGGCCTTCGGGGAGATTGCCGCCGTCACTACGAAAAGTGTAGTGTTAGGTAGTTATAAATGGTCTAAGTTATATCAGAGAGGTGTTAACTAATTTAAATGGTCTAAGAGTTATATTGACACAAAAGAATGGTGAGCATAATTTTCGATAATTTTGTTAATAACGCCAATGGAACGACATTTTGTGGATAAAATAATGATTACTTAGCGTTTTTAACTAAATTAACGGTGAGCAGAATGCACCCTTCGTGAAATAGACGAACTACCTAGTAAGTATATCGTACAATGACACCCTATACAAGGGCAAATGTATGCTTACCCTGCGAGGAAAACGTCCATGATAGGCACCAAATTGCCTACTTTACAGTTTTATCATAATCCTGTAAATCAATTGCAAATCAATCCAATACATATCTAGGTAAGTATATAAACGGATGGAGGTACCTACCTGCCTACAGACACCAGAGAATTCGGTCAGATAACGAACCTGGACATAGTTCAAAGTCCTCTTACGCCACTATTTATGTAAAAATACGCGAATTCTATTTCGATATAGGTACTAAGTAAATAAACATTGTGCCACAATTCACAATGTTACGTTCGCAAGTGGGCGGTGAGATCGCGCCAAGGTTATTTGAGAATGGCGGGAAGCGGAGCGATAGCCGTCCCTACAAAACATAAGAATCAGATCGATAAAATATTAATTGTTCTAGATCCTAGAAAGCTATTTTGGACCTAGACCAGCTGTCTAGGTTGTCATAGGAACTGAAAAGAATAATTAATCAAATCAGTACGTTAGACGTGCCTGTACTGAGAATAAAATCGAATTAGTATTACATTGGTATAAACGATATACAAGTCAAGTTCAGCAGTAATTTTTATGACGTGCGAGCGTATAAAAGAGCAATGTAGCCGCAAAAAATCTCGACTCATCACCCAACCAATTATCAATAACAAGTTCAAGTGAAAGAGATGGATTATCACGTCTGCAATGAGGCAGAAAGAGATAACATGTAAACTGTTTATAGGAATGAGAAAGCAAATCTAGATTACAGTAGGTTAGAAAGGGACGTGTACAAAACAGTGTCGACAACATTACTTTAGCTGTCACGATTGGTACGCATGCGTCATTCGATTTTGCCAGAGACGTATTTATCCACATTTTTTTTTCATGTTGATTGAATAGAAACTGAATTCGTTGAAATGAAAGGACGCGCTTAAAAAGCGATCTTTCATTTACGTACGCACATAAATTCACAAAATATTTGTAATGTAAACCTATTATAATAAATAAATATATTTATTTAAACATACTTAATATTATAAATAGATACTTACTTAATTAAATTATTAATAAACAAACTTACTAATTATTTAAAAAATGTACAAAATTTGGCCCATGCGGTAGCGTACCCAAGATGCTAGCCGCATTCCCTCGCTGGATGGCTAGAGCCACTCGCTGAGCGAGGAAATGCCCAGCCCTTGGGTCGCCGGTTGCGTCGACCAATCTTTTCGATATATCTTGAACGAGATTATGCGCGCTTGGACCCCATGGACCTAGGGTCTCGACTCCAAACGGTGCGAAAATGTACTCGGAGCCGATAACCCTATACTTGCGGCGTTTCAAATTTTCTGCCCCCTCAGCCGCCGCGCCCGCTCTTTGGCTCGTTCCCAGGAGGTGAGACGGGGCCAGAGTGTCAACGCAAGTCGCGTCCCACACCAAAGCCCGCCCCCTGCTCCAAGGAACGAGAGACACACCGTCCGGCCTCCTACCATCGTCACGTACGATACCTTGCGGCTCTAAAATGGCCGGTACGTTGGCGGTGGCAAGAGAACGTCGGATGATGTCGTTCAGAGCAGCATGGCGGGAGAACCGGCCAGCACTCTTGGCACAGGAGAGTCCATGGTGTCCAAGCCGGTCAACAGCAGCCCCGCATGGGCATGTGTGCGGCGTGCAAACGTCGGCGCCGAGTCGCAAACCTAGTGCCACACGGAGTGTATTTGGGTCAAGGTAGTTTCCCGTATTCGCACATGGAAACGCATGTAACCAATAACCAGATTCCTTACGGGAAACTGCCTCGATCCTAGCGAGCTCGGGGCCTGTACTAGTCTCCTTTAACCCCTTCAATGTGACACTGCAACACAAAACATCCCAGCTTTTTTGTATGGTCGGATCAGATGGAGTTAGACCCGGCCAGGCCATCTGCCAAGCTTTTCTGCCCTCTTCCACAAAAGAAATATCAACATTAAGCGAGGATCTGGATAGGATTCGCTTAATGAGATTCTCATTTTTGTATGTTGAAGACAGAAAAGCTGGTACACAAATACTTGAAATTTTGCGTATTCCTACTCCTCCGTACCTTATGGGTAGAGATGCTTGGGTCCAAGACTTTTCAGACAGTTTCACATTTATTATGCCCTCAAAAGTTCTTTTGATGAGGTTGTCTATGGTGACTAAAGAGTTTTGGTACAGCCAAACTGGGGATGCACGGAGGAGATAAGTAAATTTGGGAACAAAAAGACAAAATTTTAAAATAAAGAGGGCCGAGTGAGAGTTAATACCTAAAAGTCTATGGGAATGTTCATTAAATTTAGCTAATGATTTTTCGATTGTAGGTTCTATCGCGTCAGGAAATATTGGGGACCCTAGGAGATGAAGAGACTTTTTGTCCACAATTTTGATATTTGAAGCCAAATTGTTAAACTGGTTGATAATATTAATTTTGTTTTGAATGGTCTCAGGTAAAAATAGCTCACACTTGTCAAAATTTAACTCTAGACCTAAAGAATGAAATTTATCAATTATGTTTTTAAGATCTAAAAGAACTTTCTCTGGCGTGTCTCCTAGGGTTCCGTCATCCAAATACCAAACATTCAATTTAGAGCCTAAACTTTGTATAATAGAACTTATTGCCAAACTAAAAATTGCCGGGCCGAGGGGATCACCTTGTTGGCAGCCGACCGCTGAAAGAATTTCATGATTTTTATACATTAATTTAGAAGGTTCCCTGTAACATTGGTTTAAGTAGCCGAAAAATTCTGGAATGTTTTTTTCTATTTCATTCAACAAGGTGACCCTATTTACCGAATTGAAAGCATTTTTGACGTCAATTTTAAGCAGCACCTCGTTGTCCTGGCTATGGTGCAAAAAGGTGCGAGTGGCATGAACAGCTGCTTCACAGCCACCACTCACACCAAAGCCTAATTGAACCGGAGAAAATTGCTCTCGCAGTTTCGGAACTATTTGTTTGACAGCAATTTTGGAGGCTAAACGCCGGATAGTGGAACCAACAGCGATAGGTCGAATCCCACCATCTTTTTTTGACAAAGCGATAAGGTTGGCTCCATACAAGACTGGCACCACTGCTGGGTTCACTCGTCCGGCCAGCATAAGATTAACTAGCTTAGTTAGAGCAGCGACCAGGTGCCGGCCGGCGTCGCCTACAGAAGTACCGATCAAATCTTTGAAATGCTGTGGTGACAGGCCATCCAAACCCGCCGCCGAGCCAGTCTTGAAGGAAAATATCGCACCAGTTATGTCCTTTTCATTGCATTGGTGGCAGGGAGCGGTGGAAACCGCAGCTGGGTCCGCGGATTGAGGTGCTGCCGATTGAGCTGAGGGATGTTTGTCTTGCAGAGCCACGAGGGTTTCTGGCGAGTCCGGAGAAAAGACATCACTTGAAAAAAGAATACGTGCAGCACCTTTGAGATCTCCGTCACTCACTTTATCCTCTACCTTCCTGAAGAGATTAAATGGTCTTAATTTAGAATTTGCATGTGCTAGAGAAGGATCGGTACAATTGTTTTTTATTGTTTGTGTTATGGAAGTATGGCTATGTTGAATTTTAGCGTGAAGGGTCGAAAAGGAAAATATAAAAAGGTCCTGCCAGTCTGCAGTTGTATTTGTACCTACACATTTGTTTATTAAATGTGTAAGTCGAGTGGCGACAGAGATTCTAGCTCCACGTGGTATTCTTTTCACAAGTGGAGTGGACTGTTTTAAGGAGCTTAGAAGCAAATGAAGTGATGTGGTGTTGTTGGATGTATCTACAGCTGGGGTGGGGTGAAAAACCGGTTGGATTATTGAGGTAAGTTTGTGGATTTTACCGGCATGTATCCTCAAACCTCTGATAGAATTGAATGATTTCGAGCACTGTGAGCATGAATGGCTGAGATTACCTTGGCTCGGACATGGCGTAATGACTACCGGACTCGCCATGCAAGGAGTTTCACGCACACACACACTGTGTCTTTTTCCTAGCTTATAAAAACAGTAAACTAATATTAATATAAAAATATAAATGTACAAACACATGACACAAATTTTGACATATTATTGTCAAAGCCGGCAAGGGTGCAATGTTTATGGATGGCTGTTCCTCATTTGGTTTACTGGCTGCAAAATAAAATAATTTGACGCTAGTATCAGAAACTAAACTGTTGTTTCAGACCTATTTATATTTTAATCTTAAAATGTTAACCGACTTCAACAAAGGAGGAGATAGGTGTAGGTACTATGTTCGACTCATTTCTTTTTTTTATTTGTGTTAACCGATTTCCCCGTCAATTGTGGACTGATATTGACATTTGTTTGATAGGGGATACTCTCGTAGTGGTACCATAGAAATTCCATCAAAATTGGTGTAGTCGTTTGAGGGATATGGACAATTTACGGTTAATACCAGCAATACAATACGAAGTTTAGCACTAAAAATCGTGAAAAAAATTATTAAAACAACTAAAACATATGGGTGTACTAAAAAGCTAGGAATAACTAGGAACCTTGTAATTTATTTCATTTGGAATCGGTGCCACTATCTTTATACTACGTTAGGACTACCTTCCCCTACTTAAATCTCATACACCCCTGTCTAAAACCAAAGGCATAGGGAAAAAAAACAAACCTAACCTAGCCTACTTACTTGAATTGGCACAGATACTAAAAGAAACAAATTATAAGGTTCTTAGTTATTTTTAGCTTTTTAGTGTACCCAGGTTTTTTGGTCGTTTGATATAAAATTTTTTTTTTTTTTCCTTCGCTCCTTGTGGAGCAGGCTAAAGTCAATATGGCCATACTGCCTCGTCTTACGTTTTTCCTCATTGATGTGATAATTTAACATTCAACTTCATTCGTATAAAATAATTTATGAGAATTCAAATCCAATCGGATTCCTCAGTTTTCCAGTTAGAATTTCTTTCGTTTTCTTTTTTGGTCACGTCCTCGAATATAGAATAAAGCATTAATTCTTTGCTGTAATCTGTAATGTCATTGTTGTAGTTATCCTTCATTTTCATGTTTAGTCATTGTATCGTTCATGTTTCTGTTTTACAGTATACAGTGTGTTTTTATTATTTTTATCTTATTCCAAATTTCACTTACAGTACTTAAAATAAATTTGTACAAATATTTAAAAGTTGAGACATTCATAAGCAACTCCTGAATGCACTGCGGGACCAATTCAGGTTTATTGTAGATTTGTAGAAGATCATCTATCAACACAAGGCGCTGAATGTTGAAAGATGAACACTCGAAGAATATATGATTCAGCGATTGGATTTTTTGTGACTGACAACAATCACAATAAGAAGAATCAACCATTTTAAGACGATAGAGATGAAAATTCAATCGACAATGACCAAAACGCATGCGACATATAGTAGAATAAAATTTTCTGTTAAAAAAAAATTTTCAAACTTTCTTCCAAAAACATGGTGTGGAATTAATCGGAACATCCATAAATGCATACCAGGAACCTTTATTTTCCACATGTGTATAATGATACGAATGCCTCCCCCATGCTTGACACATCCGCTGTTTTAAGAGACTTACAGCATCTGTGTGTGGTATTGAGACATTTGTATCACTTTTATTATTAGGAATTACATCTGAAAATTTAACTATAGTATTTGCTAAGTAGTCTGCTTTTTCATTTCCCTCGACACCTATGTGTGAGGGCACCCACACAAAACTAATATGTATATTTAAGTCTGATAATTCTGCCCATAATTGTTTTATAAGATAAATTATATAGTTAGTGTTTGCATGTATTCTATTATATGCTAAATTTTGTAAAACGCTCATGCTATCACTAACCACAACCCATTTGGTGTGCCCTGTACTGTGAATATAAAAATAAATACAGCAATAACAGCATTATAAAAAAAAACAACAGTTAGTTCGGCCCTGTCAAAATACAATCAGCTGTTTGTAATGACAGTTCCTCTGACAAATACAAAATGGTTGAAAACTAAAGTTGGCAAACAAAGAAAAGGAGCGTAATAGCAAAATTTAACGTTAAAAAAGCTTTTTTTAAAGTGAAAGTAAATTAGTTTAGTTTGTGTTTAGTGTTTTGTACAAGATGTTGGATTTGGAAATCATCCCTGAGCGTTCCCTCGGCTGTGATGCCTGGGAATTCGTTTTAGGTGAGAATCAAGTCTGTTTATTTCTTACGTCAGGAATTTGCGCTTTATTTCTACGAGCCGTATCTTACGCAATGGTGTTTTCATCGTTTCTGTACCATTGCACGTAAATTAGGTTGAGTATATCGTAGGAATAACAATGATATGGCCCAGGTTCGACATTGATTTTTTTTCTGTGCAAGTGTCACAAACGGTCTTTGTTTCGTCTATGCACGCAATGTTTATTTTTTTTCTGCTAAGTGCTAATCTTGACCGTGAAATTAATGTGTTGTTTTCATCATGTTTGTTGTGCAACATTTGCTTGTGACTTCTTTAAATAATATGAAACACAGTGGATTCATTCATTCACTCCAGAATTCCACATAGGGACTAATTTTCTTCCTTTTTTTGACCCAGTAGCGCTCGGTAAAGGTCTTCTTACCTTGGTATATCATTATCTTCATGAGAAAAGTAATTTGTTCCCAATTAACTACCAACCTGACCTGTATAGGTATATCATCATACTAATATTAAAAAGAGGAAAACTTTGTTTGTTTGATTGTAATTAATAGGCTCCGAAACTACTGAACCGATTTGAAAAAATATTTCACTGTTGGGAAGCTACACTATCCCCGGGTGACATAGGCTATAATATATTTTCTAAAAAATTAGGGATCCTTACTAAAACTCGAATAATGTAACCGCAATGTACCCGTACGAAGCCGGGGTGGGCCGCTATAATGAATATAAATATCAACATTTCCTGAATGAGATGAAGGTTATTGCAAAGTTATGCCTATAACTAGCTACTGATATGTGAAAAATAAAACAGGATTTGTTATTAGCTGCTATTGTTAATATAATACATTTTATATATAAAAAAATGATAATTGCTATCTAGGTATACCCTCAACTATATTTTTAACAAATAATTTTATCAAACCATTTAGTTATAGGATACAAGTACTCAATATTTGTTTAACCCAGGATTAAAGCTGTCTCCGTGTTTGGTTTCATTAAAATCCATCCAATGGCTTCCATGTTATGTACTTATCCTCAAACAAACATAAAATAATTATCATAATGAGAACTTCAACCTCTGTATTGATAAAATAATCTCTATTGCTTACTATGATTTATTAAAAGTATAGACCCTTATGGTATTTATGTGTTGATGTGGCTCACCTTTACTTACAATAATTTTATTAAAATGTATCTAAACCAAGTAAACAAGTCAATCGAACCAAGCCTTTTAGTTATCAAAATAAAATATACTTGTTTATACTGTCTGATACCTTCTTTTTCTTCTACTGAACATTGCACCTCTTTTAGGTGTGGGTGGGTGGTCACCCGGACACTCTGAGCCATCTAAACTCCGCCACGAGGATCCCCATTCAATAATACTTCTGTATGAAGTCCCTTAGGAGCCTAGGAGAGAATATAACATAATGTGTAGCACAGATTATATTAATTTTACAAATAAAATCACACAAAGAAACAAAGTCATTATACTCCTATTAGTCTACAAAGTTACATTTACAGTTGTGTCAGTAACAATTATCTTCGTGGTGTTTGTTATTAAAAAATCATCAACAGTAATAGTAACTTTGTATTTGGACATGTGTTATCTGCCACTGACTGTGTTTTGAAAAGTTGCATCATTTTACGTATTTTGTAATTGCTTATTATAGATAGAATACTAGAATATACATAGTGTTAAAATGGCGTTTAATGAAATCACATTTGAAGCCCAATCCGTGTAGCTATAGGTATGGGCTAAATTTCCATCAATAATTATGTATACAAAGCCGCCACTCCAGATTGTTCATCCAGTGTCGAGCTACGAAACCACAGACAGATAAACGCGCTAAACTCGCAACACTTCTTTTGGCATTGTGTCGGGGGTAAAGTCAAAACCTCACCAAGTATGCCTTCCATGAAAAATAACAAAGTCTTCCTCACAAAGTTTAATATAGTGGGAATAGGCAATGGAACTACATCATCTTCATGATCTAGGACTGATCATAAAATGGTCTTCCTGAAACAAACATTGGTATCGTTACATTTATACGGAATACGAACAACAATTGGTATCGTTTTGCAGAATGGAATCAACCCACATGCACTGCTGCAGACCAAAACCAACCTTTGCATTAGTGTTTCTAGGTTGGTTTCAGTTTGCAAAACTACGTCCAATTGAACACGACGCAATTTAAATTCACAAAAACAATAGGAAAATATTGATACTGGTACAATATTTTTTATTTGCACGTGCGACGTATTGTAATTACGTATGCGCAATTGTTTCGCGTGCTGGTGACGTCATTATCGGCGCACGCGCGAGCAAATTGCTAAGTAAAAGTTTGTAGTAGGTACCCACTTAGACTATTTAACGATTCTTAGAGCCGTATTGATAAATCTATCTCAAGTCTGAGAGCGATCTTGGAAATGTCATTCTAACGTCATACCAGTACAAATTTTCATGTCAAACGCGTACTCAAGATCGCTCTCAGATTTGAGTTAGATTTATTAATATAGGCCTTAGACTCCCGAGCAGTGGTTTCAAGTTTAATAAGTAATAGGAAGTATTCTTTAACCCTCTAAGAACGGGCTTTAATGGGTTCAAACAGTGGTCCAAGCGATATGCTTTCAAGTTGCCTGCCAATAAGTAGGTACCTACCTACCTACTATAAATTAAGCGTGTTCTAGCAATCCTACTATCTATACATCTATACAAATAAATAAAATTGGAGTGTCTGTTTGTAATATCAAAATAACACCTTTTCACTTAATGTACATGAAAGTACATACGACCCCTATAGCAAAAACGCGATTTATAATTTTTTTGTCTGTCTGTCTATCTGTCTGTCTGTGTGTTTGTTCCGGGTAATCTCCGAAACGGCTGGACCGATTTCGACGGGACTTTCACTGGCAGATAGCTGATCTTATAAGGAGTAACTTAGGCTACTTTAAATTTAGAAAAACAATTAGGGTTCCGCGTAAAAAAATAAAAACACATGAGATCAAAGAGTATCTCCGAAACGGCTAGACCGATTTTGACGGGACTTTCACTGGTAGATAGCTAATGTTATAAGCAGTAACTTAGGCTACTTTGATTTTAGAAAAAAAAAATGGGTCCTGTCGCGCGGGCTCAGAACGCGGGAGTGGGCTTTTTGTTAAGTTAAATTCCACGCGGACGAAGTCGCGGGCTCAGCTAGTAATATATAATAATATCCTACTAATATTATAAATGCGAAAGATTATGAGTGTGGATGTATGTTTGTTACTCTTTCACGCAAAAACTACTGAACGGATTTGGATGAAATTTGGAACAAAGATAGTTTATAACCTGGATTAACACATAGAATACTTACTCTACTTAAGTCTACTCGCCTAGTAGAGACTAGTCGTGGGCAGAAACTAGTCATAAATAAATCACAACCTGGGAAAACGTGTTGTATATATATTCTTCTAATACATTTGTAAAGAAGTATGGAAGCTGTCGTTTCGACATCGGAAACTTTCCGTCCACTGTGAATAGGCCCTCTGACCGCGGTAGGTACTGAGGCAATACTAGATCATCATCATCATCATCTCAGCCGAAAGACGTCCACTGCTGGACATAGGCCTCCTCTAAGGTTCGCCACAATGACCGGTCCTTCACCAGGTCGTTGTTCCACCTTGTGGGAGGCCTACCCACGCTACGCTTTCCGTTGCGCGGCCGACACTCGAGAACTCTTCGGCCACATCGGCCATCTGATGAAATCAACCCCCCCCCCCCCTCAGATAAAACGCACAAAAATTCTAGATATTGGTTGCCAATTGTTTATAAACCTTATCTACTATATAAAAATAAGTCGGGTTTTCCTTCCTGACGCTATAACTCCAGAATGCACGAACCGATTTCCACGGTTTTGCATTCGTTGGAAAGGTCTCGGGCTCCGTGAGGTTTATAGCAAAGAAAATTCAGGAAAAAATTCAACAGAACGCGGACGGAGTCGCGGGGCACAGCTAGTTATTATTATATACCTACTGTCTGGCACTAGCTATGTAACGCCGGATAAGCAAATACATTATTATGTTATCAATTTATCAGTGTTAGTGTCAGTCGTTGACGCTAACGCCGCCGTTCGACTCACGCGCCTATGGCTCCATACCTACGTGATATTGATAAAATTAATAAAAATAACTAACGCCAATTGTTTTGACACTTAACCCTCATTATAAGCGAGTTATTTTCAAGAAGACGCGTGAGTTATTGCAAATTGACCCGTATGCCGGTGTCATAGAGTCCCAGCACGGGTCTTCAAGCAATAAACTAACTAGGTATATTAGATACCTACTTATTATCTGTTATTGTGGTCGGTTATCTGTCAAACTTAGTAGTCAAGAGGATTTTCTACAAATCGTTACGCTTATTGTATGAAAATCTTCTGGTGAAAGAGCCAAGGCAATTGACTACAGCTTATACAGCCTGGCGCTACCATGGCGACTTTAATTTAACACACAGGTAGGGCTAGTGGTCAATAATCATAATAGTAATAAAAAAAAGAAAAGTCCATAAGTACATAGAAAAAATAACAAAATCGATCAAAATAGATACTAAATAAAGTAATCAAATTGGCATCACCCTTGAAATCCGATTCATTCAGCTACTCTTACGCTCTTACCTACTACTCGGAGCGGGGCGAGCTAATATTATTATTATTATTTCTAATAGTATTACTTTTACGTTTTAATTTCATTGCAGAAATGTTATTATCCGTAACCTCGGCAGGTGACCTCTGCGCTAGAGTTATTTACGTACAGGCTGCTCCAAAATGGTATTTCAGAAAATGTTGAATAATTCAATGAATAATAATGTTTAAAAATATTTAAATATCTCGAAAATCAGACATTGCGAAGCCTAATACGTGTGTTAATTTACGGTCGCCATGGCAGCGCCAGGCTGTATACGAGCTAGCTCGCCCGGGGTAGTACCATCCATTCACAGATCGATGTAAAGTAGCTACTATAGCTGCGTTGTTTCGTATGATGAGTGAGAGAGCCGGGAGCCTTCTTCCACCCGCTCCCCTTCCCCCCCTTCTATCCCAATTCCCACTCCTTTTCAGGTCGGCAACGCCTTTGGTAGTGCAAGCATCTATAAGCTACGGTAGCGGCTTCCCATCGGTCGTAGTAAGCTCGTTTGGATTCATTAGGGTCCTCATCCTCACCAACTTGTTGCCACTATATTTACACTACATTCTTAGGTACCTACCTAGGGGTAGGTACCTAAGAATGTAGTGTAAATATAGTGAAGTATTCGCGTAAATATAAGAAAACAATAAGTAGGTTTATTTTTTGTATACTTAGAAATATTTTTCTTATAACTAATGCCGTACGTGCCAACTTACAATTTAACTTACAAATTTTCCTTAAATAAGTAGGTACCCCAATTGGTTGAAAACAACGTTGAAAACTAGATTAGATAACAATTGGTTTGTTGCGAAATTCGTTAGGAAAACTTTGATATAAACATCTTGTTTACATCGATAACTCTATCAAGGTCTCGGGGCAATAACAGTTTTTACGATTCGGCGGACATCTTTAGTATTATTTAAAATTATTATTACGCAAATATGTAGCGTGAACGATATTATTTGTATGCTACTAGTCCCACCAAATACTCCCTGTACACTTTACATTTAATTTATAATAAACATAAAAAATGGATCATATTTACAACATTCTAAATCATAATCAGACAAGTACAATGCCAGTTTATCCGGCTCAGCTAGCAGTAGCTTTAGCAGTTCAGGACAAACATTTTTAGATCATATATATAGAGAGAAGTGTATGAACCATTGTTTTGAAACGCGATTATTGGTCACCATTGTCGATCCTGGTTTACAGGAGTAACAGTGGTGGGAGTGTGGGGCGGGAACAGTCCCATAAAAAAAAAAACAAAAAAATCCTAAATCTATGTGTCTGTATTTTGGGTAACAGGCCCGCTTGCACTAGTGTTGTGTAGGTGGTGTGCAATCTACACTCCTACCACTGTAAGTGTGCAACTTCTGTAAGCCAGTCGGTAATGCCATCAATGGTGTCCAATGACGACGCCAAGGTTTGACCCTCAGCGAGTCCCGGGGAAAAGCTAAATTGCCTTGGAAGTTGGAACTCGCATGAATATACTTAATTGAAAGAAAGAACACGAGAAGATGGAAGAAAATTTTCCGTACCACCTTTGTAAAGCGGAAGACAGATATAACTACCCAAGTGAAGTTTCCGATGTCGAAAACGACAGCTTCTAATTCTTCTTATAATTATTTATTTTGTCAAAGAAGGTTGGAAGCTATCGGAAAATTTCCGTCACTTGTAATTACCCTCCCTGATGATGGTCCTGTTTGCAGCGGCAAACTTGTATTCAGAGTCGTAAAGCGAGGTCCCCACTGACTGCTACTGGCCGTATTCAGTAACAATACTTCTGCAAACTGAATCCAACCTACAACCACACACGCTAGGGTTGATTTTGGTCATAAGTAGTGTGGGTTGCATTCTGCAAAACTACGTAAAATTTTGGAAGTTAATGATGATCAATAAAAGCGGCGATAGCCGATTGGTTAAGCACACGTCTTGTGGGCACCAAGTCCTGGGTGCAAACCCCTGCTTGCTACTCTGGGTTTTTCGAAATCCATGTGCGAATAATATGTCAATATCATTATCACTCGCTTACGGTGAAGGAAATCATCGTGAGGAAACCTGCATGCCTTAGAAAATCTAACCAATTCTCGAAAAGCATGTGAAAGCCGCCAACCCGCACTGGACCAGCGTGGTGGATTACAGCCTGAATCCCCCTCGATGTGAGAGGAGGGCCGTGCCCAGGAGTGGGACGTCAAAAGGGCTAAATTTATATTATTATCCTACTAATATTATAAATGCGAAAGTTTGTGGATGTATGTATGTGTATGTATGTGTATGTATGCGAAAGTATGTGTATGTGTGTGGATGTATGTATGTATGTTTGTTACTCGTTCACGCAAAAACTACTGATCGGATTTGGATGAAATTTGGAACACAGATAGATTATAACCGGGATTAACATATAGGATACTTTTTAACCCGATATTCCCGAAATTTTTGCTATGTTAAAATACTACGCGGATGAAGTCGCGGGGAACAGCTAGTTATATAATAATGATTAATTATCTTGTTACAGGTATGCATTTCTCGCAGTCAGTTGCCATAATACAGAGTCAAGTGGGTACAATACGAGGCGTTCAAGTACTATATAGTGATCAGGTAAGGGTTGTCTTCGCTTTAATAAGCATTTTGTATGAGCCCAGTTAGTGAGCATTTAAAACTTAAATTAAGGCCTATTGTCCACTGGATGCTCAGAAAAATAATGAAATACAGTGTATTTTGCCTTAAGATGCGGATTTAGTAAAACAACCTTAGCATGTCTTTTTAATATAATTCGTATTAAAAAATAAATAAAAGACGTTCTAATAATAATTTAGCATAAGTATTAAAATGTTTTAACCTAACACCATTTGGGAAACTATTAATTCTATATTATAAGCAGATAGTTAATAATGAAACATTAAAAAGGCATGCCGGGATTGTTTACAAAATCCGCATCCTAAGGAAAAATACACTATAGAAGTTCGGGTTTCTGTTTTAGAAAGTGATTTGAACCATAGACACGAAAAGAAGAGGTCAGTTATTTTTTTTTTTTTTTTGTAAATGATGTTGTTTGTTTCAGAATCCGTTGTCAGTAGATCTAGTAATAAATATGCCTCAGGACGGGATCCGGTTAATATTCGACCCAGTAGCGCAGCGGCTCAAAGTTATAGAGATCTACAATATGAAATTAGTTAAACTTAGGTATAGGTGAGTAACCACCTTTGTTATTTTACACTGACCAACAAGTCAAGAGACGTCTAACGTCCACTATAGTAAGAGAAGAATGCAATCGTTATAAGTTGGCGGGGTATCGGGGAGGATGGCGAACTTTGATTGGTCCATACAAGGTCGAGCCGTGAATGGACCAATCAAATGTCAGGTGCGGTCATATATAGGCGAGCGGGAGTGCCCGGCTATGCGGCGTCTATGACCTATTAGTCTTATATCGCCTGACGAACACACCAACTGTATGCTCCCAAACTAAGCAGCGCTTGTACTATGGGTGCCGCACAATGGACTGGGGGCGATCCCAGTGACAGACCTGGGTAAATTACGAAAAGGCCATTTCCATTGCCCCGGCGGAATTGAACCCGACACCACCATGCGCAGTGAGTCGAGCGGCCTGCGTTATTATATGACGAGTCAGTGCTATTTAGCTCAGTCATATCGTACTAGTCTACAAAAACATTGGGCTCCGACTCACTCACTCATCGCTTGAAACGCAACTATAGTACATTCTATACGCCGATCTTCTGTGATAGGATGGTACTACCCCAAGCCAGCCTGTATATTGCTGTAGTAAAAAAAATATAGTTTAAAAATTCGGTTGAAGGCGACGCTGAAGGCTAGGATATTCCAGCTAGACAAATATCAATTATACAGGTTTAAACAGAAAGGGTATACTTTTCTTTCATAACTTAACTATGTAATTCTAAAACTATTAGCTTTGGAGGTAACTTGAAAAACAAAAGGTGTTATAGGAATACAGCTGTTGACAGATTTCATAAGTCTACAAAACCTTTAGTACTTCAACTGTCCCACAAAGCCGATAGTTTTAGATTTACAAAGTAAAGTTGCAAAAACATAGTATACCCTTTCTGTTTCACCTAGTATGCCTGGTGAAATAAAGTCCATTCACCCACAGTGGTATGTGCTTCAATTCGCCGGAGATATCGCCATCTATCGAGCAAGTGGAGCACTGTTTCGGCGCGACGCACCCCGGGCTGTACGACTCGCAGCGCCATCTGTTCGCGCTCAACTTCAGGGGGCTCTCCTTCTACTTCCCCGTTGATAGTAAATTTGAGGTATGCAACTTTATTGTCTGAGCTGTACAGTACATTTTTGAACGGCTATAATATTCATGACCAATGGTTTTCAAGTGTTTTAAGTTACAAGACTTAGGCATGTATTAATAAATCAATCTCATGTCTGAGAGTGGTCTTGGAAATTACATTTTTATGTCTTTGACATAAGACATAAAAATGTAATCGTTCTTAAGACCGTTCTCAGACTTGATATAAAAACATAAATAATTTAGCCCTTTTGACGTCCCACTCCCGGGCACGGGCCTCCACTCACTACGAGGGGGATCCAGGCCGTAAAATCCACCACGCTCGTCCAGTGCGGGTTGGCGGATTTCACATGTCTTTCGAAAATTGTTTAGATTTTCTAAGACATGCAGGTCTCCTCGCGATGTTTTCCTTCGCTGTAAGCGAGTGATAATCATATAGAAATTATGATTCGCACATATCGACAAACCTAGAGGTGCTAGAACTTAACTAATCGGTTATCAATGCCTTAGACTTTTATTTTGGTTTGTAAACGTTTAATTAGATGTAAGTATGAGTAGGTATGCACACCCCACTAAACTAGCTTTCTCATTTTATTTAAATACCTAAATCTGAGTGAGATTTGATTATTATTTTCTATTACTATTATTTAGTGACAATGGTGTTGCCTGCTCATATTTTTTATTTTGTTCCTGAGAATGTACACCATCTTTAATACATTGAACGGAGTAACCATTGAGTTTCTTGCCGGATCTTCTCAGTGGAAGCAGCATTCCGAGCCGGTGGTAGATTCTGACTATTCATAAATGCTTTGTTGGGTTACGTGAGTCAAAACAATGTTGAGTTTGAGTTTATCAATTTATGAATACGAGCCCTATTCTTATGTAATCTGTGCACCTGTTTGGTTGGTTAGCCCGGCTACGCGCACGGGCTGGGCTCGCTGCAGTTCCCGAACGGCGACTCGCCCGTCGTCTCGCGAACCACCATCTACTACGGATCTCAACACCAGGTGAGTAGAACATGGATTAGGGATCAATCTCGGTGAAGGCCTTTTCCTGGGCGCTTACCACATTTGAACGCTCGCGTTTGAAAGCAAATTAGAATTCAAACGCTCGCGTTTGCTTTTCTATTGCGTTTTAAGTAGCTAATGTGGATTGGCCCCTTTCTGGATGTCACTGGGATCGCCCCCACTCCATTGCACTGTAACCATAGTACAAGCGTTGTAGAGTTTAGTGGTCAGGGTGATTTAATAGTCCGATATATTGATTGGGGGTTTGCATGAGTTAGTATCGAGCATAGAATGAAATGGTGTAAAATTGTGATCGAAATTAGAATACTCTTGAAAAAAAATGTTTGTGCACGTTTAAAAAATAACTGAAGTAGTATGAATATTCCAGAATAATAAATTGTATAAAGTTTGCATACTACTTGAGTTATTTTTTTTACGTGTAGAAAAAAAATGTATTGATAAAGCGTGTTCTAATTTCGATCAATTGTTGATTACTCCTTAATGCAGATTACACGGTTTACAAGGTCATTGGAAGTTGTGACAAATATTCAAAGACGTGTATTTCAAAAAATATGATATACAAGGTGACACATAATGGGTATACTTTTTTTTTCAAAACTTAACTTTGTAATTCTAAAACCATGAGCTTTGGAGGGAACTTGAAAAACAAAAGGTGTTATAGGAATACAGCTGTTGACCGATTTCACAAGTCTACAAAACCTTTAGTACTTCAACTCTCCCACAAAGCCGATAGTTTGAGATTTACAAAGTTAAGTTGCAAAAAAAAATAGTATACCCATTTTGTATCACCTAGTATTATCTAATCTGTACTCACTGGACATCTACTATTGGGGCATACCACCTGCCTGGCTGGAAGATCTTCTTTCCCTCTAAATTGGTTTGGCGTTTCAATATGGTGTGGTTTCGGGTTCGATTCCCGTTACGGTAAATATCTGAAATGGCCTTTCCGTAATTTGCCCTGGTCTGGGTGTCACCGTAATCGCCCCCAGTCCATTGTACGGTACCCATAGTACAAGCGTTGCTTAGTTTGGGACCATACAGTTGGTGTGGTCGTCTGGCGATATAATAATATCAACATTTGCAGCGGTTGACCTCAACATGTGCCTTACATGACAATAAACTTCTCACAAAGGGCCTCTACATGTTGGACCCATGTCCCCATGCAAGCCATACAAAGGACCAGCAGGACAGAGCCCGTCATACAGAGAGACAATACAAATTTGACGACCTCTTGGCGCAGTGGTTCGAGTGTAGGCCGCTGCACATGTTGGTTGCGGGTTCGATTCCCGCCGGGGTAAATTTCGGAATCGGCCTTTCCGTAATTTGCCCAGGTCTGGGTGTCACCGTGGTCGCCCCCAGTCCATTGTACAAGCGTTGTTTAGTTAGGGAACAAACAGTTGGTGTGTCAGTCTTAACGAAACAATGGTGACGTAACTCCTCCCCCCCCTCCCCCGCGCCTCCCCCCGCTCCCCCCGCAGGCCAGCAGCGGCAGCAGCGGGTCGGTGTGCCCGGCGCCGCTGCCGGAGCTGCCGCTGTCCTGCTACCGGCAGCAGCTGCACCTGCGGCGCTGCCTGGTGCTGCGCAACGCCTCCGGGACCGTCGGCCTGCGCCTGCACATGTTCACCGAGGGTACGCTCGGACAATACGGGCATACACACCAGTTTATAGACATTTATTAGAAACTAGCTGTGCCCGCGACTTCGTCCGCGTGGAATTTAATTGACAAAGTTTCATCCCCTATTTTATCCCCTTGGGGGTAGAATTAATCAAAATCCTTTCTTAGCGGATGCCTTCGTCATAACATCTACCTGCATGCCAAATTTCAGCCCGATCCGTCCGGTGGTTTGGGCTGTGCGTTGATAGATCACTATGTCAGTCAGTCAGTCAGTCAGTCAGTCACCTTTGAGTTATATATATTTAGACTAGCTGTACAATACAAATTGTGATACTTGCGTTATCTATGTAAATCTATATCTGTGGGTGTGGCACTAGTTCGTTGTGTATTGGTATGAATGTTGTCTTGTTCTGTCTGAAAGAGTTTTGTTATTGTTCTCCCCCTCCCCCGGGTGCAGGCGCCCCGCGGTCGCTGGAGGGCGGCAGCGGCGCGGCGCGCTCTCTGTGCCGCGTGGTGCGGTTCGGTGACGGCGCCGCGCGCGTGTGCGGCGCGCTGGGGGCGCCGGCGCGGCTCTACTACAAGGTAGGCATGGAAATTATATGAAAAATATTTAATCAGCACAGCAGTACACACATAAGAAAAGAACAGCACATAATAATAAAATAAGTAAAATAGAAAGACATAAGGTAAGAAAGCTGCATTTCCTACAGTGTGAGCTGTACCGAAATTGCTACTTTCAATTCATTTTTATTGCGTCAAATTATATTATTTCTCTTTCACTGTTATTTCACCTGTGATTTTTCATAGTCAACGATTTTGTTCATAGTGAATTTTCACTATGCCACGTAATCCTATGAAGTTGCTGGTCGATGATTAATCATAAAAACCGTGACGGTACCGAACGCTTTGCGATTTAATTGCAATGATTTTCAACAGTTTCCAACTATGTCGGTAGCAGGTGCTTCTTTTGAAAACCTATATATTAATGATTTTTCACATGCTACCTGTGAAATGTTCCATCACTACTACAAGGCGGACGACAAGATGCGCATCCACCGCCCCACCGCGCGCCGCCGCCCGCCCCCCGCCTCCGACTACTTCTTCAACTACTTCACGCTCGGACTGGTATGTACTCACATCACACTCGAGACATCGAGTCTCTAGCCAGGGGTGCTACTGTTAGCAACGATTATCGATATATCGTGACATTTGTATTGTCGAATCTTACTCTAAATTCCATATTTTTTTATGTACATTCAACATCAAAAGATAGACTCAGATGTCGAGGAGAACGACACACGCACACTCCCCACCAGACACCGACCTCGCCGGCGAGGTCGACGAACCCCCGCTTCCGCTAGAAGGTGCGTCTACTTACCTAGACGCACCTTGGCACCCGACGAGCCCGCTGAGTTTCTTGCCGGATTTTCTCAGTCGAGGTCGCGTTCCGATCCGGTGGTAGATTGACCCTCGCCACCTCTCCTGGCAGCGGCCCAAGCCGAGGTCGTGTCCCTTGTGGCGCCCTTGAGCTAGCTGCCCCCCTGCCCCTCTGGCTGGGCCCTCTGTCCGGGTGAAGTTGTTATGGCCACTCTGGCCAACAACATATAGTCAAATCAAAACAAAAAAAAAAAAAAACATCAAAAGTGGCTTGGTACCTATCTGAAATATCGTAATAATATGACACACAATATTTCTTATTGCGATAATTTACTTTAGACACTTTTGGACGTTTCAGATATGTACAATCACTTTTGTTGTCGACTGTACCACCTATGACTTACCTCCCTATGTAAATGTTTATGGGGACCGTACAATGGACTGGGGCGATCCTAGTGGCACCCAGATACGGGAAAATTTCGAAAAGACATTTCCGAAATTCGCCCCGACAGGAAGCGAACCCGCAACCGCGCGGTGCAGTGAGCCGAGAGGTCTACGATGGAGCTATGCCAAGTGGTGGTCAAGATGGTAAGATTCATGTGTATGTTCCAGGATGTGCTGTTCGATGCCCGCACTCATCAGGTGAAGAAGTTCGTGCTGCACACCAACTACCCGGGCCATTACAACTTTAACATGTACCACCGGTGCGAGTTCGAGCTGACCGTGCAACCCGACAAGTTAGTACAGAATAGAACAGAATAGAATGTCTTTAATAAATAATAAATATCGCCAGACAGACACACCAACTGTATGGTCCCAAACTAAGCAATGATTCTACTATGGGTACCGTACAATGGAATGGAGGCGATCCCAGTGACACCCAGACCTGGGCAAAAGGCTATTTCCGAAATTTGCCACGGCGGGAATCGAACCCGCAACCACCCGATGCAGTGCGTTTATTAATACATTTATTTTACTCTAAATATTGTCACGGTGGATACTAGTAAATCACTAAATATACAAAAATTGCCAGATTATCTGGATAGCTGCCGTTCTTGAAATGTTTTAGAGTGAGTTGGATATATTAATAAATGCACTGCACACGGTCTTTTTCACAAATTACAAAATTTGCCTTTTATTATTGTCAGACTTTGAAAAATTTCTAAAAAACCTCAAAAAATTTGAACTTTGCGGGCTAGATGGGCGCTTTAGCCTTAATAAACGTGGATTATCTCTTTCTGACATCAATAATTTGACATTCCAAAGAAGAAGTCAAAACACGGTGTAACTATTCAATCGCTGAAGAACGTGTATAAATAAGGCGTTAGAAGTTTTAGGAAATCGATTCGAATCACTTAAAATCCCCCCCCCCCTACCCCATCTCGAGTTCGATACACACCCTCCCCCCGCTCATTGTGAAGTTGCGTCAGATGCGAGGCGAACTGACTTAGGCCCAGCGCACACCGCTTGAGGCGCGGCGGAGAGCAATTTAATATAAACCTTAACTACCATGACATACGGTCGCTTAAATAAATTCGCACGCGGTGCTCGGAGCGCCCTCAAGCTACTACAAGAGCATACGCGCGACTGCTCATACATACCGTATGTCAAGGTAGTTAAGGGTTATATTATATTGTTGTCTTCAATTGCTCTCCGCCGCGCCTCCAGCGGTGTGCGCTGGGCCTTAAAATAACCCCCTTCCCTTCTCATGAGCTCGATACACACCTCTACCCCCGCTCATTGTAAAGTTGCGTGTTGCGTCAGATGCGAGGCGAACTCGCTGGTGGAGCGCGTGGGGGCGGTGTGCATCTCCGCGTACAGCAAGTGGGAGACCGTGTCGCGCGCGCTGCGCGTGGCGGAGCGCCCCGTCGTGCTCAACCGCGCCTCCTCCACCAACACCACCAACCCCTTCGGCTCCACCTTCTGCTACGGATACCAGGACATCATCTTTGAGGTGACAAACCGTGACCTTCACCTTCACCTTTAAAAAAACCAAATGTTTACAATGTATTTTTGTGCGTCACCTTCTCAGTTACCTACTGTGATTATCATGATTTATATTCAAAGGTCAAGGTGAGGTGACCTTGAACTTAAAATATGCCTGCTTATCACGCATAAACTTCTTCGACTTATTTACCTTTTTAGGATTATAAGACCTCGATGATTATGTAACCTTGAGGTCACTTGAAAAAAGTATTACCATTCAGTTCGACCTCCTATACATTCTCGCCCATCATATGTGACTGCGATGACCTTGAGCTCAGTCTGTCATATATTTTAAGCCCTCTTTAAATTGCTTTGGGACTCCCCAATTATTTATTAATTATTATCTTTTATCTTTTTGCAGGTGATGTCAAACAACTACATAGCGTCGATAACGCTCTACCAGCCTGAGGGCACGCGACCCCACTACAAGGTCAACTCCATCGCGTGACAGAGCCAGGTAATATACAACTTTAACTCTTACACAATAAAGTCAACATTTTGACTACAACATACTCCATCAAGTAGAACAGTGAAATTTAGAAGTCGCTCCTGATAACTTTATTTAAAATCGCGATACATATTTCATTTTTAATAGAATTGATTATGTTTTTAAATGAATTAATTTAATTAATCATAATGTCATTGAAATAGTTTGTATCAATCCTACTAATATTATAAATGCGAAAGTTTGTTACTCCTTCACGCAAAAACTACTGAACAGATTTGGATGAAATTTGGAACACAGATAGTTTATAACCGGGATTAACACAGGATACTTTTTATCCCGATAATCCCGAATTTTATGTTAAGTTAAATACTACGCGGACGAAGTCGCGGGCATAAACTAGTAAATAATAATAAAAAAGTCGAGGTTCGTAAATGTTCTTGTCTATATAACATTTATGTTCTTTCATCACGCAGGGATCTCCGAGCAAAGGTAAACAATACACTTCCTGAACGATTTCGGTTGTCAGTCGGAACACAAAACCTCCACTCGTGCGGTCACAACACACACCTACCAGGATAAAATGTTCAACAAAAACTTCAACTCTATACAACATATCTTTACCACGCAACACCTAAGAGGAAGCAGTATTTAAGAAAAATGTGATAAAAAAAACTGTGAAAAAAAAAAACTTTAAAAAGTGAGTGACAGATCTCAGGTGTTTAAGTTTTATTTAATTCCTTAGCTACGGACGTGAATAGTAAATAAACAAACAAAAAAAAAGTTTTATATTTTTAACGCTTAAGTTGGTGTTTCAAAATGGACATTAATTAATAAAATCAATTACACTCGGTACATTAAATTATGAATATTTTGACACATTGCTCATCTATCGGTGTCTTTGATGTTTTCGTACAATATTTATAAAAAAAAAGTATTCAAACACAATGTGTCAACATTATCATTCTTTGTTATACCGACAATAGTCAAATGTGTTCTTATTAAGTTTTATTTTTTATTAACGACACACGCGAAAATATGTCTTTAAGTTGTACGCACTAAAGCATACTTTTGCGTGCGATAATCATGACGGGATTATATTAATAAATAATAAATAGGTAAAAAAAAAATCATGGAAAAAAAAACCTAGAAATAGACTGCGCTGTAAATATTTTTGAAAATTTGAATGATGGGAACGATGAAAAATTGATGTATTTTTCTATAAAATGAAAATGATTTTTTCAATTGAGACATTAGAGGTGCTTGTGTGATTAAAATAAAATAAAGAAAACGTTCAAAAATATTTTTTATTTATAATATAACAGCACCGCAATAAGCCATGAGTTACATACATAGTTAGATAATGTATTTTTACGACAACCCTGTTGTACACAGTGACCGAAAAAAACAAATTGTCATTAATATACAAGGTGACACATAATGGGTATACTTTTTTTTTCAAAACTTAACTTTGTAATTCTAAAACCATCAGCTTTGGAGGGAACTTGAAAAACAAAAGGTGTCATAGGAATACAGCTGTTGACCGATTTCACAAGTCTACAAAACATTTAGTACTTCAACTGTCCCACAAAGCCGATAGTTTGAGATTTACAAAGTTAAGTTGCAAAAAAAATAGTATACCCATTTTGTATCACCTAGTATATCTATCCTTACTTTTTCGTTCACTCTGGTTGAAGCGCACTCGCGCTCGCCCTCTCTCCGGGTGAAGTTGTTATGGCCACTCTGGCCAACAACATATAGTCCTGATAAAAAAAAAATCGGTCATAATGTGAAAAGGATTGCAATTAAATATATCCAAAAAAGTTGGTACTGTTGGTATGTACTGTTGGTACTGGCTTCACTTGTGCATGCCTGACTCCCCCTCGGAATTGGGGGAGGCCCGTGCAAAACGCGGCGTTCTATTGCAAGATGGCAAGTTCAGTGATCTGTGTACGACAAGGTAGTCGTCGGATGATTAGTTACAATTTTAATTTAATTTAATTTAGTTAATGACATTATTTTCCAACATATCACGTTTTTGTTCGAGAAAAATATGTTTGGTTTAGTTTTTTTTATATAATTAATATTTCTTATAGAATAAATTAATACCTATTCTATTATAGTCATTATTATTGACAGACCGATATAACAATAAAACACTACTGAAGTGTTTTAGATCTATTTGCCTGTTTCAGATCATAATATTGTTTTTAATAGAATTGGTATTCGCAATGCCCTCTTCCTGCATAAATAGATAAAGTGAATTCATATTTTATTTATCTTTCATTCTAATTAGTTTTTATAATTTAAGATAATGAGAATAATCTTACCTTTTCAAGTGGTATATCTAGTACTGGTTTTAGTATTTTACAAAAGCCATACGAAAGTATACTTCATTGCCTGTCATATGCCATTTTGCACGGTTAATAGGACAGCGCCCCTAGCGGATGGCATGCAAAACTGACAAATATTATGTGGACTATAATAAGGGGGGGGGGGGGAGACGGACGGGGTGGCGTCGACGCAGCAATATATTTTGTAACAATTTATATTCAACCTTATTTACTTTGCCACACAGCTGAAATTATTACGATTCGAAATCATACTGCGCGGTTCAAAGCGGCGTGAAGCACAGTCGAGAGGCCTTATGTCAAAGTATCTAAAGTTGATTTTCTAATGTTAGCGCGATACACGCCTCGCACAATAACAATCAAGCTTCAATAACAATCCTAGAACAACAAAACGCTGGGGATGATCCATTAATTATGTTATTGGAACATTGCCTGGGTGCCACTAGGATCGCCCCCAGACTGTCCGGTAGCCACAGTACAAGCGTCGCTTAGTTGGGGGTCCGTGCAATTAGTGTTTTAGTCTGGCGATATTTATTTTATTTATTTATAGGAATTGGGCATTGGTAAATGTTTGTGTAAGTTTTTTTTTTTACAAAAACCGCTCACGTGTGCGAAACATTCGAAATATTATCTTAGTAGGTATTATCATAAGGTCGTAATGGGCTTTTGAGAGATGCGAGAAACAAAAAAAAACGGAAAAATATTTTCTATAAATATGATGAATGTTGTGTGTGAATGTATCGAGGCTTGTTCAGACTGTAGCGGTATTCGCTTCCACCTGAGGTGGACGATAACAATGTCGGCAGTACCCAATGTGTTTGTCGAATAAAGAAAAGATCAGAATAAACCTGGATAAAGATAAATTGACACAATTTGAGAAGAAATTTTAGTCACAAAATAGCCTAACACGATTTAAAACTAAAAGGTGTAAAAGAAACTCATAATATGTGGAATGCCTTATTTGACAGCTGTCAAAATACATTTGGCGGGGAAAACGCCGACTTTACTCTGTAACTGTTGGTTGTATAAAAGTCCAAAGTACGTTGAAATAAAAAAATATTATAGCTTTTATTTCATACATTTTAATATTGCATATAAAACTGTCAAATGACAAATCTACAGGGGTCTACTATTTGCCTACAGTATGGGTTTTGACAGCTTATAAAAATCTGCTTCAATTTCGAATACTCATACAGTAGCGCCCCTAGCGGAAACTTGCGGCGTCACTGGTATGGAAATATTCAAAATAAATAGTATTGATGGATAGACTTCACTATATTTTGATATTTAAATAACAGTACTCGCCAGTCTTAATAGCCGCACTGAAGTTGTCGCAAGCGGCGTCGCAATGCGCGGTTTGTATTGCAATTTACAATCGTTTATAACGACGCCCTTGAAGCCAACTTCAGGACGGCCATTTAAAGTTCCTACCGACTGCCGCGCAAAATTCGCGCGAATTATCCGCAATTTAATGCCTACGCATGAAAATGAACTTTGTGATTAATAAGTTCTTATATTAATGATGCCCGATATTATTGCACGGCGCCTCAGTAAATGCTAAATATGATGTCCCTACAAAAAAATAAACTGATTTGTTTCTTAAATCAGTCATCTGACCTTTGATTAAATCACTCGCTACGAACTGTCCAACCAATTGAAAAAATAATACCATCAGATAAATTTTTGTGGTATATGCATCATATTTATAATTTAGTAAAGTGTCATGCAAAATATCGTGCATTATTAAAATAAAACCGTATATAAATAAATATTAACGTACTCTGGCAAAAATAACTGCGTCTTTCCGCTGCAGTGCGTTGAACATTCTTGCGTTCTGTTTTTTCCCACTGCAAACGTGCATTAAATTTGTTTTTACTTTAGCAAAGATACTCCAGCGGATAATTCGCGCGATTTTCCCGCGGTAGTCGGTCGGAGCCTTTAAGATGGGCGAGTACTAGCCCATCGGTTCGACAATCGCTGTACTAGTGCCAATAATTCGGTCAAAATTATCTAATAACATGTTGTAAATCATATTTTTCCATTAAATGAGCTTAAAATTGTAGGCTACTCAATTTAGGGAGGCTGGTTGTGATCATATTACTAAACAGCTAAGGCAGTCACATCTTAGATTCGCAAAGGGGCCATCCATAAATTACGTCACACGTTAAGGGGAGGAAGGGGGTCGACTAAGTGTGACATTGTGTGACAAGGGGTGGGGAGGTGTCCCAAATTTTGTGAAATCAAATTTTTTCTAGATATCATATTTTATATCTAAGTATGACAACACTAAATTTAAACTACATACCTACTAAAGAATAACATCACAATAGTTGCAACACAGTCTGCATGACTCAATTTTTTTTCGTAAATTTTCATGCCAATGTTTGATTTTATTGAAAAATAATTTAAAATAAAAATAATTTCGGAACTGCTGTTTTAATTTCATAAATTTCTAAATGTAAAATTGCAAAATAAGTGACATCACATTAGGTAGGGGGGGTCTCACAAATGTGACCAGCTGTGACAAGGACGGGGGAGGGGTCAAAAAATAATTAAATTCGTGTGACGTAATTTATGGATGGCCCCCAAGGTCCAAATGTTAAACAGTTATTTAACGGTTTTTGAGTAATTACATGCTATAGTTCTCCTAATTCTGCTGTCTATACAAATAATAAATTATATTTGACACAACTAATATATTGTTATCTTGCTCATGTATTGCGGTCATGAGAGAGACAACAATGCGTTTAGGTTGTGTAAGTACCAACATAATTAGCGCCAGTGCCGGCTATTTCATATCTGAGATCAAGCGACACAGAAGTACGACAAGCGCCATCTATTGAGCAATAATGTGAAATTGTTTTAAGTTACTTAGACTTAAGGTTTATTTTTCTATAACGACACATTTACACGGATTAAGCAGATGTTAAGTTGCTCTGCGTTTGAGGGCTCGTATTAATAAATCCATCTCAAGTCTGAGAGCGATTTTGGAAATGTCATTCTTATGTCATACCAGTACGACCGCTTGGCGCAGTGGTTCGAGCGTAGGCCGCTCGGCTCACTGCACATGGTGGTTGCGGGTTTGATTCCCGCCAGGGCAAATTTCTGAAATGGCCTTTTCTTAATTTGCCCAGGTCTGGGTGTCACTGGGATCGCCCCCAGTCCATTGTACGGCACCCATAGTACAAGCTTTGCTTAGTTTGGGACCGTACAGTTGGTGTGTCTGTCTGGCGATATTTATTTATTTAGAAAATGACATGACAGAAGCGTTCTTATGGTCGCCCTCAGACTTGAGATTGTTTTATTAATACGGGCCTAAATCTACTTTAAGAATGGTTCACACGTGAGAATTTAAATTAAAACTTCGTGTGGAAACTCAACGACCGTTAACAAGCTATGTATGTTTGTTTCTGTATATTTAGTAATTTTGTGTGATTGTCATAAGTATATGGCCGTGGTGCCATACGAGAAAGAAAAAAAAAAGAAAAAAGTGACAAATAATACAATAAAAAGTATAAAATTTAAGGTCTTGCACTAATATTGATGTGCGGATATTAAAAGTTTAATGATTTTAAGCTTTTTTCATTAAAATCATCCATTTTTTTTTTTTTGACACTTTGACGATCGCTTGGCGCAGTGGTTTGAGCTTAGGCCGCTCGGCTCACTGGACGGGGTGGATGCGGGTTCGATTCCCGCCGGGGCAAATTTCGGAAACGGCCTTTTCGTAATTTGCTCAGGTCTGGGTGTCACTGGGATCGCTCCTAGTCTATTGTACGGTACCCATAGTACAAGGGTCGCTTAGTTTGGGACCATACAGTTGGTGTGTCAGTCTGGCGATATTATTATTATTTATTCCTTCAATGCTGACATCTTATTCGAATTTTATTTTTACAGTCGCTTCTTTGACATGTGATATTTTCAATATTTGACAGGTAATGTGTCAAAAGATTCACGTAACTGTGTCCTAAGTATAGTGTAATTTTTTTAATACAACATAATTTCTACTGTTGAGACTAATGGTCCGATTAAGATTCTAATCTCTTATAGCATCACTATTCGTCACGCAGGAAATGAAACTGGCCATACCCATGATGCATATTGATTTATTTGATAATGTTGATAAATAAGTAGGTATATGTTATCGCTTGATGTTATCTTTGATAAAAATATACGCATTATAAGCAATCATTTTGGCGTATTTTGTAAACGTTTATGTAATGCTTCTCTTTTACCGACTGATTGTGTCTCGTCATACTGTGCTGTTGGCTATTTCATTGTGAAAAAATAAGGAAAATCATGGTTATATTCGCTCTGAATATTAAATTTTATTTAGAATAAAAACTTTATAATAAAAACCTTATTAGTAACGTTGACGCCTCTCGAAAATATGAAATCCGCAAACTAAAGTATCCGCACATACGATAAACAATAAGTACTTATTTTTATAAAATCTATTAGCTTATTTTCGCCACGAGGAGGTGGCGTTGTAACCACGCCACGTCACATGATCATAACGATTGTATGTACAATTATGTCAGCCTTGGTAGTTACGTCAATTATATCAACATTAAGCGGACGCGTGCTCGTTTACGATTTTAAACTTTAAAAAGCAACTCATAAGGTCTGAATTATCTTAATACATGAGTGTGTTGATAACAGTTTTATTCTGCGACTTGGGCTATTGTCTGAAATAATTCTAATCACTTGTATTATCTGTAATATAATAACTGACTCACAGACTGTGTACTTTATATACGTTAGATTATAGATGGAAATAATATATAGATAAGTACCTACTCGGGTCCTGGATATTGGTATCATTGGGACGGGAATACTGTCCGCGAAATCTGGGTGCACTGGGTGCACCTCTGCCGACCACTTTGGGTGATACAGGGATGATAGTGGTGTATATAAGTAACCACTATTATTAACATATTGATAATTTTAATTTGGCTAATAATTGAGGCGTTTGAACCGAGAAGTAATAGAATGTGACAATTGTTTTACCATAATCGTTTTTGATTGTAGTATATTATTTGGACTCGTTTCATTTTCATACCTAGAAAACCATGTAAATCGCATTTAGAAGTAGGAATTACCGCTATTCGAGAAATAAGGGTTCTTATATCGTTCAAATGTTGATACCATTTAATTCTAAAACCGTTACTCACCGAAAACAACCAAGTATTATTTTGGGATTTTAAAACATCCTGTATATGACTTGTTAATTTTAATAATAATAATTTAGCCCTTTTGACGTTCCACTCCTGGGCACGGGCCTCCCCTCACTACGAGGGGATTCAGGCCGTAATCCACCACGCTGGCCCAGTGCGTCGAAAATTACTTAGATTTTCTAAGACATGCTGGTTGCCTCACGATGTTTTCCTCCACCGTAATCAAGTGACAGTCATATAGAACGCGAATACTACACATTGAAATAAAACTATTTTTACGGATTATATCGCGTTTATTTACTTTTTATGTTCCCGACGTTTCTGTAAAGCAACCGAAACGTCAGGAACATAAAAAGTAAATAAACGCGATATAATCCGTAAAAATAGTTTTATTTCAAAGTCATATAGAAATTATGATTCGCACATAGATTTCGTAAAACCCAGAGGGGCGAGCCAGGGTCTGAAGCAAGGTACGTGCTTAACCAATCGGCTATCACTGCTAATATTAAATGTAGGTATATATATTTAATTACTCACGTAACTATTTGAATGTTTTTTTTTTTCTATATATTATTAGATAACATTTTACGATATGGTACATAATATGCCTAGCAACAGTGATTCGACGATGAAAAATATTATAAACTAGCTGAGCCCGCGACTTCGTCCGCGTGGAATCTAACTTAACATAAAAGCCCGCTCCCGCGTTCTGAGCCCGCACGACTGGATACATTTAAAAAAAAAATGTTTTTCTAAAATAAAAGTAGCATAAGTTACTGCTTATAGCAACAGCTATCTACCAGTGAAAGTCCCGTCAAAATCGGCCCAGCCGTTTCGGAGATTACCCGGAACAAACACACAGACAGACAGACAGACAGATAGACAGACAGATAGATAGACAGACAGACAGACAAAAAAATTTTAAATCGCGTTTTTGTTATAGGTGTCGTATGTAGGTACTTTCATATGTATTTAGTGAAAAGGTGTTATTTTGATATTACAAACAGGCACTCCAATTTTATTTATTTGTATAGATTACTGAGATAAGGTGTTTTGATATTAGCGTTTTGATGTCATTATAATTTAGTAATATTAGCAACGAGCGAGACACGATTGATAATAATCGCGATATTATTATCAATAATATCGCGATTCGATTACACACTGTTTTTTTTTTATTAAATTTTAGTTTTGTATAGCATAGTGTTTTATATTTAAAACATATATAAACCGGTAGACACGAGCGGTAATAACTTATCATCATACTAATATTATAAAGAGGAAAACTTTGTTTGTTTGATTGTAATGAATAGGCTCCGAAACTACTGAACCGATTTAAAAAAATATTTCACTGTTGGGAAGCTACACTATCCCCGGGTGACATAGGCTATAATATATTATCAAAAAAATTAGGGATCCTTACTAAAACTCGAATAATGTAACCGCAATGTGCCCGTGCGAAGCGGGGCGGGCCGCTAGTATATAAATAAAATAAATAAATATCGCCAGACGAACACACCAATTGTATGGACCCAAACTAAGCAAGGCTTGTGCTATGGGTACCATATAATGGACTGGGGGCGATCTCAGTGACACCCAGACCAGGGCAAATTACGAAATGGCTATTTCCGAAATTTACCCCGACGGGAATCGAACCCGCAACCACCCGGTGCAGTGAGCCGAGCGGCCAACGCTCTACTTATATCACCAGTGTCTAAATTATGAATCAGATATTCATGGGCAATCGATCATTATCAATTGAGAACAACATTGCATGCATACCCATCCATCTCTCACGCAAATTGTCAAATGTTTTCACGGTAACTTCTTCTTAGTCGGGCACTCTTGTCAGAGTGGTCACGGTAACTATACAAACATAAAAAAAAAACATACACACGAATTGATAACCTCCTTTTTGAAGTCGGTTGAAAAGTCTTAGCGGATTACGTCTTAAGGTGAAGGCGCCTGTCTAGCCCGCGAAGTTCAAATTTTTTGAGTTCTTTTATAAATTTTTCAAAATCTGACAATAATAAAAGACAAATTTTGTAGTTCGCGAAAAAGACCGTGTGCAGTGCATTTATTAATACATTTATTTTACTCTAAATATTATCACGGTGGATATGATACTAGTAAATCACTAAATATACAAAAATTGCCAGATTATCTGGATAGCTGTCGTTCTTGAAATGTTTTAGAGTAAGTTGGATATATTAATAAATGCACTGCACACGGTCTTTTTCGCGAATTACAAAATTTGTCTTTTATTATAGTCAGATTTTGAAAAATTTCTAAAAGAACTCAAAACATTTGAACTTCGCGGGCTAGATGGGCGCTTTAGCCTTAACAAATATGGTTTATTTTTAGCGGACCTTTCCAACAAGGATGACTTACAACATTTTTTTGTGAAGTTTCAGAAATTGTTAGAAAGTTTCCCCATTCAAAGTGACGTTCCGAATTTCCGATAATTGAAGTCCAGACTTAATTTGATATAGTACCAAGACACACTAACTACTTATAGTAGGTACGTCTTGAACATCATAATAATTGACACGCTTAAAAGGCTGACATAAAGATCGTATAATATAACTATAGTTTGTGTATTATACGTGTTGTAGCGTTATTATACATTACAGTTTTATTATATGTATAGTTTTAGTGATACAGCCTTTATGACTAGTGGATATAAGGCCCACTTTCGTGTGTATACGCTTACATTCTATGAAGGGATATGGACCACAGTTGTCACACTGGCACTATTACTTTCACGGATATACTCACAAGCTCCGTGTCTGAGATACTACCCAAAGTTCGCCAATCGATATAGTGCTCTATTGATTCGGGAATAGAGTCGAATATGGGTAAAGTCGTTTACGGATCGGTTTCCGTACTCGACTCTATTTAAATTCGGCCTATATTCGACTTTATCTTCATACCAATTGGCGAAATTTACGTTGTATCTCAGTCACGAAATTTGTAAACATATCCGTAGGAGAATGCTCTCACTTTTAAATGTATGGGATGTCACGTGATCTTATCGAGATGTTACGTAAATATCATACATTTTGGATGTCTTTACTTTTTAAAACGCCGCATGTATTGTCACTAACTAATCGTGGTAAGTAGCTCTACAGTGGGTTTATACATTCCCTAGAGTCGCTGGACCATAGCGTCTTCGTAAAATATTTGTACCGCCAATTGCTAGTTCCTCGGGTGGCCGATAGGAGCGCTGTACAATTTTCCGGACACATACTTCACGTAAACGTTGGCGACTAGCGTCCGTAACACTCGCTAGAGCCAGTGCCGGATTAACCATGTAGCAAGAGTAGCAACTGCTACGGGCCCCGTGCGAAGGGGGGGGCCCCGCATATTTAAACCCACTCATCTCTGCCCGAGCGTAATTCATTGAGTGAAACTTATTAAGATGTGGTATATTGAATTTACTTGATGTCACAAAAACGTGAGACGTTACAACTTTTCCTACTAAGACAATCCATGTCAGGCACTCGGTAACCGAATACGGGCCCCGCGTTTTTCTACGGGCCCCGCGCTTGCTTAATCCGGCACTGGCTAGAGCTAGAGAAATTGAATTGTGTGAGACGAAAAAAGGGCGTATCTTAAGTTGTAGTATATTATGTTTCGTGGTCTATTCAACTTTGTGGATTTTAGCGTTTTATAATTTATGTAGTAACAATGAAAGAAGCATAATAATTGTATTTCTGTGAAATATCATGTATTATTAATTCTGCTTTATTGTTCTATTTAGTTATGTTTTTCTTCTATATGTGGAAGCTTGTAATTGGCATTTGCTTATATATAATCTTATTCACTCTGTAAAATTAGCCGTAAGCTCCCCAAACAAAATAAAATAAAATAAATCATACTAGTACTCCTGACATGACATACCTACCCATCTCTCTCTCTTATTATCGTTCGTTAATAGAGAGAGACATACATAACATACCTTGCACAGTCTTGTTTCAGCTGCTGGAGCCAATGTTAAAAGTTATAAAACTAGTTATAGTCAGTTCATTTCAGGAAGACGCATGAATTATTGCAAATTGACCCATATACCAGTGTCATAAGAGTCACAGCACGCGCCTTCGTGAAATGAACGAACCATACCACATTATTTGATGACAGCCTGAAGCCAGTTATACAATAAATAGGCACCTACTAGTGTGTCTCATTTCATTGTATAGCTGTTGTCCTTTTCTTTAAGCATCATTATTTTGATACTTTTATTATAATACTTATCCAACTGTTTTACGTCTTTGTGGAATGTATAATGTGGTATATTGAATTTAACTTTGGTTCAAATGTTGTATAAAAATAAAACAATAAATTGTGTTAAGTGTCGTCACACTCTCCTATAGCCAATTATTGTGTTAATGGCAACATTTTGTTATTGCCTTAGAAATAATAATATATAATGTCGTCACAGATGGTACATACATTTTTACATATACCTATGTAAGAAGTCATGGATTGTCGTGCTCATTGAATTCTAAATATTCCAATAAATTGATATGAAAGGTTTGAGGTGTAATGGCCGTTAACATGTATTTTCACGTGATAAAGTAGTTATACCTTTGAGTTTATGACGTTGGATATGATTATTAAATAGCATTGCACCGATTGTGTGTTCGATTACAATGTAAGGCTACAAACACAGCCAGACATATCCCCTACAAAGCGAGATTGATTCGGTCATAGTCCATACACCGGATTTTATTTACACTTTTGCTTCTAAAATCCGTTTCTAGAATTACAAACAGTCGGCTGACTTGGTAAGCAATTCAATCAATCCATCAATTGCTTCGGGTAAAAAATGGTGTATGTCACTTTAAGTACAATAGATTGAAACCGCAGCAAGTCCATTGAAGGTATAGATTTTACGAAAATATTGTTGTATCTCTAACGCTAGATTTGCATTGACTGAAACATTACACTGAAACATGTTGCCTTTACTATTTTATGACAACAAAAATAGAGGCAACAATTCAAACATATTGTGTATTGTTTTGGTCAATGCGAACCAAGGATAAGAAACCAATGAAAATAAAAAAACGTTGCACTAACACTAGTGGTCAAAGCAGTAACAGTAATAAATTTCCACATCCTCAAGTATTTCAAAAAAATTCTTTTTTTAAAGTTTTTAACGTTGGCATCGATATCTACATTTAAATCTCCATACTTTTCTTTTTATTAAATAAAATATTTTGGGCATTACTTGTAGAGCTGTAACGTTATTGATATAATAGTTGTGATTGTAACAGCACACATTGTGCTTGCTTTAGCGTGATTGGCTGTCACCGAGCTTAAATATAATTACATGTAATTTAATTGTGAATTATTTGTTGGTTGGTGAGTAGACAAAACGTTGTAAATGTAAGTACCTATACGTTAATTAAACAAGTTACCCCCTTTTTAAAATATGGCCGGTTTCCCAGAAATAATAATATTTGAGCAAGACAGTTATCTTGATGACTTACAAAATTAGCACTTATTCATCTTGTCAATAAATTACTCAAACAAATGTGATTCATTATATAAAATAGACGTTACTGAGTGCAAAGTGAATCATCTAAGTATTATTCATAAAGTTGAAATTTATTTCTGTTTATCAACGAATTTATATTTATTCATATTTGGTTTTTCTTGTTGGTATACAGTGACGCACTGAATTAATCATTCAAATATGAGTTCTATATATAGTCACGTAAATTTTATTATAGATTTAAAAACGTAGCGCCATATATGCAGTGTCAATTTATTGGCAGAATGCACTCTACTATACTAACTTTAATGTCCTAATTTCAATGTATTCATTTATTCGGAATAATATTGTTGATAGAGAACCGCAATCATGCCTCTATAAACCCTCTATAAACTGCCTACAAATATTCACAATTGAAATAACTATTTGTAACACATAACGCAATGTACCTAGTAATTTATATTTAATTATAATTAATTTACATTTACAACATTTTACGAGTTTCAAAAATTCTCTCTTACGCCGTTTTGCTCGCAGTGATATGTTATCAATAAATGTCGTAAATAATACGTCATATTGATGATTTTATGGCTTAATTACCGCTGTAATGACAAAATGTAAATCAATTTGACCAGTAAATGTACATACCGTTTTTTATAAGTGGCTACAAAAAAGAATGTGTCTCAAAAAATACCAAAAAATCGCAATAAAGGATTTCATACCGACTTCGCGTTTTATTATTTTTAACTGCCGTTCGTGACTCAAAGAGATGTGTTATATGTGGCATCATAGCTCCGGAACGGATGGTCCGATGGTAACGCTGATTTGTGTTTATGAAATTATGATAGGTAAAGATAGCTTTCTGTTTGATAAGATTCCATTTGCATTGATGAGTGTCTGATTTTGTGGTTTTATCGTAGGCCTGCATTAGGTGGAGATTCATTTCCCAATGGGTAACACCACATTTAACTAATTGCTGATATTTTATTGACCCTAAAGTTGTTTTTTTTATTAGTCGAAGCAATCGCACAGATCCTAATGTCTATTTGATAGATAGGTATAGAACCAATATGGTTCAAATTCCCAGAATATTGACATTTCTATGAGGCAATTCGATTAGGGTAAATCAAAATTTGACTTCCCACTGCCGCTCGGCATAGTGTTAGTTGTTCGAGCGTAGACCGCTCGCCTCACTGTACCGAGTGGTTGTGGGTTCGATTTCTATCACGACAAATTCAGAAATGTCCTTTTGTATTATGCCCTTTTCTGGGAGTCACTGGAATTAATAAATAAATCTATCTCAAGTGTGAGAGCGGTCTTAACCACGCTTCTGCCATGTCATTTTCTACTGGTATGACATAAGAATGACATTTCCAAGATCCCTCGCAGACTTGAAATCTATTTATTAAAGTGAAGGCGCCTGTCCAGCCCGCGAAATTCAAAATTTTCGAGTATTTTTATAGTTTATTCAAAATCTGAAAACATTTTGTGTATTGCGAAAAACAGTATGCAGTAGTGATGTAACGAATATTCGCATTCGCATTCGCATTCGCGAATATTCGCATATTTTTTGACATTCGCATTCGCATTCGCATTCGCAAAAATCTATGCGAATGTTTGGCGAATGTTTTTAAAAAACCAAAAAGAAAATTATCTATAGATGGATATGGAATCTCAGAGTACACAGAGAGAGTCCCGAAAAGTTGTAGTAACAATTGAATATTTGGCCTGTTTTTTTATTTAGGAAATGGTTATTGGATAGAAAGAGACAGATAGCGGTCGGTACGTCTCCCCATTTTCGAGTGAAGCCACATATAAAACGTCAAGTGGATATCTTGGATATCTTTAATACTACAAAATTAAAAAGTCAACATTTGTTTACAGCTTAGAAATGATAGACTGTCTATTAAGTTTTGTCTTATAGTACAACGTATGAAAAAAAATTGAGTCGGTAATGTATGTTATGGATAAAAGTGCGAGATTTTAATTAATCAAAGTAAAAACACTAATTCTATTACTTTATAATAATATTATGTCTTGTGTTGTGCCAAGGTGTCGATCCCATACGGATCGGATGAGAAATGATGGTGAACAAATAAGTTTTCATCGGTAAGACAATTTCATTCATTTATCCTAAAAGTACTGGTGATATAGCTTGACAATGCAATGCAATTCATTTAAAGTTAATTTACCATCGAAGTAATTTAATGCATTTTGTTGTAATACGCATTGTTTTTAGATATTTGGATCTTATTAGTTAACCTTTAGAGGTTATGAAAATGTTTTGATTTTATAATAGTGATGCGCATTTTTTATCGACGTAAAAAATTACTCATGATAATATTTACCGTCGATATTTTTAGAGTCGTTGTATCGTAGAGTAAATACATACAATTTTAATTGCTCATTCAATAGGGTTAAGTATTCCAAAATAGTATTCTTAAATTATTTTACTATAATTACCTACTGTTACGTCTTCGTCTCCACCCTGCTGTTCGGGTCCCCGAGGGATAGGGCTCGTACCACGAAGAGACCCGACAAAAGAACCGAGTCATTATTCAACCGCGACCACCGGCCATGTTTGTAACGTTTTTTATACAGATCATTATAACTTTACTGAATATCTGTATTTTTAATCTAAAATAATCCAGTCCACCATATCGAAGCGTAACAATTCCCCTATTATTATTATTATAATTACTTATTGCAGAATACCTGAGGATAAGATGTTAAATAGGTAGAATATTATTCCAGGAGGAGTCAAATTAAAAAAAAGAAGCAGGATATGCTCGAAACATTTTACCAAAACCTGCTTCCAAAACTTACAAAACAAATGGCGTAAACTAACACCAGATGCTATGCCAACTTTATTCTGAAGCGGTCGTCAAATCATTTAAAGTTTATGCCTGTACGACATTCACTTGAAGATTGAATTTTTTGTTTTTGTGTTGTTTAAATTTACTTTATTTGGCCGTCATTGATCTCAAAAACAAAAGAAATACACGATAAGCTGACGCTGACATTAAAATTGTTATTATTACTGCTCTATAAGTTGTAAACTGATTTCCTGTATGTAATGTGTGATTTCAATTGAAATAAATTTGTAATTCACTGCTGTAATTGTATATATGTTTTTTCTTCATTACTCATACTCTGAAAGTAGGTCTGAAGTTGCCCGAGGAGCGGTTTAAAAGTAATACTTTTCCGGCCCGGGAGAATCGCTTTCAACTGATAGCTGTCAAATTATAAAAAAAAACTAGTTCCATTTTCACTTAGACCATTTAACTATTCACATTTCTATGGAACCATGTTCAAACTTTTTCTACAGTCACTCAATTACAGCACGATGTAAAATTGAAATACCATAAAGATAAGTATTAATTAAAGAATATATAATTTTAAATGACTTAATTATAATTTAGTTTCAACAATTCCTTTAAAATAACATAGATTTTGGCAAAATATTTAAAGACTAGCTGTGCCCCGCGACTTCATCCGCGTAGTATTGGATTATTGGGTTAAAAAGTATCCTATATGTTAATCCCGGTTATAATCTATCTGTGTTCCAAATTTCATCCAAATCCGTTCAGTAGTTTTTGCGTGAAGGAGTAACAAACATACATACATACATACATATATACATACATACATACATCCACACTCACAAACTTTCGCATTTATAATATTAGTAGGATGAAAAATAATGGCTAAATAATGAAGTTGGCCGGCCAACGAGAAAAAAACAAAATAGGCGGCAATCCGATCTTTTTTTTTTCGAGTTGTAGAGTATTGTTGCATACTTCCTTGTATTATTTCTTTAGCCAATTCCTGTTTTTATTTTTACTTTCCTTGTATTCGTAATGAAAAGCACAGTGTTTACCTCGGGTGAAAGACTTATTTTGTCCCTCGACCTATGGAAATTGGGAGGTTTCACGTTTCGTTATAAACTTTTATTTTTAACGTCATAGACAAAATATCGATAAATATTGTATGCCTGTATGGACAACACTAAAATTGTCCATGGTTTAGCAAACAGGCTTCAACCTTCCAAAATAACGAGTTGTGAACTATACAGGCATCCTTTTTTAACATACGACGCGACTCATATAGGTAAAGAGTCCAGATAGATAGTTGGATAGAAGTTGGATATATTAATAAATGCACTGCACACGGTATTTTTCGCGAATTACAAAATGTGCCTTTTATTACTGTCAGATTTTGAACATTTCTAAAAAACCTCAAAAAATTTGTACTTCGCGGGCTAGGTGGGCGCTTTAGCCTTAAGACGGGCCTTAGTTTGGGACCATACAGTTGGTGTGAGCCTAGCAATATTGTACGGTACCCATCGAACTGGTGTTGTCAAGTTTGTTTTATGGCTCACAAGGACGTTCACACCTCAATTGGAATAATGGAACCAAACCACACATTCTGCTCCAAACTGAAACCAACATACAACCAGAAGCACTATGGTTGGATTTAGTCTGTGATCTGTATGTATGCATATCCAATTGTTGTAAATTCGTGCGCGAGAGCTTCATTGTACTAATAATTAGCTTAATCTAAAGGTGCGGTTGAAATTCCAAGCAATTAACCTCTACGTGTTAAATAGTTAATTCAATGTACCGAATCTAAATATATATAACTCAAAGGTGACTGACTGACTGACTGACATAGTGATCTATCAACGCACAGCCCAAACCACTGGACGGTTCGGGCTGAAATTTGGCATGCAGGTAGATGTTATGACGTAGGCATCCGCTAAGAAAGGATTTTGATTAATTCTACCCCCAAGGGGATAAAATAGGGGATGAAAGTTTGTATGAAACTTTGTCAATTAAATTCCACGTGGACGAAGTCGCGGGCACAGCTAGTTGTCTAATAAGTGTGTAATAGCAGCCGTTGTCATTGTAAGACGTAGACAGGCCGGTTAGGGGTGCTACTCTTAGCAACGATAATCGATATATCGTGACATTCGTATTGTCGAATCCTACTCTAAATTCCATATTGAACGATATTGATATAATCGAACGATAATTTTGTTGTTTGTTCAGTAATCGATTCGACGGCGAAAAATGTGGAATTTAGAGTAGGATTCGTCAATACTAATGGCACGATATATCGATTATCGTTGCTAAGAGTAGCACCCTCGCTCTCGTATGTAGGTACTTATGGAATACATTATGCGCGAGATTTCCTCGTTCCCATATGCGTCGCTGCAAGGCTAATTTTTGTCAGAACAACAATAAATTGTTTCCCGTCTTGACTGAGTAGAAAGACCTGTATAAAAGGAATACTTACCTATATCATTAACTACGCCTTTATTCCGCGCAGGTGTGGGCATCTTTAAAGTATGTATAAAACTGTCATCATTTCCACGGAAGGAGAAGTCTTTAAATGGTTTTGTGAAGTAACTAGATCGCCTGTTAGTGTGATGAAATAAGTACCATCTTTTTAAAATAATACATCTAAATATATAAAACTCAAAGGTGACTGACTGACTGACTGACTGACTGACATAGTGATCTATCAACGCACAGCCCAAACCACTGGACCGATCGGGCTGAAATTTGGCATGCAGGTAGATGTTATGACGTAGGCATCCGCTAAGAAAGGATTTTGATTATTTCTACCCCCAAGGGGATAAAATAGGGGATGAATAATCCTGAAATTTTTGTTAAGTTAAATTACACGCGGACGAAGTCGCGGGCACAGCTAGTAATACATATTTACATACTCACTTCACTTTTTTTTAAATATGGCATTCATCGTTGGGTAGTCGATGATTTTACCAACAACAGAGTTTTATGAGACTGATGGTCGGTAGGTGAGGCTCGCTGGTATCTCGATCGACTAGCAATAGGTAAGTCAAAACTGACGTATCGTGTATCTGAATACGTCAGTTTTTCTATAAAAAACGGTTCAGTTCTTAGCATATTAATTAGTTATCCGTAATCCCTATCAATTCTTAATACACCTAATGGAGCATGTCAGGGCCAAATTACTAAATCTCAAGTTTGTTTAAACAAGCGTACGAGTACCTACAACCCGCCTGATGTTAAGCATTTATCTTATAGGGTAGGGTAGTATCGACTGGGGTCAGTCGAGTCAGTCCGTACCTATATGAGCTGTGGTCAATTAAAATAACAATAATAATAAATATCGCCAGACTGACACACCAACTGTATGGTCCCAAACTAAGCAATGCTTGTACTATGGGCACCGTGCAATGGACTGGGGGCGATCCCAGTGACACCCAGACATAGGCAAATTAAGAAAAGGCCATTTCCGAAATAAGCTCCGGCGGGAATCTAACCCGCTACCAGCATGTTCTGTGAGCAGAGGGGCCTACGCTCGAACCACTGCGCCAAGCGGTCGTCAATTGACTTCTACTTGGCTCACACCACCTCTAAACTAGAACGAACAATATCTCCTACAAATATTATACGCAGAAGATAACGACTAGCGGACGTGTAAACTCACAGGTGACCTATCTGTGATAGTATCTACAATTCCGTCATCCATTCCGTTTCGAATTCTACGAAATCGCTAATCAATACAAAATACCTACCTCCATGTTTGTACCAGACGTGCCTGTCGCATTATCGGTGAATCACCTCACTTTGAATACGTTTAAAACATGTGACAAATTTCATTGAAATGATTACGAGCGTTTTGGACTCTATTCCATTAAAATAAAGGTTATTTTCGTGGGCAACTAAACATGCGTGGAGAGTTTATCTCTTATTTGCGGAAAACTGTTGACAATTTGACTCGAGGTGCCGTTGAACCATACATAGTTGCTGGGCAAGGTTAAAAAGTGAAGACTAGACAGGCAGTATAGTTTGTAAGTGCCCCCGTAGGCCTAAACAAACGAAACGATTCGACTTTTCAAAACAAAGGCGTATAATGTACGCGGCTAACCTTTTATGAAACAACTAGCTTTTGCTCACGGCTAAGCTAGTGCAGATTTTATTTTATGGAGACAACAGTGCCAGCTACCAGGCCCAACTATAGGTAAGAACCAGGTGATTCTAAGTTTAAAAATAAATCATCAATATTGGTCAAACTGTTTAGGAAGAGAAGAATTTCAAACACTACCAAACCCGAATTTTATTAGGTACATAACTAGCTGTGCCCCTTGACAATCCTTATCACTTAGGGGTATGAAAAATAGATAGTAGCCGATTCTCAGACCTACTGAATATGCATATATATACAATTTCATAAAAATCGGTCAAGCCGTTTCGGAGGAGTATGGTAACTAACATTGTGACACGAGTATTTTATATATAAGAAGATTATTAGGAACTAGCTGTGCCCGCGACTTCGTCCGCGTGGAATTTAATTGACAAAGTTTCATACAAACTTTCATCCCCTATTTTATCCCCTTGGGGGTAGAATTAATAAAATCCTTTCTTAGCGGATGCCTACGTCATAACATCTACCTGCATGCCAAATTTCAGCCCGATCCGTCCAGTGGTTTGGGCTGTGCGTTGATAGATCACTATGTCACCTTTGAGTTATATAAATTTAGATTATTATAGATAAAAGAGCCAGTTTTATTTTCTTTCTAACTTAGGTTAGATAGTAGGTATAATAGTGAATGCGTAGAAGAAAATAATTTTCAAGAACCTACGCGATCGTTATGAAATCAAAGCACGATATGATAACGCACTAACGCATTGGATAATGTAAAGTCGAAGTAGGCTGAAGATAAGGTAATATTTTACAATACAGACTGTTTGTGGACCTTCGAAGTATAATGGACTACTTTCTAGATGTTTCATGAGTGCGTAATAATACTTAGTTTGTCCATACGCACGAGTTTTGGGCAAGGAAATAAATAGCAAAAAATGCGATAGATATTTTTTACGTCTTTAACTTCTTTAAAAAGGTGGGGATTCTATGTTCGTTTGTTTGTTTTTTTATTAGTATGTTCAGCGATTTTAACTAAATTGTGGACCGGTTAAAACAAAAAATATGCCACTATCTTTACACTAGGTACTTACGTACTAGCACCAACTTCTTAGGTAGTATTCCTACTAACTTGAATTGGCACCGACTCCAAATTAAATAAATTATGGGTTCCCTAGTTATTTCTAACTTTTTAGTGCACCCAGGCTTTTTTGGGATGCCGGTTTAATATTATTTTTCGTAGCAGATGACTAGGATTTAATGAACGCGCGTTTACGGTGCCATAAATGCCCATAAAGCTGCTATTGAATCTGTTTTAAAGTGCGTTAAACTCGCGTCATCTGCGCTGAAGAGAACGCCGTTTGACTGCGCCCTTACAGAGCAGCAAACAATAGTAGGTACATTGTTATTCTAGGGATGAAAGTAACAACAAAACAAACAAAATAAGTCTTTCACCCGAGGTAAACACTGTGCTTTTCATTACGAATACAAGGAAAGTAAAAAAATAAAAACAGCAATTAGCTAAAGAAATAATACAAGAAAGTACTTATGAACAATACTCTACAACTCGAAAAAACAAATTAAGATCAGATTGCCGCCTATTTTATTTTTTTTTTCCGTTGGCCGGCCTGGTTCAATAGAAATGTGAAAATAGAACTAATTTCTTTGTAATAATTTGACAGCTGTCAGTTGAAAGCGATTCTCCCTAGGGCTGAAAAGTATTACTTTCAACCCGCTCCTCAGTAAACTTCAGACCTACTTTCCGAGTATGAGTAATGAAAAAATATTATTTCACTTTTATTATTAGCGGGGATAAGTAAATGATATCCTCATTTGTTTCCTCATATTCCACGTATTGTTTTTGTAACTTTAGGTGTTCCACTAACCGAGGCGTGGCTCAGGTGTGTGCTGATTTCAATATCTTATCACATGCCGACACAGAAAAATTCGAGTGGCCACTTCAATATAATACTTACATTACGGCAAAAGTTTTTGCCTGTAAAGTGAACAGACAAAAAAAAATTTGACACACGGTAGTGTGTCAGCCAAGTTCAGAGGTCGTTAAAATAATTTCTGCTGTGATAACCAAGTAATTTTTTTATAAAATATTATATTTTTTATATGTAGGAATAGTGATGCTCAAGGTCCCGCATTCGACTCCTGAATAGAGAAAATAGACACGTCAATAGCCTAGTGGTTAGAGGGGCCGTCTTCGTAGCCAAGAGGTCCCGGGTTCAACCCTCATTAAACTATTGACGTGGGCCTACTCCGGACACAAGCATTAGCTTAGCTGGAGGGGCTAACAGGAATACTAGTAATGTGATAAACTCACTTTTCAGTAAACTTTTAAAAAATAGTAAGTAAAAAAAATGCTATACCTGCAACTTTCGATTTTTTTTTTGTTTTTTTTTTTTTTTGAAATTTATTTATTTATTTATTTATATATATAGGGATAACAAACAGTTGCACAGTACATTGTAACAAACAGTAGGAGATTATAATATATAAGTAAAAGTGCAACCCACTACGTTATCCTCATGTTACTAGAAAGATAAGATATAGACAGGTGGTAACTGTAGCAGAGACGTGCTTCATTATAATTTACTATGAAATAAAATCACAAAAATAATAAGTAAAAACAAAAAATGAGATTAAAGTAGTGAGTTTCCCAATATTTCTTTAACGTTCTTTTTAAATTGAAGAGAGTTACTGTTAAAAATGTCAACATTAAGAAATTTTTGGTTAAATATCTTACACATTCTATGAATAGGTGCACGAAGGCCCGAGTTTGTGCGAGATGCTCCCGTAGCAAACAACTGTCCATCGCGCACCCGTCTTTTATAAACAGTTCTAGGCACAAAGAAACAAAGTTTATTATGTAAATCAATGCAATCAAATTTGTTGTGACACAATTTATGTAAAACCATCATTTGTAGCAGAATCCGTCTATTAGTAAGAGATATCATTTTATATGTGTCTAAGAGGGGGCCGTATGACATGCGGCAGTGGTAGCGTTTATAGTGGATCGATTTTAGAATCTTGACTTGTACCATCTCTATTTGCTCTTTATATTTTTTGTAGAAAGGGTCCCATACAGCACTCGCATATTATAGCTGTGATCTTACAAGTGCAAAGTAAAGATAGAGAAGGGAAGCTGATTTTCTGAAATCCTTTGAGGAGCGCATAACAAAGCCGTACATTTGATAAGCTTTGTTTACAATATTATCTACATGTTTATCCAGTAGGAGTTTACTGTCTAGGAGTATCCCCAGGTCTCGGACTGAGTCAACGTTATTTAAATGTTTACCGCACAATAGGTAGTCTTGTTTAAACAATTTGTGGTTTTTAGTAAAACTAATTGCGTTGCATTTATGTATGCTTAGAGAGAGCTTGTTGGTGATACAATATTCTGAGAACCTATCCAAATCGCTCTGTAAGAGTGCACAATCGATGGGGCTCCGTATAGGTTTATAAATTTTGAGGTCATCGGCATACAAAATAATTTGGGAGTTATTAATGCAACTATTAATATCGTTGATAAAAATAATAAAGAGTAGTGGGCCAAGAATGGAACCCTGTGGTACGCCAGAGGAAACTGTTACATACTGCGAGGTATATCCGTTGACAACCACTCTTTGACACCGATTTGTTACGTATGAAACAAACCATCGTAGAAGACTACCTCGAATTCCATTAAAGGCAATTTTGTTTAGAAGAATCGCGTGATCAACCCTATCAAAGGCTTTTCGAAAATCTGTATAAATAGCATCGACTTGTATACGTCGATCCATGTGCTCGAAGAGGAAGTTGGTAAAGACTAAAAGATTGGTGTCTGTGGATCTGTTTTTCACAAACCCATGTTGTTGAGGTATAATAATTTTGTGAAAATAAGGGTAGAGTTCACTATGGACGAGTTTTTTCAAAAAGCTTCGACAGGGCAGGGAGGATAGATATAGGGCGGTAATTTTTCACATCATTTCTTGGGCCACTTTTTTGGACAGGTATGATATTAGCCTGTTTCCAGATTTTGGGGTAAACTCCTTCGTGTAGACATTTATTGAAGATAATATATAGTGGAAAGGAGATTTGCTCCGCAGTATTCTTAAAAAACAGTGCGGGTAAGCCGTCAGAGCCAGGGCCCTTTGTGGAATCGAGCCTTAAAAGTTCTTGACGTATTCTAATTAGACTAATATAGAGTATACTGATAATGGTACAGCTATCTGAGAGGGCATCAGGGGGAGTATAGTGTTCGGGGTCTAGTGATGTTGGTTCAAAAGCAGATTGGAAGAACGAAGAAAATAAATTACATACGCTCTCGGGGGTATTTGAGGATAAACTATTATGAAGTATTGTTGATGGAATGCCAGAGCTGCCCTTACGATTTTTTATGTAGGACCAAAAATACTTCATATTAGTTTTTATTCCGTGTTCAACTGAGTCTATATATTTACGGTAGCACATAGCACATTCGTTTTTAAACTGATCACGATACAAGGCAAAAATGTGATAATCAGAATAGTGTTTAAATTTCTTCCATTTAGTCCACGCTGCTGATTTAAGCTTCATCAATTTTATGGCTTTAGTGGAGAGCCACAGCGGAAAGTTTTTAGATCTAGGTCTGGATGTTGGAGTGTAATCTTTAATCAAGGCATACACCTTTTCGTAGAAAATGCTCAGCGCACGTTCTGCACTTACATTGCCGATGAGTTGTTGCCAGTCGATACAGCATAAAGAAGCATTTATTTCGACATAATTTGCCTTATGGAAATTAAATCGCACATTATTTTTACGTTGCATAATTTCATTTACCTAGACTAGCATTCAAACTTAGGTCCATTCATTTGGAAGCATCCGCGACAGTTCCGCAGGCAACATACCTAGAAGTACTAGGTTCGACAAACATACAAGCCCACTCTCACGATACGTAATTGTACCTAAGTGCCTTGAAGCATGTCTGAGTCATAAATTCTTAAAATTCTGTATCTCAGTTAACGTTAAGCATCGTACGGAACAGTATTACGATGTTATCGTTTGAATACATTGGCGAGGAAGTGACATCCTTACAGTCACCAAACAAATTATTCACCTTATAAATGTTTCTGTGAAGGTGAACGGTGAAGGAAAACATCGTGAGGAAACCTGCATGTCTTAAAAGATCTAACCGATTTTCGAAAGACATGTGAAATCCGCCAACCCGCACTGGGCCAGCGTGGTGGATTATGGCCTGAATCCCCCTCGTGTTGAGGGGAGGCCCGTGCCCAGGAGTGGGACGTCAAAAGGGCTAAATTATTTACATATTATAAATGTGTCTAGCCGTCTCAGTGGAGGGATAGTCATTTTGAATTGATTGAACTTAACGTGCCAATGATCACTGTATCTTTTAAAATAATAGCATATAGGTATAACAGATAAAACATGAATATGTATGTATGTATTACCATTTTAGTAGAATGATATTTTATTTGCTGAGCATTTTAATGACCCCATTGATAAGGTATGTACGATCGCTAAACTCGTTTCTTTAAAGATAATGAATATGTTGTCAAAATACCGGTATCGATACAAAGGTACTTACAGTAGGCACTTGATTATCTTAGCTAAGTTCACGGGCGTACTAACAGCCGGTCAACACGTGCAGACATAAGCAAATCAGCCTCCTTCTTTTTAAAGTCGGTTAAAATTACCAGTTCGCGCTATAAATAGCACTGCAAGGACGGGAAGTGAGCCGTTGTAATATAATAAGAATAATATTTCTTAGGTAGGTACCTACGGTACAATACAAATAAGTAGATATATGTATATAGTGGGTGGGCAATATTTATAAAGAAAGAAGTTGATCAACAACAAATGTATCAAATGTCCATTCATATACAGTGAAACTTGGTTAAGTGGGAGCTGGATAAGTGAGAAACCTCCATAGCTGGAACTCAAGCTGAGGTCCCAACACTTTGGCACTGAATTACCTCTGTTAGTGGGACGAAGCAAACCTATATCTGGGATTCGTTATTTCGATTTATCATCATAGTTACCTCTATAACTGAGGCAGCGAGTGAATTTTATATGCATAAGCCTCTGTAACTGAGATAACCATAGTTTCGTTTGTTTACTTACTTATTCTTAATCTACCCGCAAATTCCGCACTTAACTACGTAGGTAAGTAATGTTGAGCCTCAATGACCTTCAGTTTTAGTTTTGCTTTACTATAATACAGATGTTTATTTGAAAAATGTTAAAACGTGAAAAATGTCAAAAAGCAAAATTTTTTCAGTTCGTGAAAAACTGAAGTTAATATCCGTTTATGGAAGTGGGGAGACACGCGATGAAGTCTGTGTCGAATGTAATGTGCCAAAATCTACTCTGTGTAGAATAATTCTGAATAAAGATAAAATACAATCACAATGTTCTGAAGGACAACGAAAAGGAAAACGTGTAGGTACGTTTATCAGAATATCCTGAACTTGAACAGTGTTTGCTAACATGGGTCAAGCAACTTCGTAACAAAAACGTTCCGGTAAGTGGACCGGTGATTAAAGAAAAGGCACAAGATTTAGAAATAATCTATATTCTGATCTCTATTACCTAATGGAACCCTCTGTAAATGAGACAGATATTTATTTATACCTGGATATCTGCGACACTGGGTAAGTGGAATACCTCTATAAGTGATACCAATTTGCAGGTCCCTTGATGTCTCACTTAACCAGGTTTCACTGTATTATGTTGACGGGCCTAGCGGTGATCGACTTGAACGCGAACATAAAAAACTAACTAGGTTTTACTCACAGATATAGATTTACATAGATAACGCAAGTATCACGATTTGTTTTGAACCAAGCGTGCCGAATTTTTAACACCTACTGTGACGTCATTAGTGACGGGAAATCCAAACCGATTCAAAGACACCGATGCCGCCGATGCCCCTCCGCCCGCTACGATTCTCTCGAGTGATTATCTCGCTCATACTCATATTTTTTATATCTGTAGGCGCGGCCTGTAAGTTAGCGGCGACCAACCTTGACGCTTGGTCGGGGTTTCGTACACGCTAAGTACATACATTTGCGTTATCTATGTAAATCTCTATCTGTGGTTTTACTATTCCAACACAACACCACCAACAGCACCTTATTTACTAATTTGTAATTAATTTAACTGTGGTCGCGGGCGGTCGAAATTCGACCATAATTTATTTATATTTTAATTTTTAACGTCATTAAGGTTCTATTGTCAAAGACTTTCACATAAACCCAAAAACCTTCTTGATTGATACTGGCACGCAGATTGCACTATGGAATCCCGCCCTCCGAAATAAAGAAGAAAAAATGTCTCCGTTTGTCAGTCAGATAGTCAGTTGGTTACCGAGTGGAGGTTACAAATGTGTGTGTGTCAATTCATTGTAGTGTGTGTAATGTTTTATTTATTGATTTAATGTATTTCGAAATATTATAATATAAAAATAATAGCTTTCTGCACTCCTTCTCCATATAAACTTTAAATGTGCCAAATTTCATACTCCACCATCCGAGTAATTTTCGTAAAAAGGGATACCAAGTGTTTGCTTCATGTATTAATATAATGATGATAAAAAGAGTCTATTGGGAATCGACCTCACCTTGTTGGCCGTTACATACACGAATTCAGTCAACTGTAACATGATGGCTGAAATATTGCTGCTGGCTCTAGCATTTTCGTAATATTTGGTAACAAGTTTCTGTTGAACCTTTTGAATTTCAAATTACTTTGAGATCATTGCGCATTATTATTCTACTGCCACATTTGTCGCGCTCCAAAATTGATATCAATTATTTTTTAGCGTCGGACTTGGGGCCTAGTTTTTCCTGTTTTTCATTTGGCTAGTTACCGCAAAACCGCCGCTGGCAAAGTCGGAAAATAGCTAAAAATACCCGCGATGTTAAGCATCGGTTACGAAAGGCATTGTTTGCACGATGCGGGTTGGCGGATTTCACATGTCGTTTATTTATACGGGCCTTAAACATTCAGGTTTCCCAAAGATATTTCCAAGTGATAACACTGGTCTACAGTGGTTTTGTTGCCCTAGATATGAAAATGATTTTGGGTCTATTACCGCACAGAATTCATGAAACTATCAATGATTTTGTATAAGATTTGCTCTGTTTTTTTTAATAATCTTTATTTTGATTTTACATTACAAAAATCAAAAAACGAGAAACAAAATAACAGATATATTTATAACTAGCTGAGCCCGCGACTTCGTCCGCGTGGAATTTTGATCCTTTCTTAGGGGATGTCTACGTCATAGTAGCTTTATGCATGCAAAGTCTCAGCCCGCTGGGTTTAAAATTGACAAGGTTCATACAAACTTTCATCCCTATTTTATCCCCTTGGGGGTAGAATTAATCAAAATCCTTTCTTAGCGGATGCCTACGTCATAACATCTACCTGCATGCCAAATTTCAGCCCGATCCGTCCAGTGGTTTGGGCTGTACGTTGATAGATCACTATGTCAGTCAGTCAGTCACCTTTGAGTTATATATATAGATGTCAGTTATGTTTTGAGAAATTAGGATACATCGAAACAAATAAAGAGGAAAATGTCGAAAATATATTTTATATTTCCATAAAACGCCTTTTATGAGCTTTTCTTTTATAATTTTTCAGGGGGCAATCTCTTTTCAAAGACCAGCAGAATTGTTCAAAATATAAGACATGCAAAAATCATAAAAATACGAGCACATTGCGAACTTTCATGAATTTATTCGTAATTATTAGGCACTTAAAAACATAAAAATTTGCGATGATATCCAGGGCGACAAAAAAAGTTTTTTTTTTGTAGAGCTGTGTAATTATATTTAATTTATGATTCGCACATAGATTTCTAAAAACATAGAGCGACCCAGAGCTTGAACCAAGGACCTCGTGCCCGCAAGACGCATGCTTAACCAATCGGCTATCACTAATTTGCGTAGGTATGCATAACAACGACTTATTTATAACCGACAATGGTCTGTCTGCAACGGAATTATGCGGATTCCCGACATGCACCGCGCGGCTGCTGCGCGAATATCGACACACTCACCTTGAAAGTTTTCCTTACGTATGACTCCGGTGCCGGAATTTACGTTGGCTACTTGAGTATTTATTTCAGACACGCCTTTGTTCATTTAGACTGGTTTACCCTGGTTGCATAGAACTCTACAGCCATGAGTTACCATTATGGTCCAATACGAGTTGGTGAAATTCACACGCCTTTAGCAAGACATACCCACAGTTTCCTAAAAGGTAATGTTTTTTTCCACCGTTCAACCAATAATACGTAAGTAGGTAGATCAAATAAATCATTAGGTATTTATTAGATCTTAGGACCCCACGAAGTCAATCGTAACAAAGAATAGGAGGAGTTGGATGATAACGAATCCACGATTCAACCGTTCCCATGGATTCGTCAAGGTTATCTTATCTTCATCGTTTGACAGCATCGTCTGTTCTGGCTTACAGGAGTAACGGTGGTGGGAGTGTGTGGTGGGACTACTTTCATTTGAAAAAAATATCCTTATAAAGGGTGAAATTTAATTAATTAATTGGACAAACTAGTGGGACGGGCTAGGTGTATGGACGGGGGTTTGGGCTTCCGGATTTCTCACTCATCATACAATAGCTACTTAAGGCTAAAGCGCCCATCTAGCCAGCGAAGTTCAAATTTTTTGAGTTCTTTGAGACATTTTTCAAAATCTGACAATAATATAAGACAAATTTTGTAATTCGCGAAAAAGACCGTGTGCAGTGCATTTATTAATATATCCAACTTACTCTAAAACATTTCAAGAACGACAGCTATCCAGATAATCTGGCAATTTTTGTATATTTAGTGATTTACTAGTATCATATCCACCGTGATAATATTTAGAGTAAAATAAATAAACGCACTGCATACTGTGTTTTTCGCGAATTACAAAATTTGTCTTTTATTATTATCAGATTTTGAAAAATTTCTAAAAGAACTCAAAAAATTTGAACTTCGCGGGCTAGACAGGCGCCTTCACCTTAACGCTGATATTCTGTGAGAGGATAGTACTATACTACCCCGGTTCCGGTTCCTATATGTCAGTCGGCTACAGATTGCCTTTATCACCGTCAGAGTTTTGGCTACAAAACTTACTGTACATACCTACCTACAAAAGATTCTTTCATTTGTGTGCCGGCCTTCACATGGCATGAAACTAGGTTTACTCACCCACTTAATGTGTGTCAATAGAATTAGGGGCAATGTCATTCGGTCAGCCGGTGGGTAGTTTGGACGCACCTCGTCTATACCTACCCCTATATTATTACTGCTTACTAGCTTTCGGCGTACGCTGGCGTATTTTCTGTATGTCAACAGCGGCGCCACTAACCGGGTCGAATTATAACTAAAAACCATCGAGCAGACTTCATTAGTACAATAAAAAACATCAAGGTCGGTCATTCCGTTTAGGAGGAAAATAATAACGAACACACACACACACATCGGAATTTGATATTAAATAGAGATTATTGATTATTATTCATATTACTTATATTAGGTACTAGCGGCCCGCCCCGGCTTCGCACGGGTACATTACGGTTACATTATTGGAGTTTTAGTAAGGATCCCTAATTTTTTTGAAAATATAATATAGCCTATGTCACCCGGGGATAGTGTAGCTTCCCAACAGTGAAAGATTTTTCAAATTGGTTCAGTAGTTTCGGAGCCTATTCATTACAATCAAACAAACAAAGTTTTCCTCTTTATAATATTAGTATGATAAATGCGTGCCATACTGTGTTAGTTTGCAACTTTTCCTGAGAATCTGCAACTGATATCGCTCATCCGGTGTATTATTGTCAGAATTGTAACTAACATAGTTTTGCTAGACGGCGGCAATAGCGTTGTTGCATTAAAGCCTTTTTATTCCGCTGTCTCCTAGCAAAATTGACCGAATGGTCACTTGTGCCGCAAATTAGGACCACAACGACGTAAAAGTAAGTTGTGACAAAATTACTATTAGTTACAAATTTGATCTTGTGTGTTTGTAGTACCTACCTACCTACCTATAACGACAGAAATGCACCTATTTTATTAATTTTTAATGATTTTTCCGTCCTGTACCAAGTAATTTTAAAAATCTTCCGTGAGCTATTTAGGCAGCTTAGTTGCTTACTTAATTATGTACTAATACATTAAAAAAAGAAAAATATATAAAATACCTTATTACCAATGAATCCGGCGACGCGACGTAAGGTTATCAAATCTGGCAACATCCGTGATATCCACTTCTTTGCGCACTTTAAAATATATAAGTACTTAAATTGATATGTTATCATAATGTTTCAGATGATTTGAGTAGCTATGTCATCACCTGATAAGTTATAAGATGGGTTTCAAAGATAGGTACATCGAATCAAAGAGGTATTTAGAACTATTGAGGACGCGTTTTCACAAACATCTTGTAGCCGAACTTTGTCAGACAAGCAATTAAACCATAGATCTCATAGTTCTTTGTATAATATATTACATATTACTTGTCCCGACGTCCGTTAAATCTAGTTTGAATCATATGCGGTCATGTTGTCAGCCAGTGGACTGCTTACTGATTGGTTTTGCTGTTCTTTTTTATTTGGTAAACGACATTTCAGGGAGACTACTGCTTAAGCCACAACGCTGTTCAAAGTAACGTAAACCAATGCCCCCTTATTAACAAAGGTAGATTAGCGGTTGTGTAGTTACACCACGGGTAAGTACTTTGTCTTCTTCTTTCGAATGACAAATGACTGATGACAGAAAGAGACAGTTCAGTGTGTACTTTATTTATAAAGGGGTAAGTGTTACGCGCAAGTTTATTAGCAGATTTCGGGTTTAGATTTGGTGTTACACATACTAGGTGAAACAGAAAGGGTATAATAATTTTTTTGCTACTTTACTTTGTTAATCTAAAACTATCGGCTTTGTGGGACAGTTGAAGTACTAAAGGTTTTGTGGACTTATGAAATCTGTCAACAGCTGTATCCCTGTAACACCTTTTGTTTTTCAAGGTTCCTCCACAGCTGATAGTTTTAGAATTACAAAACTAAGTTTTGAAATATAAACGTACGTATTCCCTTTCTGTTTCATTCAACCTGTAGAGAAAGTATGTTAACGTCTCCGAAGGCATCCAGCATCCAGTCTTCACCAAATAACATCCTCAGGGTACCAGTGGGGATGAAGTAGAGTGTTATAAACAAAGGCTATACCTGCATGACTGGTTCACACCTATCGCAACAAGTATGCAGTAGTTACATGCCCCAGAACACGTGGTTATGTAAATCTAGATAAGAAACACACATTGCCATACCTGCTTCACAACGAATATGTAACAATAAATCATTATTATGTATTATATAAGCGCTATGTACGGTAGGATTCATTATTTTATGCTCCATGTAGTTGTAACTTCTCCATTTTAGTTGTTTAATGATTATTTTTGTTTGTCTAGTTTTTAATTTTTTTCTTAATGGACCGTAGGTTAACTTAATCTTTCAATCTTATATTCAGGATACTTCTCTCCATATTATTCTGGCATATTTGTAGCTTTTGAGTATTATTTTTAGTCACGGCCCATGTCTGGCAACCATAAGTTATAATAGGTAAGATACATGTATTGGAGATGGACTGGACATATGATTAGAAGTAAAAAAGAAAAATGGAGCAAGTAAATAGTAGAATGGTATCCAAGAGATGGACTGAGGTAGAGAGGAAAGCAAAAAATAAGATGGGAAGATGACTTTAAGAGAATAGCCGGAATAAAATGGAAACAAAAAGCAAATAATAGAGAATTGTGGAAAGCTCCGGAAGAGGCCTATGTCGAGAGACATACTGAGGATACCGAGGGAGAACAATAATAATAAGTACCTACATACATAAATAAAACTAGATAATATTGAATACTTTCTTACTTGGCAATACTTACACACTGTAATAACTTTAAGGTTTCCTAGTAATAAAGGCTATATTATTATTATTATTATAGTTGTAACTTACTATACCATTTATTTTTAAGTAACTACTAAGTAGATATTTATGCTTATTTTTATGACTACTTGGTCTCGGGTGGTAGCGGCTTCGATACCCGCTTGGAGTCCGAGTTTTTAAAGGTTTAAAAAGACAGTTTAAAAGTTTAAAGCATATACTTGCTGACAGATAATAATAACCAAAGCCTTGTTCAGTAGTTTTTTGTAGTGTCGTGAGGTGACCTTCTGAGGCCGGTAGGTAAGTAAATAATTTATTTATGCACAGTTGCGTGTCGGGAAACAGAGTGGCTTACACAATTTATGAGAACGGATACAATAATAACTTTAACATAATGGGTTATTCCTGCACGAGAGGTATTCGCCAAAGAGTGGCTACTAAGCTAAACTCATGCGCATCTCGGCTATAAATAAAGTAGTATTTTGTATTCCCCAGAAGGCGTAGGCAGTGGCAGGATACTGCGGTTATCCTCCGTACAAAGGAGTCATTCAATGATATGCTCCGTGATACACTGGTATCACTGGATTGCTCCCTGGAATTCCCAGTGCCTACTGGTTTTTCTTTTGACATAATTTATTGAAAGTTAAAACCGAACGGCCAGAGGCCAATTACACTAATTAACTACTTAACTAACGATGCATTATCTTAATATATAAAATTATCGTGTCACAATGTTAGTTACCATACTCCTCCGAAACGGCTTGACCGATTTTTATGAAATTTTATATACTTATTCTGCAGGTCATTCCGCCGTTTCGCGCAAAAAGCAATTCCAGGCTAATTTACCCATGAAAATAATACTTAATTTAAAATATTATTTGCCTAATAGGTTAAACCTAATAAATCTAAGAGGAGTATTTCTAATCTACCTATACAAATAAATAAAATTGGAGTGTCTGTTTGTAATATCAAAATAACACCTTTTCACTAAATGCATATGAAAGTACATACGACACATATAACGAAAACGCGATTTAAAAAATTTTTGTCTGTCTGTCTGTGTGTTTGTTCCGGGTAATCTCCGAAACGGCTGGACCGATTTTGACGGGACTTTCACTGGGACATGGCTGATGTTTTAGGGAGTAACTTAGGCTACTTTTATTTTATAAAAACAAAATTTAAAAAATGGGTCCTGACGCGCGGGCTCAAATCGCGGGAGCGGGCTTTTTTGTTAAGTTAAATTCCACGCGGACGAAGTCGCGGGCTCAGCTAGTTTTATATATAATTTATATGTGCCCGACTACAGTTCAGGTCACAATCGGTTTATATACTTATATCAGCTTGCCATGGCGAGCGACGGGGAGAGGTGGATGTTATATCAATCCCTGTTAAAATTATTAACGACCATCGGATTGTTTTTAGTGTTTCGTCCATAAATCGGGACATTGCATTCCTTCAATTTCACAAGCTACTTACTGAATAAAAAAAAAATCACCAAATGTGTTCCTTTTTAATTGGTATTGTTCCTGTTGTATTAAATATTTGCTAATATATCAGATTATGGAGTTATCAAGTAAAAAGTTCAATATTTTCATTCATCCCTCGTGCATTACCTACCTACCTTAGACGACCGCTTGGCGCAGTGGTTCGAGCGTAGGCCGCTCGGCTCACTGCACATGGTGGTTGCGGATTCGATACCTGCTGGGGTAAATTTCGGAAATGGCCTTTTCGGTAATTTGCCCGGCTCTGGGAGTCACTGGGATCGTCCCCAGTCCATTGTACGGTACCCATAGTACAAGCTTTGCTTAGTTTGGTACCATACAGTTGGTGTGTCAGTCTGAGGATATTTATTTATTTATTTACCTACTACCTGCTACCTACCGAACTTCGTCATCGCGCCATATTCAGGAAATCACTTTGCAAATAAGGCAAAATTATGCTAATTAATAATGGCTGATTGTTATAATAATAATTACCTACATTAAATATTGCATAAATTTGCTCCGGGTAATCTCCGAAACGGCTGGACCGATTTTGACTGGACTTTCACTGGCCGATAGCTGATATTTTAAGAAGTAACTCAGGCTCTTCTAATTTAGAAAAGCAATTAGGGTTCCGCGTAAAAAACACTTGAAATTCACGAGTATCTCCGAAACAGCTGGACCGATTTTGATTTAAGTTAACTTCCACGCGGACGAAGTCGCGGGCATAGCTAGATTTTAGGTAATATAAATATTAATATTTATGTTTCAAATTCCGGTGTGTGTGTGTGTGTGTGTGTGTGTGTGTGTGTGTTTGTAATTGTCATGTCAGGTGTGGACATACATAATATATGCAGCGGCAATGCATATATGTAAGGCAAGCAGGGGAGCCCGGCATGCGGTTTCTATGGCTTATTACTTGTGCCAGGACTAACTATCTTTTGGATTCCGCACTCTGAGACCAGTTTCCGTAACACACTCGCTTAATATGGTGAAGGAGTCCCGCGACTTTTGCGTCAAGACTCGTGGTCAGTAATTACACGTGGGTGCTTACTGTTCCACTATTGCCTAGTACAAGTTTTGTGAAAATTTACGATAACCTATGACACGATAGGACCGGACGGACGTTATTACGGCGGTTACTTCCGTACCGGATTAGTTGATAAAATCTGTGTTTTATATTCTAGTAAAATTCAGCCAAAGAGAATCTAATCTACATATATTATTATTTTTTTAGGCATTTTCGTGCCTTGAGTTTCATGTTAAGTTAAATTATGAAGCCTGAACTATAGGTGCTCATTTCTTAAGATAGTAAAAAACGCCGATTGGTGCTCAAGATCCAGGGTTCAAATCCCGGCTCGGACCCCTAGGTTTATTGAAGTCTATGTCAGAAAACTAAATCAATATGGCCGTATTAATAAATCGATCTCAAATATGAGGACGATCTTACGCTTTTGACATGCCATTTTGTTCTGGATTGACAATTCCAAGACCGCTCTCAGACTTGAGACCGATTTACTAACACCGGCTATATGATCATCAGGTAATTAGGATTGTGCTTTAGGGTGTTATCCCGTATTTTGGAATATTAAAACCACAATTAGAACTTATACCATTTATTCGGCCAGCAAGCCAACACACAACAACCAAAAAACGGCGGGCTGTCAAAACTTGACAGACGTCAAACCTAAAGATTCTATGCATTAACGCAACCTAAGGCCGCCATACACTACAGGTGTAGGAAAACGTCGAAGGAAACATCCTGAGTAGATAGGTACCTACATACCTACATAATTTCATGTTACCGATTTTCAGGGATTTTACCCATATTAAATTAATTACAGTGGTTATAGATAAATACCTATAAACGTACAAGATATTAAAGCATACTTATTTACTTACCTAATTAGTTTATTATATTTAATAGTCTATATTTATATATTGATAACGTAAAGGTTATCGTTCCTCACATAATATTCTAATCATTTCGAATATTTTTAATTAATAAAAATTACTTACCGTTAGGGTTTTTGCTAATCGTTCTAGGTTTTTTTGTCAAGGTAAGTAGGTACCTAATATCGAATATCTAGTATAATACAAGTAAGCAAATTATTACTTCCCTGTTGCACTAGTATTTATAAACCTGTATTGTACTTACCTATGTAAGAAAATATGATTTATTTTAGTTTAAGTGTCGCGTATTTAATAAAAATAATAATAATAAAGGTAGAGTTTGAAGGAATATTAGTATTCCAGACTCGTTCCTTACTTAGTAGGAAGCACATTATCTTCTATGAATCTCTATTTCCTTGGTCATCGCATCACGCGTGAACGGTTGGAACGATCGCGCTAATTCATTTTTGTTGTGTTTATTATAGCCAGGAGAAGGTTCTTATGAAAGAAAAAATAAGAAAGTTGAGCGGAACAATTCGAATTCAATACTTAGATGTTCAAAGTAAAGACAGGACATCGTTTGTCGGGTCAGCCAGTTTAAAATAACATTTCCCGTTTCGAATTAGAACCACGTTACCTACCTACTTCGCTTTGTAAATCGTATGGTATGGGAAAACCATAGACAAAATATACAATAACGTCATCGATCACGTATTTATCATGAGTTTATAAATAATTTAGCTTTATGAGTTTATAAAGGCCAAAAATGGGCTTTGGGCTTGTACTATAAAATAGGGAAGTACGTTGTTAAGCAAATATATTCTGTTAATACAATTCTAAAATATCAGTTTTAATATGACAATAACTAGGTATTTCGCGAAGCGATGATGTGCATTCAAGGATAGCGGGTGGCCATATTATTAATGCAGGCTGAACAAGCTTGTTTTCGAGGCTCATGTCTGCCTACCTACTGAGATAAATATAATTTGTCGTCATCTATATCTATACAAATACAAATAAATAAAATTGGAGTGTCTGTTTGTAATATCAAAATAACACCTTTTCACTAAATGCATATGAAAGTACATACGACACCTATAGCAAAAACGCGATTAAAAATGTTTTTGTCTGTCTGTCTGTGTGTTTGTTCCGGCTAATCTCCGAAACGGCTGCACCGATTTTGACGGGACTTCCACTGGCGGATAGCTTATGTTATAAGGAGTAACTACGGCTACTTTTATATTATCGATGTACTTACCATGTAGGCGGAGTCGCGGGCTACAGCTAGTTACAGTATAATAACTGGATTCCTCTTAGATCATTATAATAAACTATCTCTTTCTGTCATAAGTGATTTGACATTTGAAAGAAGAAGACTAACAATGGTGTAACTATACAACCGGTAATTGTAAACATTTACTTCATGCTAACAGGATTGTAACCTGTTTTGTGTTCAATAAATAAATAAATAATAAAAAAAACCACGGTTATTAATAAAGGGGTTAGACATTTTTGGATTGGGCGTTAGTGTAACGCAGTAGCCTTGCCATTAACAAAAAAAAGCCTTGACAAGTGAGATCCGCTACAAATGTACGACCGCTTGGCGCAGTGGTTTGAGCGTTGGCCGCTCGGCTCACTGCACCGGGTAGTTGCGGGTTCGATACCCGTCAGGGCAAATTTCGGAAATGGCCTTTTCGTAATTTGCCCACGTCTGGGTGTCACTGGGATCGCCCCCAGTCCATTGTACGGTACCCATAGTACAAGCGTTGCTTAGTTTGGGACCATACATTGTCAGTCTGGCGATATTTATTTATTTATTATTTATTTATTTGTATAGGATTTTTCGAAATCTATGTGCGAATCATAATTTCTATATTATTATCACTTGCTTACGGTGAAGGAAAACATCGTGAGGAAACCTGCATGTCTTAGAAGATCTAACCAATTTTCAAAAGACATGTGAAATCCGCCAACCCGCACTGGGTCAGTATGGTGGATTATGGCCTGAGTCCCCCTCATGTTGAGGGGAGGCCCGTGCCCAGCAGTGGGACGTCAAAAAGGGCTAAATTATTATTATTATTTGTATAGATGTCTTCAAATTATATTTATCTCAGTAGGTGGTCTACTGTTGAAGGTCTGTGTTAAGTAGCTATTAAAGCTGCGTTTCGCACGATGTGTAAGAGTCAGAAGCTCAACCGCCCCTCTCTTCCACTCCCCTTTAGGCCGACAACGTGCCAGTAATGACTTTGATATTGCAAGCAACTGCTTAACATCAGGTTTAAGCTTCGTAAGTATGTTTGACGACTGTTTTATAAAAATAAATGTATGCTTACGGCGGCGTCTCTCCATCCATTCTTAGTGTAAAGGTGAAAAAATTAAACATAAAAGCGTATTGATCACAATATATTGTTTAGGAGTATAACCCTGTATCTCTTGCATTTAGAATAGGTACTATAACAGTATTACGAGTTATGGGAATTGTACGTATTATACAGTGTACTTTATCATCTTATCCACTATTTTTCCTTACATCATTTTGTACGACCAAGGTAGTGTGGGACCATATTATGTCGTTAACATTAATAGCGTTTTCAATATGAGTATTACTTTGCAATACTTGATAATACCTAAGGTCGATTGGAATCTGGCGGATGGCGCGCGAGTCACGCAAAGTCTGGTCTCCTTATGACAAACAATTCTCTGTAAATATCAATGACACATTGTGTTGGTACAAATAACATTACCAAAATAAATAAAAACATCTGACATAACCCTTTTGTCTAAAAAACATACAAACCTTTCTAAAACAAAGGAACAATCAACACTGTTCATCTCAAAACTAAGATTGTAGCAATAAAAACAAATCTTAATACTATTATTCACAAACACAATCGGTGTTCAGTCATTCAGACACATGTACAGTCACTATACACTGGTAAAACAAACATTCACCAAATTAAAGCTTTCGAGAGTGAGAAGGGATGGCGCTCAGCACTTGAGCTTGGGATTGAGTTCATGGGCTCGGCCGCCCCAGTCCAACCGGTAGCTGCGAGTCCGCCACGATATTTCAGGCCAAAACAACGCCGCGGCGAGCACGAACGGCGCACAGCACTCGCTCCACACCCACCCGAGTAGGAACTGCACTTTGGTGAACGGCGGCGAGCCGTTCTGCACCGACCGGAGCATCAGCCAGTCCGAAAGGAACCACACGAGCACATGCACTAAGAAGAACGGTAACGGTTCCGCACCAAACAACAGTCCGGCTGCCCACGCGGCGCCCGCGCCCAGCGGCATGCACTCGCTGAGCGGCTCCAGCAGCACGGTGGTGGGGATCATGGCGATCCGCAGCCGCGCCCAGCGCGTGAGCCGCGCCTGCAGTGCTCCTACCGACCGCGTGCCCGCGTTCTGTAGCGCCGGCAGCGACGCCACTCTCATCCGCCACCCGCGCGACACTATCTCTTTCGCCATGAAGAAGTCCTCCGCGAGGTACTCCCCGAACGCGCGCAGCCCGCCCGCCTCCTCGAGCGCCTTCCGCCGCACCAGGGACGACATGCCGACGTGACAGTTGATGCCGAGCAGCTCGGCGCACAGATACATGCGCGCCTGCGCCGTGCCGAAGAACACTTTCTCGTACACCGCGGCAAAACCCTCGGCGTCGCAGGTGAACGGCATCTGGTGCACTATCGCGACGTCCTCCCGCATGTGCTGCACCATATCCAACAGCGAGTCGTCCCGCATCCGGATGCCGGCGTCGCTTATAAGCACCAGAGGATGTTTCGCCGCCAAATACGCCGGTTGCATGTTGTTGATTTTCGGGTTGACGCCGATGTTCATGCCGCCTGTATACAGTCGAGCGTCTATGTGAGGATACTTCTCTATCAAACAGTTCACTAACTTCACCGCGGGATCGTCTTTATTTTCCACACAAAACAGTATCTCGTACATCGGATATTCCAGCGTGAAAAAGGTCTCCAGGTTGGATGAAAGGTTCGGGTCGATCCCGGTGAGCGGCTTCAGGATCGACACGCCGGGGTACGGCTGCTCCGGCGGCGAGCGGTCCACGGCCCGGTGCAGCTTCCATTTCGAATAGGAGTAGCCCATAATATGAAGTAACCACAGACATATCCACGCGACGACGAAAAATATGGCAAATCCATACACCGGATACACGATGGGCATCATAATTGTATCCTTATGTAGTACTCGCTTTCGGGCCGCATAATATCGAAGGGTTTCGAGATGGAAACGTGCGCTTTGTTGCAATAACAACACTCAACTGGACTGTAGATAAATATGTGGTAAGCCGAAGAGTGTACGCTCAGTAAAATGATTCACCATATTTTCCTAATAACGGTTATCTAATCAGTTTTATCAATAACAATTTGCCGTGGGGAACTCTCGAAAGAAAAACTATCCAAGTACATTTCCTTCACTTCAACTGACTGACTGACAGATAGATCGATGATGACGTTCGTTTGACAAACTCAACTTCAAGGTTAAAAAAATAAATATTTATGGTCACTACCAACATCAGGAAATAACTATGATTCACAGAAATATAAATTGCTACATATCTCTAATCTGTGAATATAAAAAAGTCTGTGCTATGATCAAGAAGATTATACATAATATTTTTGGTTATTATCAATATTTTAAAATAGTGTCATAGATACAATAAGACCGGAGCGCGGAGCCGCGTCCGAACATGAAATATTTAGCAAATAAGGTACCGTTAGTGTAGCTAGCGCACATACTTATAAACATTATCTCAGTGAGCTAGCGTAAGCGTGTGCCGTCTCGCTCACAGTAAGCTCAAAGGAAAGATTTTCATCATCTTCTTTCTTTGAAAATATGGCCCACCCAGTTTAATAGGTATTTCGCCAGTGTCAAGTAACAAAATTGTGACCATTTTGGAATATCAAAATGAGGCAGATTTTCATCGAAATACTATTTAGGAATAAAAATGACAGTGATAGCATGCTTTCTCGATTATTATAAACTGTGATTATAAAGCACAGTTATCAAGGAAGAAAATTTTCGATAACGATGCGATGCGTGTACCTGGCCCTTAAGATACAGGCAATGCCTAGTTTAAGGGTCACAAGCTAAGCACTCTTACATAATTTATTTTTCTGTTCTTCAAGTCTACAGACCTCATTTGTAAACAAATTAACATAAATAAGTAGACTTAGAGATAAATAAATATTTTTTCATTTTTTTTCATTTTTTTCATTTTCATGTCGATGCGATACTTTCTCTCGAGGGTTCAATCCACAGACTTAAAAATACTACGTAAAACATATCTCGCAATAAAAATTACACCAAGAAGATAGAACCTCCAAAAGTATTTTTTTTGCTCTATGGTATAAAATATTTTATTAAAAAAAATTGTTTCGCGGCAATTTGTACGGATTCAAGATTTCTTGCGTTTGTTGGTGATGTTAGAGTTATTTGTGTTTTTCTATAAAAATGGATATCAATAAATTGTTGACAAACGTAAACAATTTAAACCAATATATTTCAACCACACAAGATGCATCTGAGAAATGTAAAAACTCAAGAATACAGCTCAACATGACGACCGTTCTTGCGCTGAAAAAAATTCGGTCTCTTGAAATTGAAGTTAGTATTTTGGACTTTTTGTTTTCTGAATAACACATTACATTATCGCAACTGTAGCTTAATTAATGACGATATTTTTTCAGTATTTTAACAAATGCGAAGAGAACGGTATTGCGTGTGTGATATTTGAGCGCATGTTGAATTTACCGCCGTCAAAGACATGGGGCGTGCTTGGCAAAGAGCTGGTGACCCTGCTGCAGTACTGGCTGGATGCCCTGAGGAAACATTTAGTAAAACATAACGTTCACTGGTGGACGTTCATGGAGCTACTCATGAGGTTTTTAAAAGTTAGTAAACAGTTTAGCTTATGTTTAGTAAATATGGAATTGGGCAGGTCATATATCAAGAACAAGAGAGGATAGATGGAGTAGCTTAACTACAGTATGGTATCCCAGAGATACAGCATGAAAAAGAGGAAGACCATTGACCAGATGGAGAGATGAATTAGAAACATTGGAAGGAAAACTGTGGACACGTTCCACAAACTTCAAAAAAGAGTGGAAGAAGAAGGGGGATGCCTTTTCCCAGCAGTGGGATGAAATATAAATGAATGCGAGAAAAAAAAATTGGCTTAAATAAATAAATGGTTTAGTTACTTTTCTGCCACAGTAGGTGCTGATAACTCCTTGGAATGTAAAGTCTGGGTCCCAAAAGGGTCCCAAATGTAGATAATAATGCAAGAATATTTTAATCTTAATTTAATATGAGTGTTATATAATAGGTGGGGCTTGGATTTTTTGTTTTTATCAAGTACATTCGTAGTTATTACTTTATTAGTTTTTCTTCTATTTACTTGTACAGAAAAAAATTAAGAACCTCTTGTCTAGAAATATCAATTTAATAATTTTTTGGTGTAGTAATTTGGGCACAGGCCACTTGGTCCAATGCACCTGGTGATTGGGGGTTTGATTCCTGGCAGGGTATAATTCAGAAATAGCCTTTTCGTAATTAGCCATGGTCTGGGTATTACTGCAATTGCCCCCATTTCATTGCAAGGTGCCCATAGTAAAGCATTGCTTACTTTGGGACCATACAGTATGTGTAATATTTTTTTTACAGGAAATCCGCTCCAAAGATGTCTCTCTCCCCAACACACTCGTGGAACATACTTCAGAGTGCCTGTTAGACCTGGCCACCAATGACCGCCCAGATGCACTGCAGCGGCAACAGATTCTCCACTGTTTGAACACATCTTGTTCAGAGTCCAGCAGGGCACTTAGATTCGCGTTGAGGAATGGATTTTCTGGATATTTGTGAGTATAGTCTTCTCAGTCGAGGTCGCGTTCCGATCCGGTTGTAGATATAAGAAAAAAAAATGTAAAATTGACAATTTGTAAGTGCACCCGTAGGCCTAAACAAAATAAACGATTTGAATTTGAATAAAGACCAGGAATAGTAAGCCTTTTAATGGGTTTTGATGTGACTTATGCAGCACATTAAGAGAAAACTCCAGACAGCATATACCAAGCTTCGTTAAGCTACATTTTAACTGCCCCTGGCTATATAAGCAAGTATTTGAAAATGTTAATCAGCACGCGTATTTGACTCATACTTACGGCCGAATACTCAAAGCTCACTTAACTATTTGAGAGGCTCTTAACGATTTAAGACGCCCCTATCCGTCATTTTCGTATTCTCAAAGGTCAATCAAATCCCCTACTTAAATTTAATTGAACTTAGTTTAAGAGGCCGTCAAATCTCCACTTAAACAAAAATTGGTATACTGAACGGCCACTCAATGCATGACAGCTGTCGAATCAGCCTTCAAACAACATTGAGAGCCTCTCAACTTTAAGTGGAGTCTGGACCAATCTTATGTTTATCACGCAGTACTTTTTCGGTAAATTCCTTGAAAAATTTCGCTAACTTCTCTATCCTCGCTCGAGGATGAACCTGAAGCATGAGCACAGGAAGGCAGAATCAAGTAAAATTTAATGCATTCTCGTCTTACGACGAAATGTAGTGCAAAATGCGTTTCAGATTTCATAAAGCGACAGTTTTATACTTGGAATCATTACTAGCTGAACGTATAGAGGCAATAACCAACAGGAACCATTATATCCGAGCGCGTGACCAAATTCTAATAGCTCTACGATTCTTCGCCACCCGAAGTTTTCAGCGGGTAATCGGAGATATATACAGAAAGGGCTTATTTTCCTACAATGTACAAATGGTTTGCGATCCGTATCTAAGAATTCGAAACATTATAGCCAATGGCCTGGATCGGTACAAGACGGAGATCGATACTATAGTAATATGGTGCTTCTGGATGACAGTGGGTACCTATGTCACCGATATCTTCTAACACCCATTTTAAATTGTTTATCTCCACCTGAGGAAGCCTATAATCATGCCCAAATTAGGATCAGGAACCCCGTAGAACGATTATTTGGAGTTTTGAAAAGGTTTCTTCAAACTGTTTGACAAGTTTGCCGTCAAGTGGTTCATCCGTTCCGTTCTTCTTGCCTTATGACTGCAGCTGTAGCCGATATTATTTTTTATTTGATGTAATGAGTATTATAAATATTTGTGTTTTATTGCCGACAATGTCTTTTAACTTAAAATGGCTCTTAAATTATTAATTTAATATTTAAATAATATCTTATATTGTTTTCAATTTTATAGGTTTGCGTAGAACGGAACAAAAAGTTTTCTAAATAGAATTTGAAAACGAGAACTAACCTATTTATTGAAGTATTGCCATATTAGAGACATTTGATGGCTACTTAGCTAATCACGGTCTTAAATCAGTTAATTGGCGTTTGAGAATACCACTTAGAATTGAGAAGCCGTCAAATTTAAGCGCCGCTTTAGCAAGTGGAGATTTAAGTGAGCTACGAGTATTCGGCCGTTAATAACTTACCTAACTTTGTTTCTTGTTTACTAAGCGCCATCTATCGTCAGCGGCACGTAGCACATACTAACTATACAGATAAATAAAATTGGAGTGTCTGTTTGTAATATCAAAATAACACATTTTCACTAAATGCATATGAAAGTACATACGGTACAATTATAACGAAAACGCGATTACTGGCACGCGGGTTCAGAACGCGCGGGAGGGCTTTTGCGATAGTAGGTATATAAAACACGAAACATCGACTCGCAAAAAAGAAAAAGTAGATTAAACTCAGCATAGGTATTTCTTTATTAACTTTTCGTAAACTCTGCGAACTAAACGAACATGTGTTGTTAAATAAATTTTTTGTTAAGTTAAATTCCACGCGGATGAAGTCGCGGGTTCAGTTAGTTTACAATAAATTGTAAATATTGTTTGCTTCGGCGCTACGAGCTTCTGACGCCAGGGGGCACAACCGACTGCACGCCACTTACACTTTTACGAAGAAATATACGAACGAACATATATATAATTTTTTATATTATAAAATTTATAAATTCATGATTTGCCCTCCTTAGTAGAAAACTTGGGTATGCCCCACAGATATAGATTTACATAGATAACGCAAGTATCACGATTTGTATTGAAACCAAGCGTGCGGAATTTTTAATGAATTTTCAACACCTATTGTGACGTCACAGCCGAAATTTAGTGACGGGAAATCCAAGCCGATTCAAAGACACCGATGCCGCCGATGCCCCTCCGCCCGCTACGATTCTCTCGAGTGATTATCTCGTTCATAGGTACTCATATTTTTTATATCTGTGGTCCCGCTCGCTCACAAGTTAGTGGGCGACCAACCTTGACGCTTGGTCGGGGTTCGGACACGCGAAGTACATGCATTTGCGGTATCTATGTGAATCTATATCTGTGGTATGCCCACTGCTCTACCACTGCGTACTGAATACAAGGAGTGCTGGTGTAATAATTCTCCCCTAAAACCCTATACTTCCCACCAGCATTAAGCTCGCTGCATACATGAGCTCCTGCGGCTACCTGCCTTGCCAGTACTGCATCCTGGAAACCCTGCTGCGCTGGTTGCTGCCGCGGCAGGACCGCACCCTCAGGCTGGCGGCGGCAGCCAAATGGTTCCCTGACACACTGTACTCGGAAGCAGTGGCTCGCGTGTTCCTGGAAAGGTCCTGGGGCAATTTCTTTCAGGTAAAGATTTTTTTTTACAATTATAGTACAACTAGCTGTGCCCCGCGACTTCATCCCCGTAGTATTGGATTATTGGGTTAAAAAGTATCCTATATGTTAATCCCGGTTATAATCTATCTGTGTTCCAAATTTCATCCAAATCCGTTCAGTAGTTTTTGCGTGAAGGAGTAACAAACATACATACATACATACATACATACATACATACATCCACACTCACAAACTTTCGCATTTATAATATTAGTAGGATTACACAACTTTACTTAGGACAGTTATAGAACAATTTGTTGACGACCGCTTGGCGCAGTGGTTCGGGCGTAGGCCGCTCGGCTCACTGCACATGGTAATTGCGGGTTCGATTCCCGCCGGGGCAAATTTCGGAATTTGGCATTTTCGTAATTTTCCTAGGTCTGGGTGTCACTGGGACCGCCCCCATCCATTGTACGGTACCCATAGTACAAGCTTTGCTTAGTTTGAACCAGACAGTTGGTGTGTTACGATTATTACGTTCTCACCGATGATTTGTAAAAATATGACTTAACTAATTTGACGCTTGACGCTAGTCGCCAGAAGTGTGGATAGTCTAGCGTCAGAATTTATTCATAGTTGGATAATCAAGCGAGTTTTTTGTACATCTACCCCACGTCGTCTTATGCTGCAACTCGCACCAGTACAAAAGGACACGTGAAAAGCGTACTCAAGATCGCTATCAGACTTGAGATCGATTTATTAATACGGGCTTAAGAACTTATTTCTTGGTACACAGGACGCGAGAGATTTACTGAACATACACAACGCGGCGGGTGATCTGATAACTTCAGTTGTCTGCAAGCGGCTAGCCGTCGGCAATGTCGTCATTATTACTGTGAGTACTTACTTCTTACCATTACCTCCTTGTATCCAACTTTTTTACTAGTCTCTGAGACTGTCCTACTCTTAGGCGGAGACCCCCTTTTTCCTCTATACCATATTGTCTAGGGCAAACAGGGCTAAAAATTTCGCAGGGTGGCGCCACTGTGGTGTGGGTTGACACTTGACAGTTCTGAACATAAATATAGATGAGTTTCCGACTGTTTGTAAATTTGTATGTGTAGCAACATTTGTAGTGACACACAGTAATGATGAAGTGGGAGATATCGTCACCCCAGGCCAATAAAGACTCATCTGGGGAGCTGAACATTTTTCGCCCCCATCTCAACGCAGATGCTTTTCTAGATAACTTACCTTTTTGTTTTTAGCTACTTGCTATTTTATGCCAATTCCACTATTGGACATAGTTTTGCAAAAAAGAACCCAACCCACACAAACTCCTGCAGACTAAAATCGACCCCAGTTGAAGTGGTCGTAGGTTGGTTTCAGTTTACACAAGTATGGGTGGCTGGATCCATTCTGCATCTGCCTACAGCTCACATACGGGCTGGCTCGACTGGAGTAGTATCACAGGAGGTCGACTTTAAGCTGATGGCGCCTGTCTAGCCCGCGAAATTCAAAATTTTCTAGTTTTTTATGTTTTTTTATTACGACAAACACAGTATGCAGTGCGTTTATTAATACATATATTTTACTCTAAATATTATCACGGGGGATATGATACAAGTAAATCACTAAGTAAATATACAAAAATTGCCAATTTTTCTGGTTATATGTCGTTCTTGAAATTATTTAGAGTAAGTTGGATATATGAATAAATGCATTTCATACGGTCTTTGTCGCCAATAAAAAAATGTGCCCTTTATTATTTTTAGATTTTGAAAAATTTCTAAAAAACTTCAAAAAAATTGAATTACGCGGGCTACATGGGGCTTTAGCCTTAAGTCGTTATTTTACTGCATGTCGTATGATGAGTGAGAGTCAGAAGATATTCCTATCCCTTCCCCTCCCCCCTATCCCCATCCCCGGTAACGTGCGAGCAATAGGTATTGCAAGCACCTATAGACTATGGCAACTTGTTAACATCAGGCGGGTTGTACCTACGCTTGTTTGTCGGATTCGTTACATAAAAAAAGTTGCGATCTACTTCAGGCACTAGCGCCATCTGTTGTCAGCCCAGGCACTAGCACCATCTGTTATCAGCCCAGGCACTAGCACCATCTGTTGTCAGCCCAGGCACTAGCGCCATCTGTTATCACCCCAGGGTACTGAGAAGCAAGAAGCGTGGCTGGATATAAACTCGTCCAGCAGATGTTTGTCGGTACTGCTGGACCCAAGTGTTCTGGAGGCGTTCGGGTCCACCAATCATAAAACCTTCGACACGCTGGTTATTAGCGATGAGATCACACAGTGCGCTAAACTTTATATGTGAGCTATTATCTATTTTGCTAGAACTAGTGCCATAATGCCAGAACTGCAGGTCATCAATCATTATTAAGAGTTTTTTTTAATACCAGTTCTACTTAATCTATTTATTTAGCATTATGTAATAAAGTCTTAAAATCAATGGTTTGTAATGAACTAAGTTTAAAGTACTGACTCATTGTAACAAAGTCACAGTCATGATTTGACCGATAAAAAAATTTAAAATGCCTCTCGTGAAAAAAATGATTTTATAAATTGTGACTGTGTTGCACCGGATGAGCGATATATATACTCGTATATATATTAATTACTAGCTGTGCCCCGCGACTTCATCCGCGTAGTATTTTAACTTAGCAAAAATTTCGGGATTATCGGGTTAAAAAGTATCCTATATGTTAATCCCGGTTATATTCTATCTGTGTTCCAAATTTCATCCAAATCCGTTCAGTAGTTTTTGCGTGAAGGAGTAACAAACATACATACATCCACACTCACAAACTTTCACATTTATAATATTGGTAGGATTAGTAGGATGATGCCAAATGAGTGACACTTCCAGGCAAGACAAAAGGCTAATGATATCTGTGAGCACGCTCCGCCCGCCGCGAGCGATGACGTCGACCATCACTGTGGACGACAGCCGTGACGTCACCATCGTGGTGACGTCACAGGACTTGAAGCGGCTCGACGCGGCGCTGAGGAGCATATTTGGTGATAAATATCAGGTGATAACAATGTCAAAAGTATCATTATGTTAAATTGTAATTTCAACTATTCTCTAGCCGGCTAATGTGTGGATTTATAAAATACTAGCTGTGCCCACCGACTTCGTCCGCCTAGTATTTAACTTAACAAAAATTGCGGGATTATCGGGATAAAAAGTATCCTATGTGTTAATCCCGGTTATAAACTATCTGTGTTCCAAATTTCATCCAAATCCGTTGAGTAGTTTTTGCGTGAAAGAGTAACAAACAACCACACTCACAAACTTTCGCATTTATAATATTAGTAGGATGTGGGTGTGATGACCGAAACACCCGAAGCGCGCTGGTCAAGCTGACCTTCTAGCAGCTGGCCTGCCTGTGGCCTAGCCTGTGTATGGCAGCCATTTTTTTTAGGACAGAGCAGTTAAAAAGGGCCTATCGACCTCTCGGCCTGTTATGGCGGGTACAGATTAAATATGATTAGGGTGACCGTTCACTTGGCTGTGCTGTGAAGCGGCTCCGTCCGCTTCCACCTTTAAAATCGATGCATTTTACTCATGTCAGGTTGTTAGGAAATTAAGCGATCTTATAGGTCGAAGCCGGCTGGCCCACTTCATAGGACAGCCATGTGGATGGTCACCCTGAAAGTCCCTTTCGACGGGTGAATTTATCATTTCAATGGGGAAGATTATCCTTTGTGTATTGCGTAATATATTATATAAAAAGTATGAATTATTTTTAACGACCACGGCAATCATTTTTTCAATAAATTTTGAATATGAAAAAAACAGACGTTCAAAATGTCGAAAGCAGTAGATACTGACTAGTGAAGTATGACGAAATAAATGAGTAATTTTCACATTATTATGGCTGTGACAGATTCGAGCAGAACAACATAATATAAATATAAAAAAAAAAAAATTAAAATATTTTCCAATGCATTTTTTTTGTTTCATTCAGATCCTTTTGGACCTAGAAAAGGAAATGACATTGTCACCAATAGAAGAGGAGACTAATGACAAGAGCCACAATTCCGTGAGTTATTCAAATTCAAATCGTTTATTTTGTTTAGGCCTACGGGGGCACTTACAAATTGTCAATTTTACATTTTTTTTTCTTATATCTACAACCGGATCGGAACGCGACCTCGACTGAGAAGATCCGGCAAGAAACTCAGCAGGCTTGGCTTAATTAATATCGCTCCTTCTTTGTATAGCTCTGTCCCTTTCTAGAGCCTTTGGAACCAACGACAGTAAAATAATAATGACATAAAATTTTGTGGGTAGGTCAACTACTTATATAAAAAGTGGGTAGACAAAAAATATTCGTCAATGTTTGATTTAAAAAAAATATGTAAAGTGATAGAAAATTTGATGGGCAATGATCTAATATAACAAGTAAATAATTGTAGGTATCTGTTGAAACATAAACGCGCATTAGTTATGAAATATAACTTATTAATTAATTACTATCAAAAATATAGTCAACAAAATCAGTGTAAAAGTTCCGTGAGTGCAAAGACGTTTATATAAAACATAAACCCTTTTCCTACATATTTACATTACTGAAAAGTTTAAACGGTGGTTATTTATAATGATTTACAGCAAGAAGACCCCAAATTCTCACACCCAGTTGAAACGAAACGTAGAATAAGATCAGGTATATATTATTGTATTAATTATAATAGCCGTAGGTAGTTGTTTACCATTGTAGTGCCCTAGTGCTATGAGAATTTTGGTACATCTGCAATAGTTAAATGTATAGTATACTCACCTTCCTTGACATTTCAAGACGGGATTGACTTTGGTTTGTACTTCTTGTGTTTCGTGGTGCAAAGTAAATCAGGAAACGAACGGATATAATCCATGCCTTTAGGTAAACACATACAAAATGATCAAACATTAATCACAACACACAGCGTTTAATATTTATTAAACGCTATTGCATATAAGCCATTATTATTGATGTCGTTAACAGGTTACATAGTGAAGCAGTATCAGCCCGCTGGATGGAAGTCCCCCTCCACCGCCTCCACCACTTCTTTAGCACTGGTAAGTACTAACTTGTTCTTATTGCCTCCACCTGTCTACTATGCATAATTATTATACTAGGTGAAACAAAAAGGGTATACTATTTTTTTTGCAACATTACTTTGTAAATCTAAAACTGTTGGCTATGTGGGACAGTTGAAGTACTAAAGGTTTTATAGACTTGTGAAATCTGTCAACAGCTGTATTCCTATAACACCTTTTGTTTTTCAATTCTTCTCCAAAGCTGATAGTTTTAGAATTACAAAGTCAAGATTAGAAAAAAAAGTATACCCTTTCTGTTTCAACCTGTATATTAGGTACTGAGAAAATTCAATTTGAAAATTACATTTATATTCTAGGCTCGCAACTCTGTTTAGTAAGAGGATTTATAGAACTGTTTAAAATTTCATTGAATGTATTTCAGCTTCATGAAAAATTAGCAGCATTACCCCGTTACCGATACGATAAAGAACCTGTGAGCGTATGCGCATTGCCCGACCTGTCAGTCGTCAGCGAGCTCAGCGAGACAGACGAAAGACTGTCATACAAATATAAACCTTACGGTGTATACCATAGGCGTCGTTGTACACCCTCCAAAAGTCCCACGCGAAAATCACAGAGCGATGGCGAGAATAAAATAGGCAATAGGGGCAGGCAATTATCGCCCGTAGTTAGCGACAATAACGCAACTAGTTGCTTGCTAGTCGCTACGATTGGTTCAGCTGACGACTCGGTCATAAGCGATACTGTTGAACGGTTGGCCAAGCGTAAAGATTATAATCCGGATAATATTGTTGATTTGCTCGTAAAGGAAGCTTTAGAAGCTAGTATAAATAAGCATGAAATTATTGATAGCGGCATTAACACAGGCGATAGGAGACCTGAGAATGTCAGTGAAAATACTGGGTTTGTAGCAGGTACTTCCGATTTGGAAGAAGTTAACGAAGATATACAAGTAGATGCCATAAGAATACTTAAAAGTAAACCTACCAAGGTAGTGGATTCGACGTCGACTGATGAATCGAATACAGATTATGTTAATGACACACCCACGGATTTCGTGAATGTGCGATGTCGTAAGAAGAGTCGTAATGATGTAGATTCACCTGAAAAGCAGTCTTTAGATGTGCAAATGGTTGAAACATTCTTTTCGCACCACTTCACTGAGAACAAAGCTGGTGAAGTTGTTGTTAGTCCAACACTAGCGAAAAAAATAAACAGATCCAGTTCCGAATCAAGTGATTTGGATGATAGTTATAATTTAATGAAAGAAGTGATTAAAGATAATTGCGATTTTAATACTTTAGATGTCATAGAGTGTCTCAATAATATGGTAGATAAAGTATGCGATGAGTTCGACAAATGCACTGAATATTTGAACAAAGACGACCACATTGCGACTATTGTCAACCCAACCGAACCTAGTTTTGATAATAAACCATTACACGATATAATAAATAAAATACAAGATATGGAATCTAAGGAAGAAACACAGAAAAAGGGGAAACCGAAATCTAAAAAGATTACATTGAAATATAAAATAACACCGAGGAAAAATGTTCAACGCAATAAATCGCGCATTCCTCAAAGAAAAAATAAACTTGAACTAGAAGCTAAATCGAAAATGTCTACTATTATTGAAGACAATAGTACAGAAGATACGTTTAATGAACAAAACAATGATGTTATGGATATATCAGTAGCCGTAAACAGAGACAACGATGAAGTTATAGAGAATATTAACGAAAATAACGATATAGCTGTTGTAACCGAGAAAAACGATGCAAACATCGAAGTTATTAACGAAGCTATCGACATACCTGATATAGACAAGGAAAAGTCCAACACAGATTTCAATAAAGAGGCGAGTACACCTGTGTTGCGCAGAAAACGTAAATTATATTCACCCAAAAGCGATGTTCTCGAAAAACCCACTTTAACTCCCGAAATAGCAGAAGATGATATGGCATTATCAGAATTTAAGCTAAAGAACACACCTAAAACCAACGCCACATGCTATAAACAAATAGAGCTCGACCGCCAGAAACATATCCGTATGCCTCGAAAAAGGAAACAAAAAGGTTATGAAGACAGTCCGTCTCCTCGTACAAAGAAAAAGAACGACATATTCGACAAACTCAAAGAGACATCAGAAGGCGAGAAAGTCGCTCTAGCTGATAAAACATCGAATAAAGAGGTTTATAACTTCACGAGCGACAGTGAAGACGAAGATTTTAGGAAGAAAATTAATTTACGTAAGCGGAATAGCACTGCCACGGTTGGTAGTGTAGAATCTACACAAGCGACCAGACGTAGGGCAGTTAATCGTTCCGAAAATAAGCCCGAGATTAAACGGAAAGTGAACAGACGTAAAAAGACTAACACTAAGATTATAAAACCGGTAAACGAGCTTGTAGACGAAAGAATGAGGGAGGCCAAGGATGTATTAAATACATCAATAGATGTAGACCCAACTTGTAGTCATAAAATTAAAGAACCGGAACTAGTATTAAAAGCACCACCTTCTATGGAATTTATCGATGATAGAGTGAATGAAAAATCTGTCTCCATCGCTCAAAAAAAGAAATACATTAAAAAGAATAAGGCTGTAAGTGCTGTGCCTAAGAAACCTAATAAAAAGGCGAATAATAAACTTAAATTACAAGATGATAGAACTGAAAGTCCTTTGCCGGGCTTAGTGGTTGAACCCGTACACGACGTTAACGGCGATATTGATTTATCAGTGAATATGGTTGATAAATTCAAGAAAATCTACCGAGAAGGTCCTGAAAGCTATGTTAACGAGACGAATACTACACATAATTTGCTATCGGACATCGAAAAGTTTCAGAACAGTACTAATTACATTAACATTACTGAAGAAATCAATCAAATGGATGATCCAATCGAATATAATGACGTAGCCAGCAATAAAATCATTACCCGGTCCACATCGCGTAGTAACCTGAATACTGATAGTCATACCAAAAGGAGATCTAACAGAATAACACGTACTAGATCAAGTATTGAGGTTATTAAACTATCTGAAGTGAATTCTGAGACATCTATAGCTACACAAGGCATCACAGCTCACGGGGACTTAAATGAGACACCTCCTAAGTTGCTGGACGAGAGTATACAACACAGAGATGCAGAGGATTTAGACCAATCCATCAAAGATTATTTCCATGAGCTCACTAAAGACATATGCCAATCCGATAATGATTCAAATGGTTGTAATGTTAAGGTTCCAAATCGAGGTGCTGCTAAATCTATTGCGTCTATGAAGAGGTTGTCACCAGGTATTAGGAATTATAAGAACAAAGTTCAAAGCGAATCCAGTGTTTCTCCGGTAGTTTCATTGAAACGACTGTCTCTAGACGATATAAGTAGATGGCTGCCTTCTAGACGTAATTCTTCTGTCAGCAGTAAAACAAACGAAAGTGTATTAAAAAATACAATTAAAAACAAATCTACGGATGATTCTGACGAAAGAAAAAAGATAAAATCTGTGATAACTGATAATAAGTTTAAACTGTCTGGAAATAGAGTCTCTAAATCAACTTCCAATAAAAGCAGGTCAGAAAAGAAGTCCAAAGAGAAGCGACCAATGATATCACCGATAAAATTATTCGACGACCTAATTTCTAATTGCAACAACGAATCTGTAGATGGACCCCTCTCGGATGACGAAGAGTACATGAGGGAGATCAAAAATACGATATCTAAGAATGATCTCAAAGTACACAATGATAATGAAGTAAGATCAGAATCTCAGAAATCTGAGAGTTCAGCTATCAAATCCCACATCAGTACGTCGACGAAGAAACTTGATGCTTTGAAAAGGGTGTCTGGGGATGAAAGTATTGTGGTTAAGAAGTTGAAGGCAGATTTGGCTGGAGTAGTTGATGCGAGCTCTGGTAGTGGCGCTGTCTCGAGCGTCAGCAGTTGGTTTAAAAGAAACGAACCATTAATCAGCAGAGGTAAGCTGTATATTTGTTTCTATGTCATAGTGACGACCGCTTGGTGCAGTGGTTAGAGCGTAGGCCGCTCGGCTCACTGCACATGGTGGTTGCGGATTCGTTTCCCGCTGGGGCAAATTTCGGATATGGCCTTTTCGTTTTTTGCCCAGGTCTGGTTGTCACCGGGATCGCCCCCAGTCCATTGTACGGTACCCATAGTACAAGCGTTGCTTAGATAGGGACCATTCAGTTGGTGTGTCAGTCTGGCGATATGATTATTATTATAGTTTTAGCTGCGTTAGTATTTAAACAAATCATTATTTGTATAAAACACTACATAAACGGTCCCTAAGTGTATACTAAAGTCAATCTCGATATGGAAAGTGTATAACATTTTTTTTTATAACAAAGTCGGCGAACAAGCGTAAGATCCGCCTGATGTTAAGCAGTTATCGTAGGCGATAGATGCTTGCAATACCAAAGGTATTGCTCGTACGTTGCTGAACACAAGGGGAGTGAGTGGAACATATTGGTCTTCCGGCTCTCTGACTCATCTTACGAAATGCAGCTATCACTTTACGCCGTTATTTTACTACCCCGGTGGAGTCAGCCAGTATGTTGGCTACAGCTTCGCTAACGTTAACCACACTATGTTCTATTCAATAAGTTCACCTTGTTAAAATAAGTGTTCATTGTAACAAAACTTTGTTTAATGAAATAAGATGGTGAGCCCGCTGGAAGTTTGCTTTTCCTTTATATTATTAGTTCACATTGATTAAAATATAAGAATAATTTAGCCCTTTTGGCGTCCCACTCCTGGGCACGGGCCTCCCCTCAACACGAGGGGGATTCAGGCCATAATCCACCACGCTGGCCCAGTGCGGGTTGGCGGATTTCACATGTCTTTCGAAAATTGGTTAGATCTTCTAAGACATGCAGGTTTCCTCACGATGTTTTCCTTCACCGTAAGCAAGTCATAATCATATAGAAATTATGATTCGCACATAGATTACGAAAAATCCAGATGTGCGAGCCGGGATTCGTACCCAAGACCTGGTGCCCGCAAGACGCGTGCTTTAACCAATCGGCTATCACATTGATTAAAATAAGAAATTAATTAAAGTTATAATATTTCAGAAGGAGTTGTAAATATGTCGGTGAAAGACACTGTAGAAAATATATTAGAAAAATTGGACACGACCCTTGCGGAAATACAACAGAATACAAGTGGCAAGTGAGTTGATTCATTTAGTTTATAAATGACTAGCAGTGCCCCGCGACTTCATCCGCGTAGTATTTTAACTTAGCAAAAATTTCGGGATTATCGGGTTAAAAAGTATCCTATATGTTAATCCCGGTTATAATCTATCTGTGTTCCAAATTTCATCCAAATCCGTTCAGTAGTTTTTGCGTGAAGGAGTAACAAACATACATACATACATACATACATCCACACTCACAAACTTTCGCATTTATAATATTAGTAGGACTAGCGGTATTGCTTTAGGTGTTAAAAAACTACTGACCGCACGCGCACTTGAGTTCACCTGACATTTTGATTGGTCCATTCACGGCACTATTTAGAACGGACCACAGCCACGGGCAGAGGCCCGTTGGGAGCAACACTACGAGGGGGATTCAGGCCGTAATCCACCACCCAGGTCTAGTGCGAGTTGGCGGATTTCACATGTCTTTCGAAAATAGTTTAGATTTCTAAGACATGCGGGTTTCCACACGATGTTTTCCTTCACCGTGAGCGAGTGATAATCATAAAGAAATTATGATTCGCACATATATTTCGAAAGCCCAGAATTGCGAGCCGGGGTTTGAACCCAGGACCGCAAAGAATTTATGAATAGTCAGAATTTACCGCCGGTTCGGAATGCTGCTACCACTGAGAAGATCCGGCAAGAAACTCAATGGTTACTCTTTTCGTTGTATTAAAGATGGTGTACATTCTCAGGAACAGCATAAAAATATGAGCAGGTAACACCATAAGGACAGATAGACAGCGGGAAGCGACTTTGTTTTATACTATGTAGTGATTGATAACAGCATCAATTCTCCATGTTTCGCTACAAAGTGTTGTTTCCAGGTTCGTGCACCTGTTCGTGAACGCCCAGCGCCACCTGGCGGACCTGAAGCAGACCCATCGCGGCTTGTGCAGGGAGGTCGCGTCCGAGATACTGGCGCAGGTCGTCGCGGTCGTGGACACTAAGTTCGCCGACTTAGATAACAAGTAATTACATCACTACTATTTCTTTTTTTTATATATAATATCGCCAGACGATTACACCAACTGTATGGTCCCAAAGTAAGCAACGCTTGTCCTATGGGTACAGTACAATAGACTGGCGGCGGCGATCCCAGTGTCACGCAGACCTGGGAAAATTCAGAAGGGGCCATTTCCGGAATTTTCCCCGACGGGAATCGAACCCGTAACCACCCAGTGCAGTGAGCCGAGCGGCCTACGAAGAGCTTCACTCGGCTTAGCTCGAGTTGACAGAAAGAAGCGAGCCCGCTTCATAGCATACCCAAGTTGACGGTCACCTTTTAGATCCTTATTAATGAATCAATCTTGGAAATGATATTTTAGAAAGGGAAGATCTTCCAGTCAGGCGGGTGTTATGCCTGGCGGGGCGGCCGCTATGCCCCGCTGGTTATTCTCGGGGTCTTGTATACAAGGTGACACATAATGGGTATATTTTTTTTTTCAAAACTTAACTTTGTAATTCTAAAACCATCAGCTTTGGAGGGAACTTGAAAAACAAAAGGTGTTATAGGGATACAGCTGTTGACCGATTTCACAAGTCTACAAAACCTTTAGTACTTCAACTGTCCCACAAAGCCGATATTTTGAGATTTACAAAGATAAGTAAGATAAGTAAAGATAAGTTGCAAAAAAAATAGTATACCCTTTTTGTATCACCTAGTATACTAGGTGAAACAGAAAGGGTATACTATTTTTTGGAACTTGACTTTGTAAATCTAGAACTATCGGCTTTGTGGGACAGTTGAAATACTAAAGGTTTCGGAGACTTGTGAAATCTGTCAACAGCTGTATCCCTGTAACATCTTTTGTTTTTCAAGTTTCCTCCAAAGCTGAGTTTTAGAAATACAAGGTTAAGTTTTGATAAAAAAAAGTATACCCTTTCTGTTTCAACCTACTAGTCACGATGCTTGCCAGTTTCAATATCGTGATTCAGTTTTTCTATGAAGAATCCGTACATTGTATTGAGGCGCCGCATTCAGTGCCATCTATCCACTCTGTCGTCATGAATGTGAGTTCACCACAACCTTCTTATGACATACCAGTACAAAATTACATGTCATAAGTGTTCTCAAGATCGTGCTCAAAATTGAGACAGATTTATTAATAATTTTACTGGGATTTATTAATTTGACTTATTTAATTTATTTAATGATAATATCTTATTTTTTGACACAAATAAATTTATTTGCGGCTTCAAACTGACGCAGGAAAATATGTTTATTCCTATAAACAAATGATTGCTACATTGATAGCGTATAATATTAACTTTGTTGTTGATAAAACAACAAAATTTAGCTTAGAAGACGAATCAGTATTATTTAGTTATTCGAATAATGCTGTGATTGATTGTTTAAACTTCCGAGGGCGACAATAGAGATGCATTCTAGTATCTCTGGCATATCACAAACGTGTGCAGATTATAGGAAGGAAGAGAGACCGGGCACGTTAAGATTATTTAGTCAAAATATACAAGGATTTTGTTCAAAAATGTTAGAAATTGAATTATATTTAGAAAAATCTCAATATGATATTGTTTGTATTTCCGAGCATTGGCTTAAAGAGCATGAAATGTTAATAAATTATGAGAATTACACAGTTGTAAGTTGTTATAACCGCAAATCCAGGCTTCATGGTGGTACATTAATATTACTTAGGAAAATTATTAAGTCTAAAGAAAGAAAAGATATAGTTGGACTTTCGGTGGAACAGATTATTGAGATTTCCTGTGTTGAGCTGGATAAGCACATTGTTGTATGTGTATACAGACCCCCAAATATTCAGCATTTTGGTATGTTTGAATCAGTAATGGAAGATGTGTTAAAAAAAATATTTGTAAGCAACAAGTCAATTATAGTTTGTGGTGATTTTAATATCAATATTTTGGAAGAAACCAGCTATACTGCTAGACTATTGGGCCTATTCAAAGCGTTTAACTTAACGCACGTCTTTTGTGAACCAACGCGAGTAACTTCTACTTCTGCGACTTGTATAGATAATGTCTTCTGTAGTTGTGAATATTTATTTATTTATATATTTTATTTGAATACTACACATTGAAATAAAACTATTTTTACGGATTATATCGCGTTTATTTAATTTTAATTTTATGTTCCCGACGTTTCGGTTGCTTTACAGCAACCGTGGTCACGGGGGGACTTAGATGATCCTGATAGACTTTACGCCGACTTTTTTTCAGTAGTACATACAGAATTTAATACTTTTTTTCCGATTAAATCTAAAACCTTAAAACCAAAGTTCACTTTTAGTGACTGGGCCACCATAGGTATACATAGGAGTAGAGTAAGGCTATTTGAGCTTTATGAATTAAAAGCCCAGTTTAACAATGCAGTTCTTACTCAGTATGTTACTAAATATTCAAAATTGTTTAGGAAAATATGTCAGGTGGCTAAATCGATGTACATTAGGCAAAAAATTAAGGCCTCTGATAATAAAATAAAGACCACTTGGAATATAGTTAATAGTGAAACTGGTAAAACCAAAAAACTAAATACAGATTTCACGCTAGAGACTTCGCGTGGTCTTGTTAATTCAGACTCTGATGTAGCACAGGAATTTGAAACGTTCTTTACAAACGTCCCTGTGAAAACAACAGAGTCTTTAAACTGCTCACCTTCACTTTCAATTACACTTCTTAAAAGTAACATAGCGGCGTGTCCTATGGAATTTAAATTCGTCTACATTAACGTTCGGTCTATCATGAAAGCCTTTAGTGAAATAAAAATTAAACCCACCGAAGATCTTTGGGGAATGTCTGTAAAATCATGTAGAATTATTATTAATACCGTGGCGCCCTATTTGGCCATGATATTTAATAAGTGTGTTGATCAGGGAGTCTTCCCGGATTTAATGAAATACAGTAAAGTAATCCCCCTTTTTAAATCCGGTAATAGTAGAGACCCTAATAACTATAGACCAGTATCCGTCTTGCCAGTTTTTAGTAAAATTTTTGAAAAGATAATGCTTACCCAAATGTTACATCATTTTAACGCAAACAACATCCTGCATGATCAACAATATGGTTTCACCAAAGGCCGTTGTACTACCGATGCCGGTGTAACCTTGATTAAGCATATCTTTGACGCATGGGAAAACTCACAGGATGCAATTGGTATCTTTTGTGACCTCTCAAAGGCATTCGATTGCGTCAATTATGAAATACTTTTGCTGAAATTGGAACATTACGGTGTTAGAAATGGAGCACTCCAACTTGTAAAATCATATTTAGAGGACAGAAGGCAAAATGTTCAAATAAATGGTGTTAAATCTTTAGGCTCTATAGTAAAAATGGGTGTTCCTCAAGGATCAATTCTAGGCCCTTTCTTATTTTTAGTATATATTAATGACCTACCGCAGATAATACAGAGAAGGGCAGAAATAGTGTTATTTGCTGATGATACCTCTTTGATTTTTAAAGTAGGTAGACATGTAAATAACTTGGACGACGTGAATAATGCTATTGTTCAAGTCCATAACTGGTTCACTACTAATAATTTGGTATTAAACAGTAAAAAAACTAAATGTGTAAGATTCTCATTACCTAATGTAAGAAGTAGTGAATGCGATGTAGTATTAAATACAGAAAAACTTGAATTTATTAATGACACTGTTTTCTTAGGTATAACGCTTGACTCTAAATTACAGTGGGGCCCACATATAACAGCTTTAGTTAAGCGGCTCAGCTCCGCCGCCTACGCTGTCAGAAAAATCAGACAGCTATCCGATGTCGAAACTGCAAGAATAGTTTATTTCAGTTATTTTCATAGTGTCATGTCGTATGGTATAATATTGTGGGGCAGAGCAGCTGACATCGAATCGGTTTTTATTTTACAAAAGAGGGCCGTTAGGGCCATCTATAATTTAGGAAGTCGCGATTCGCTGAGGGAACTGTTTAAGGAAATAAATGTTATGACTGTTCCATGTCAATATATCTATGAGAACATAATGTATACCAGAAAAAACTTACATCTATATAAAAAGCTGGGTAATAGTCATCGTTATAATACTAGAAATAAGGACAAATTGGATCAACCACACTTTCGGCTAGCAAAAATTCACACATCTTTCATGGGATACTGTGTTAAGTTCTATAATAAAATACCGTTAAGCATTATCAGTCTTAGTGAATCCAAATTCAAAACGTGTGTAAAACGTACGCTATGCAGGAAGGCTTACTACACACTAGACGATTATTTGAAAGATAAAGATGCTTGGCTAGGTGCTGGTCCAGCTCCACCGGAACGGGAATAACTAGAATCTTTTGTTATGGTTCATTCCTATATTTTCCCTCTTCCTTCTCTTAATCTAGCACTATTGACATATTTGACACAAATGTTTCCTTTTAAAATATGGGCATCATGTAGCCACTTTAAATATAATTTTAACAAAGTAATATTTATGTCTAATTGTAGCGGGTCTTGCCTCATGCTTATTATCCTTTCTGAACTGTTGTCTCTGAGGTGAGGTGTTGGTCATGCTCACTTCAACGTCCTTGTTTGCGGTGGCTTTGTGGAGCGGGTCACCCTCTTCCCTCTATTATGGTTGAGGAGAGTGATGCCGCTTTTCAAGTCATGCTCGTGCGCGGGCGCTGCTTGCGGGGATTGGTCCACTCACTTTCCTCTTAACAACATTGTCGTTAAATACTATTTATTTACTTAGCATGGAAGGCATCACACCAAAGCAATTATCATAATATCCACCCCTGTTTTATCAATTATTATTTGGTTCGTAAACGTTTCATTTGATGTAAGTATGAGTAGGTATGCACATCACACTAAACTAGCATTCTCATTTTATTTACATTATTACATATATGATTATTATTTACTATTAGCTATTTAGTGGCAATGGTGTTGCCTGCTCATATTTTTTTTTTTTTATGCTGTTCCTGAGAATGTACACTATCTTTCATTCATTGAAAAGAGTAACCATTGAGTTTCTTGCCGGCTCTTCTCAGTGGAAGCAGCATTCCGAACCGGTGGTAGATTCTGACTATTCATAAATGCTTTGTTGGCTTACATGAATAAAAACAATTTTGAATTTGAATTTTGAATTTGAATTTGAATTTGACGACCGCTTGGCGCAGTGGTTCGAGCGTAGGCCGCTCGGGTCACTGCACATGGTGGTTGCGGGTTCGATTCCCGCCCGGGGCAAATTTCGGAAATGGCCTTTTCGTAATTTGCCCAGGTCTGGGTGTCACTGGGATCGCCCCCAGTCCATTGTACGGTTACCCATAGTACAAGCTTTGCTTCGTTTGGGACCGTACAGTTGGTGTGTCTGTCTGGCGATATTTATTTATTATTAATACGGGCCTTACTTTCAACCTGTGTAGGTAGATCCAAACTGTAGCTATTTAGCTACAGCTTTGCGGGCTGGCTGGATTGGGGTACTACCACTGTTTCACGGAAGATTTGATTGAATAAAGTAACACACATTGCTAGTAATCTTAAAAAAAGATTATCTTTCTTTCCCATCTATACAAATAAATAAAATTGGAGTGTCTGTTTGTAATATCAAAATAACACCTTTTCACTAAATGCATATGAAAGTACATGCGACACCTGTAACAAAAATGCGATTTAAACAAATTTTGTCTGTCTGTCTGTCTGTGTGTTTGTTCCGGGTAATCTCCGAAACGGCTGGACCGATTTTGACGGGACTTTCACTGGCAGATAGCTGTTGTTATAAGCAGTAACTTAAGCTGCTTTTATTTTAGAAAAACAAAATTTAAAAAAATGGGTGCTGTCGCGCGGGCTCAGAACGCGGGAGCGGGCTTTTTTGTTAAGTTAAATTCCACGCGGACGAAGTCGCGGGCTCAGCTAGTACGTTATAATTATGGGAACTGGCAACGGTGGCGATGAAATTTAATATGTTGTGTACCAATATAAATAACCATGGTCGTGTGATTGCAGGTCGCAGGCAATGAACGACGATTTCATGAAGCAACTGAAGGAGCAGGCCGCTGAGCTGATCCGCGAGGACTCCAAACACAAGCGGGCTATGGTGCGCTTGCTAAGGGAGGATGTTCAAGCCGTGTTAGACCACCTGGGTGAACAGGGACACCCATAAGGTACTTTAGTTTCATAGTATAATAAGTGTCTTTAAAATAATAAATAAGTATTAAAATATTATTGCGAACTGAAATGGACCTAAAACTGCTTGTACTAGGGTTGGTTTCGGTCTGCGCCAGTAGGTACATAAGGGTTAGTTCTATTCTGAAAAACTGCGATTTTGGTGTCTCGCCGAATGAAGACACATCTAAAAATGGATATATAATACTTCTGCAGACGAAAACCGACCCTAGTGCGAGTGATTGTTGGTTGGTTTCAGCTTGCAGAAGCAATGTGTGAGTTGGTTCCATTCTGAAAAACTATGTCCAAATATTCTAACCTAACCCGCATTGGGCCAGGCCATAGTCCAGGCCTGAATCCCCCTTGCATTGAGGGGAGGCTCGTGCCCAGGAGTGGGACATTAAAGATGGGAGTTTGAGATGTTAAGGCGTCAATTTTGTATAGCACATTGAACAGCGCCCCTCGCGGACAGTATTAGAAACATTCATTTTGTGATACAAAGCGGTCAATTAGTTAGACTAAAGGTTTATGTTTAGCTTATAACAGTTTTGCAAAATGGAACCTATCCACACACACTTCTGCCAACTAAAACCAACCTAGAACCACTAACACAAGGTTGGTTTTGGTCTACAGCAGTGCATGTGGGTTGAGTCCGTTCCGCAAAACGATATCCACTTAGGATACTGTTCCTCTAAATGAGACTGAGTTCTGTAATATAGGTAAACATTATTTTTATGCCAATATAGACGTTATTCTCTTAAAGTAACGTTGACTTTTGCTTAAATATATTTCTGTTTTATTCATTTAAACAAATATTATATTATGGAGAATGACGTCAGTCGCCAATACAATCTATTATTCCGGGGTGCTACTCTGAGCAACGATAATCGATATATCGTGACATTCGTATTGTCGAATCCTACTCTAAATTCCATCTTTTAGCAGTCATATATCGTCTGAACGTACGATAAAGTTGTATTGTTCATACAGTAATCGATATGACGGCAAAAAGATTTAGAGGAAAATCCCACAATACGAATGTCACGATATATCGATTATCGTTGCTAAGAGTAGCACCCCTGACACGTCTGTCAAAGTAAATAAATATAAATTTAAATATCGCCAGACAAAACACCAACTGTACGGTCCCTAACTAAGCAAAGTTTGTACTATGGGTACCGTACAATGGACTGGGGGCGATCCCAGTGACACCCAGACCAGGGAAAATTACGAAAAGGCCATTTCCGAAATTTACCCTGACGGGAATCGAACCCGCAACCTCCCGGTGCTGTGAGCCGAGCGGCCTACGCTCGAACCACTGCACCAATGGGTCGTCGAATGAATATGAATTTGTGTTTATATTTTAAATGTTAAATATTTTTGTTGTTAATTTTATCATAAAATGTTTTAATTTTGTTATTGTGTAGAATAATTCTTTGTATATTCTAATTTACGAGTACTTGTGCAAACTTAAGTTTCGAACGCGTATCGTCGCACTTACCATGCGGTAAAGTCAGTTCGCGAAGACGCGTGAATTATTGCAAATTGACCCGTATGCCGGTGTCGTAAGAGCCACAGCACGCGTCTTCGTCAAATAACCCACTATAAAGGGAACTACCAATGGTTCATTAAACTGAATTTTTCATTAAGATTCGGATTTAGTAAATCTATCTTAGCATGTATTTTTAATGTAATTCGTCTTTAAAAAAAGACTTTCTAATAATAATTTAATATATACCTAAGTAATTAACATTTTTCAACGTAATACCATTTGGGAAACTAGTAGAGACTATATTATAAACAGATTAGATATTTAAAAATGAAACATTGAAAAGGCATCCCAAGATTGTTTACCAAAACCGCATTCTAAAGAAAAATACACTACAGTTTGGCACTGTTTAGACATTCTATTTTTTACCACCAGAAATATATATTTACGTTAATTTAAGCAAAGTTACTTAATTCATATGAATAAGGTTTGTTAATTTATCATTAATAGTTTCGTTTGATTCATTAAAAAAAATAGTGTTAATTTCAAGTTTTATTAAATAACTTACATATAAATATACAACTAATTAACATATTAAATATTATGTAACACTGTTGCACACGGGAGATGAAAATGTATTTAACACAAGACATTATATATCATACTAATATTATAAAGGGGAAAACTTTGTTTGATTGTAATGAATAGGCTCCGAAACTACTGAACCGATTTGAAAAATTATTTCACTGTTGGGAATCTACACTATCCCCGGGTGACATAGGCTATAATATATTAAAAAAATAGGGATCCTTACTAAAACTCGAATAATGTAACCGCAATGTACCCGTGCGAAGCCGGGGCGGGCCGCTAGTCTTATATATATATATATATATATATATATAAATGAATGTTTATCTGCATGTCCTTTATAGAATCGTAAATTTTATTTGATCATGTCATGATCTTTAGCAAAGTGTTGTGCATGAGCCCACAAAGGTTTCTTTTTTAACCCGATAATCCCGAAATTTTTGCTAAGTTAAAATACTACGCGGATGAAGTCGCGGGGCACAGCTATTAATTAATCTATCTCAAGTTTGATAGCGGTCTTGGAAATGTCATTCTTATGAGTTGGTACGACCAATCTTTGACAGCGTAGCAACGCGCGCAGGGTACAGCTAGTATATCCTACTAATATTATAAATGCGAAAGTTTGTGAGTGTGGATGTATGTATGTATGTATGTTTGTTACTCCTTCACGCAAAAACTACTGAACGGATTTGGATGAAATTTGGAACACAGATAGATTATAACCGGGATTAACATATATTTTACTTTTTAACCCAATAATCCAATACTACGCGGATGAAGTCGCGGGGCACAGCTAGTATATCATAAATTTATTATAGTGTGGTTGCATTGATCTAAGTAAATTGCCTAAAAATGTACACTCGACAAATCTGAACCGTGACCAATGTTTCGTTTGAAACTGTCATTGTAATAAGTTGTGATGTGTAGGAAAAATTGGACGGATTGCAGAACGGACTCAACCCACATGCACTGCTGTAAAACCAACCTTGTGTTAGTGGTACTAGGTTGGTTTTAGTTTGCAGAAGAGTGCGTAGGTTGGTTCAATTTTGCAAAACTACGTCCAATACAACCAAAGCTTTAGTATTTGCCACGCAAAATAAGCCGTATGGTGAATCACGATTCCTATTTGTAGTCTGTACATTTGGACAGGCTTCATCTCTTTTTTTTCCAAAGTACGATTATTACCACAGAATACATAATTTAGTACTACGTACAGAAGTCACTGCGAAAGGTGTCAATAGCCTAGTGGTTAGAGGGGCTGCCCTCGTAACCGAGAGGTTCCGGGTTCGATCCCCATCCACGCCATTAAACTATTGACGTGAGCCCACTCGTAACACAAGAATTAGCTTAGCTGGAGAGGATAAATGGAATACTAGTAATGTGACAAACTCACATAGCTAGAAATTTTGTTTTGTAAAAAAAAATTTCAAGCTTCTCTCGCCACGCGGAAATAAGGTTCAAACTCGACTGATTTTATTGATTTCGAGTCTGTGCGCCTCCGTCGTAGATATTCAGCCCAAGTGAGCCCAGTCCGAGAGACCTTTGTAGGTAAATATAATTTTAGGCACATAACACTGTTTGAGCTGAAATGCACTTTATTGCCTAGCAGCAAGAGTCGTTATTTGTTTGTATATAAAAAATAAACTATTACTCTTGAGTTTTACACATCAATCTCCGTCTGTGACAGTGTTAAATTATCACTAGAGACATGGTTCGATAGTTTGAACCAGGCTCGCTCAGTTCTCTGGGTTCGCGTTTGATCGATCACTAGGAGTCGTCCTGGGAGGTGGCCACCTGCGCCAGGTACACCTGCTGCTGCGGCTGGTGCTGCGCCTGGGAGGACACCTGCAGACACCATATTCATTATTCGCCGTGTTAAGTTAAATTTGAAGCTTTATCATGCCTTTAACGCGTGTTTTTCGCTCACTAATCTGTAGCTTAAGTTAACATAAAATGCATTTTATTATATTGCAATCGTGGTTCGTTGCGGTAAAGTCTAAGTTTCTCCGTATAACAGCAGCTATCTGCCAAAGAAAGTCCCGTCAAAATCGGTCCAGCCATTTCGGAGTTTAGCCGGAGCAAACACACAGACCGACAAAAATGGAAAATTGTTTTTGTTATATTATGTACCGTATGTTTCATACTTTCATATGCATTTAGTAAAAAGCTGTTATATTGCTATTACAGACACTTCAATTTAATTTATTTGTATAGATAAAGAAATAAATATCGCCAAACTGACACACCAACTGTATGGTCCCAAACTAAGCAACGCTTGTACTATGGGTACCGCACAATGGACTGGGGGCGATCCCAGTGACACCCAATCCGGGGCAAAGCGCCATTCGCTAAGCGATAGATAGACGGGCTGGCTAACGTACCTGTATAATCTGTGGTGATTGCTGCGGCTGCGTCTGTATGATGATGGGCTGGTTGGGGTTGTTCTGCACTTGAAGCCTTATCATGTTCACTTGCGCTTGCGTTAGCTGGATCTGTAACATTCGTATACACGACATGTCATCACAAGCTTCAAAATCTATGGCATGTAGTAAATCGATCTCAAGTCTGGTTGCGATCTTAAGAACGCTTTTGACATGTAATTTTGTACTGGTCTCATAGAAGAATGACATTTCCAAGATCTCTAAATTTTAAGTAGTTCCTCGAGATTAAGGGTGACCGTCCAAGTGGACGTATCAAGTGGTTGTGCTATGCAGCGGGCCGACCAATAGGATCGCTTCATTACCTGTCTGTCATATTTAGCATAACCGAGTGATCCTTTTGGTCCAAGCGGGCGTGCTTTGGTCCATAGCAGAGTCGAGGGGACGGGCACGCTTAGTCGCCAGGTGCAGTGGCGCCACCTACCGGTAATTGCTGTAGTTCTCCGGAGGGTGTGACCACTTGGTGCATCAGAGTGGCGGGCTGGTCGTTCACCACGCTGTTGGAGGACGAGCCGCCTGAGGACACCTGCAATGGTTTAGGACTTATTAACTAACATCCAATATATGTCGTAAATTTAAAATTTAATAACCCCCGATGCTAGTACTTTTTAAACTACAAAAGAGCTGATAATTTTCAAATCGCTGAACCGATTTTTCATGAAACATAGCTCAGAACACTCGATCAGAATAGCTTTCTAACAAAAAAAAACAAAATTAAAATCGGTTCATCCGATTGGGCGCCACGATACCACAGACAGACACACATAATATACAAATTTAAACTTATAACACCCCATTTTTTTCGTCTAGGGTTAAAAAGCATTTTTTTTTGTCCTCAAGTGTCTGGGGTCCGTATTAATAAATCGATCTCAAGCCTGGGAGTGATCTTGGAAATGTCATTCTTATGTCATATCAGCACAAAGCGTACTCAAGACCGCTCTCAGGACCGATTTATTAATACGGGCGTGGGATTATCAAATTTCATGTGCGAATCTCATGTTCAAGTATGATTATTACCTACTTGCTGAACGGTGAAGCGAAGCTAAACTTTCAAAAGACGTGTGTAATGCGCCAACACGAACAGTGGTAGAGCTAAGCCGTAGCCAATGGACTGTCGTTTCCGACATCAGGACGGCAACGTGTGAGTAATGCCTTTGGTATTGCAAGCATCTATAGACTCCGATACCTGCTTAGCTCCAGGCGAGTTGTACGTTTATGTCTTAATCATTAATGTATTATTAGCCACCAACCTGCACAATCTGTGGATAGGGTTGTCCGACGATTTGGTGCTGTGCAGTGCCATGGAGCGTCGCCGTCGCTTGCGTCATCTGAGAATAGTACAAAATATTGAACATTGAGTACAGAATACAAACTTAGACAACATGGCCATGCATTACATAGGCTTTTTTATAATATTCTTAAAAAATATCCACGAATTTCTTTAATAAACCCTATAAATGGCAAAAATAACCTCCCTGGCTCTGGATGAAGTACTAGGGCAGTATAACACTAAAGTATAGTATTATGTTGAATCATTCACACAGTAGAATTATTGAAGTAGTAAGAGTGCAGAAGTCTAGAAGATATAATTTGAAAGAAAGGCTGCTGTAATGTACCTGTTCCGCGGGCTGGGTGGACCTAGGCGGGTCGTATCTGGGCTTGTTGGGCTTCACCTCGTGTCTCGGCACTATGTCGATCAGGAAATCGAACTGGTCGCATTTGGATATCGCCATTGCTATGTCGTTGCGCTGTAATTTTAAATTATACAAATTACTACCAAGCCTCTATACCCCGACGGGATAAGTAGAGGTGTCGCGGTGCATGTCAACGTGGACCCATGGCTCCTTCGGTGCAAGGACTCCCACATACTCCTCCCTCGAGGCAGAAGGGGAACCTTAAAGGGTTTTCCAACGAAAAAAAGGGGATAGGTAGAGGTGCCATAGTGGAAAATATTTTTAACTAAAAGAAACCCCATCAATAAGGAAATCCCCAGGAGCGGGATTTAATGTCCCGCCCCCTTAAAGCCCCTTTAATAGGGGCTTTAATTTTAAAAGAAACAAACCGCGGTGAACCAATTAACCATCACTGCTTCAAAATAATCAGCGCTTACAAAAGCCTTTGCCGTACTGTGCCACCTGGTGAGCGCCGGCCTTTACCTGTAAAGTCCTCCTCTTGTTGTCCTCAGTATGCGACCAGGCCCTTAAGGTCAGCTCGTGGATAAAGATCTCCGCGGCCTTCGCGAACAGAACGGGCGCTTCAGCCGATATCATCTTCACCTCTTCATCTAGCTTCATGATCTTCTTGATGCGAGCTAGGGGGAGGGCTTGGGACTTGAAGTCTTCCTAAAATGAGAGGGGAAGATACTGTAGAAAATTCATCTTTTCTAACTCTTATTTCAGACAAGTGTATCGCGTTGTGTTCCTATCCAAATTTTTTTTTTATATGGGACTAGTCCCGCCACACACTTCCACCACTGTAACTCCTGTAAGCCAGGATCGACAATGGTGACCAATAATGACGTCAAGGTTTGACCCTGACGATTCCCGGGGAAAAGTTAAATTGTCTTGGAACCCGCACGAATTTAATCGAAAGAAATAATAGGAGGAGTTGGAAGAAAATATTTCCACTCCAAAAGTTGCCATTTAGTTGTTGGGACCTTTATAAATATAATATGACTGTTCAGGTCATCTTTTTGTATATCCAAGTCGGAAAACAAGCGTACGACCTGCTTGATATTAAGCAGTTACCGTAGTGTGCAATACCATTAAAACTCGCTCGTTGACACCTCAAGGGGACTGAGACAGGGAGATTGAAAGAGTTGGGGATGGGCTTTTGACTCTCAATCATCTTATGAAACGAAGCTAAAATAGCAACTTTACTCCGATTTTCTGTGAGAGGAAATTGCTGAATAGCCGGGTCCACACTGGATGATCCACCGCGCTCCGATTGCGGGCGGCAGGAACGCAGTGTGGCCGTGCCGCGCGCGAACTATTAGCCGCGATCTTGGATCTCATCTATCTACTATCAAGGTAAATTTGCGTTTAGGACCTAGTGATAGGGACCCTGCTGATGTGATACACTCACAGAGTTGACCTTCTTGATGTCGTCCGTGACTTTGGCCCAGAACTGTTGTAGCGTCTGCTGCGCGGTCTCAGCGGGGGTGGTGTCCTCCGCCGCGTCGCCGTCCAACTCCTCGGCAGCCGCTGAGGTGCCGGCTTGATCGCTACACAGAAAATTTATCGTTTCTCTAAATAGTATAAAACAAATTCGCTATCTGCGATTCTTCTTAGCTAGTTACTACGCATCAGAACTAACGTGCCCGCCAGACGTTTCCTTGGCCTACTTAGAACCAGATTGCAACCCCACCTGGCAGATCCAATTGTGAATCTAAACCGTCAAGAGACCCATAAACATACAATTATCTTTATCAAAATCGGTCGAGCTCTTTTGGAATATTTGCGTGACTAACGCACGGCAACTGATTTATATATACCTACCTATATAGAGATATCTTTCAGAACGTTAATGTATAATACATTCTAATGAATTGTATAAGTAGTAGAGAAAAGTCGTGCGACGCCGGGACAGGTTTTTAAATAATAAATAAATGTCGCCAGACAAACACACGATCTGCATGGGCCCAAACTAGTAGCGCTTGAGGATAGTGGGTACCGTACACCCAGCCGCGAGCAGATTACGAAAAGGTCATCTCCGAAATTTGCCTACACGGAAATTTAATCCGCAACCACTTGGAGAAGCAGTTGTCAATAAGTAGCTTCCTTACAATGTTGGTAAATAAATGATGGTAATACATTTTATTTCACCCAACGAGAGGGCGTTAATCATCCAATTGGTTGAATTGAATGAATTAGGTACTGATTTTGATTTGATTGGTCCCAGAACTTAATAGTTTATGAAGGCAGCCCCTCCAACTACTAGACTATTGAAACTTCGTAATTATGAAGTTATTTGAATTATAGATGTCCTCGAGATGATTTCAGGCAAATGGACAGATTTTTTTTTTATAATTTTGATATGTTGGCCGGTTCATTTAATATTAGTTGACACAATAAGTACTTTATAATGAAAGTGTTTATTATCTGAAAGTGATAAATAAGTAAGTAGTTATCTACTTAAGTAGTTATACGCAGGTAAAATAAAAACAGGCAGAGCCGGGGAGGGAATGTAAAGTAGATAGATAAAATTTATTATGACGTGTGTCGTTCGTATTTTGTATAATAAACTACGTGGTACATAACCTATGTGCAGATAATAATTGTAGAAATAATATTTTAATGAAATTATGAAGTTGATTGCATAGGTACCTACAGAAATATCTTGATAAATTTATCGAAATCGGAACTTACGCAGGTACGAAGAAGCACACCGACATCTTGTATTACTAATGAACGACACGCCGACCTCGAGATTATAACAACATAAACAGCCCTTTAGTTAAATTAAATTATAACAAATCACTATTAGAACATGGGTAGCCGCTTCCCAAAGTTAATAAAAACACGGTGACCAATAATCAGTGTAATATTTGGAGATCTCCAATCAACAATTACTGAAAATGCGCCACAAACACGATTCGTCCGCCGATGACCAGTCACAAGCTTGACGTTTCATCGGTGTTGCTACACTTACCATAAATACCCAGTATACTAAAACTAGTTATTCTACCAGTTGTTAAAACGTTACAAATCAACTAAATGTATTTATTATTCATTATAAAATAAGCTATAAATTTCGCATTAGATGTGTAGCATGTTAAATGTGATTTGCAATACAATGCAACGTTTTATTATGAAAATAAATTGGTAGATAGTAGAATAATAATTGATAAATTGGTAACTGAAACAGGAAAGAGCTAAACGTCAATTGACGTCATCAAAGTAGCGTCTGTCAAAATGGCGGCGGCCGAGATTCAGATAGTAAATCCTTCGAATTTAGCAAAAATCGAAAGGTAAATGGAACAAACCCATTCGATAATAGAATATACACCTACTGAAATGACGTGTCAAATAAAATAAGTGGTATATGTGGTGTACATATTGTGTTGAAGTGTGCATGTGTTTCGGTGTTTATATTTTCGTTGTTATTTCAGTTTTCTCAATGATCCGAGTTATAAAGAAATTATTGAGAACTCTTCGACGTTCAACTCGCGACTATGTGCCGAAAGGAGGATGCGTATGCCGTTTATCGACACACAGACAGGTGAGTTATTGATTTATTAGCACGCCCATAGCCGCACATAAATTAGCATTGTAAACAAAGAATATTACCTTTTAAAGCACACACGGAACATGTAATTAAACTCTACAAATACTCTCCACGCCTCTATCTCGCAATAACGTAATGTTCATAATTGATAAAACATGTTTTTCTTGATAGGTCAGTTTGTTTATCCTTTTCTTCCATACCTACCAACATTACATACTTTTGTCTCTCTCTATAAACCTATGGGATTTGTGTCAAGGCCTCGACACCATGATAACAAGTTTTGGCATGGTTCATTGATGTTTTTTATAAACGATATGTTTGTATATGGCTCTATATTGGTTTTCCAAAGTGGACGGTCACATTTTTGATTTGTATTGTTTTTAAATGTATTTGATATTGCTATTTGTTATTTGACACTTGCAACATCCCTATTCAACTGGGTGAGCCATATTTTTACAGAAAGAAAGTTTGTATACATATATAATGTTGTGGGTATGTTGCAGGTTCGATTCCTGTCAGGGTAAATTTTGGAAATAGCCTTATCGTAATTTGCCCTAGTTTGGGTGTCACTGGAATCTCCCCCAGTCCATTGTACGGTATCCATAGTACAGGTGTTGCTTAGTTTGAGACCATACAGTGTGTTCATCTGGCAATATTTATTTATACTCATGATTTGGCAAATAAATGTTAATCTTATTCTTATAATATATTTGGAACAAACTCTCAAATATATGTTTTGTCATAGGTGTTGCCCAAAGTCATTGCAACTTGTTTATGACAAGGAGACAGCGCATGCCCGGTCAGCGGGAAGGGCAGGTCTACACATACCCAGCACAGAGGTAAGACCCTATCTCAAAAAAAAATCATCTTACTCTGGTATTCCCTGAAAAGTTTATGCGGAGGTCCACTGTGTAATATTGGTAAATCGACAAGTGCCAATTGCAATATTTAAAAGAAATTACATAAAGGTTCCCCTATTAATAATAATGTAAGCTGCCAAAAACAAGTAAAATAAAAACCAATATCGGGCGCCAGGCATAGCGCCGGGCTTATTAGTAATTAACTAAAGCCATTAAACGACATCTCCGCACGCCTAAGCGTGGATTCAAAAAGATTTTTATCGGTTCAAACCGTAGCCATCTTCACGGCCTGTCCTTCGGGAGAAAAGTGAAAAGGGTCCCAACTGCCAGTTCAAATGGAAAAAATAACGAATGACAGATGACATGTCAATGTCAAACTGACATAACCAAAACGTCGAAGGACAAGATCCAAACTGAGTATCAGTCCTTTGAGAAACTACAAATTTTGAAAAATAAAACTAGTATGTAACGAGGAAAAAGCGAATGTTACAATACATCCCTCCCAAAAAAAAATAAAAGAAAGATACTTTCTTTTATGCCACAGTTAAAACCGCGCAAAAAGCAAAAGAGAAAAAAAACCCAACACCGAATACTAAAACATCAAATAAAAAAATCCAAAGTAGGAAAAAAGTAACGGGAATAGATCCACGAAAAGAGAAATACAAAAAAAACAACTCCATCACCAATTAATACTAATTCAAAAAAGTTAAGGTGGTCGTAAACAACCAATAAATAAAGAAATCCTAAATAGGAGAAAAAATTAAAGAAAAGAAAACCATCCTGAGAAGATATTATCTATGGTGAGATAGACAACACTCTAGGGAACTTTTCAAAAATAATGAAGCAACTGATAAAATCAAATTACTATCTCAAACAATAAACTGCAAATGCAAATGAAAACAAATGAACAAAAAAAATATCCAAAATGGAAAACAAAATTTAAAAGAAAAGAAGCCAACCTGACAAGTTATTATTTATGGTGACATAGAAAATACTACCGGAGGACTCTATCAAAACAAACAAAAAGTTCAGTGAAGCAAAATGCTACTGACTATGTCTAACAAACTTTCCAAATCGAGGTACAGTTAAGCCCTATCGCCACTGACTACATCAACAAATGAAAACCCAATAAAAACCCCATGGAGCTCAGTCAAGCACAAACGCCACTGGCTACTATAACAATTTAGAACCCCAATAACTACTTCCCCATCATCTTCATTTCAGCTCTGTTAAGCCTCTAAGATCGGTTAGGCAAAATCGCCACCGACTCAGCATCTGAAATTGTACAACCAATCTACCAAAACTCCTACCCCTTCGGTTAGGCTCGCGCCGCCGATTACAAAAATCAAACTCCGACTAACGTCCGAAACGTACTGCTTCCCTACGCCCAAGGCGTGAAAAGACTCCCCTACACCTGAAAAAGTGCAAAAAAAAAATTGTCATCACACAACAAGACGGTGTGAGAACAATATGTCTTGTGATCGGCACAACACCACCGAACTTCCGGGCACAATGGCAAACAAAGATCCGGATGGAAAGTCCAGGATCTGTCAAATCCAAAAGAGTGAAACTATACCCCCAAAGCGTGGTAAGTCTACTCAAAACTAAATTGTCATTTCCGAGGCCTTAAAATTACTCGAACACCACAACTAAATATAAAATGTACAAATGACACAAAGCCAAAAACTTAAGGAAAACAAAACATGACGGATAAAGATAATGTCTTATCATCAAGAACAAAATAGAATATAAAATATCCTAACAAAAATATAAGGAAACAATAAAGTGGACATTCCACTACAAACAAATTGTTTAGTAGGGAATACCTAACTATAAACAAATGTACATAAGATCTTTCGACATTGGAAATGTTTTAGTGAAATTAAACTTGAATTTTAACTAAACTGCAATACTTCCAAACTACCTAAGTTCTTATTTTGAAAATTTAAATGAATATTATTATTCCAAGTTAATCTTATTATCTGAAGCTCACTATCATAAATCACTTTCACAGGGCCATTTTAGAATCATACATCAAACCTTCAAAGCCCATCTTCAAACAATAGTTCAAAACTCAAAACCAAAAAATATAAGTTTATAATTTTGAAAAAGAAAATTAATATTTAATAATGTCTTTAACATGATAACGTCCTGTTGAACCTTTATTTAGGTCTTTTAAAACATAAACGTTTTGTGAAACTTTATCAACAATTTCGCATTTAATAAACTTAGGTGCAAACTTTGCCGAAAAATATGCAAGTGCATTGGATTGGACAAAACTCCTTCTCCAAACAATATCACCAACATCGAAAGAAATGACTTTTCTCCCTACGTTATAATAACGAACATTTCGTTTATAAGCTTTCAAAATAGAAGTTTGAACTTTTTCAAAAACTTCACTAAGTAAGTTAAGAGAAATAGCAAAAGAATTTCTAGAACCAATTTCAAGGTTATCTAGATTAACTAAAGAATCACTAAAGCGATGTAAAGAAGCATCAACAATGACTTCCCTACCAAACATAAGGTAATTAGGAGTGAAATCTGTAGCAAGATTAACACTACTATTCAAAGCTAATTGAATATGAGGCAAAAATTTTGACCAAGTTCTATGATCATCTTTCACAAAGCAAGAAATACAAGTTTCTACGGTTTTATTATACCTTTCAACTGGATTATTCTGAGGGGTATATAAAGTGTTATAAAAAATTTTAGTTATATTAAATCCTTTCAAGAAATTAACAAAATAACTTGTAGTGAACTGTGAACCGTTGTCGCAGATAAATATTTTTGGAGAACCAAATTTTAGAAATATTTCTTTTTCAAGAAGTTTACAAATAACTTTAGAAGTAGCATTTATCATGGGAAACAACCAACAATATTTAGTAAAAATATCTACTACTGATAAGATGTATTTATGACCAGAATGTGCTTTAGGCAGAATTCCAATAATGTCAATAGAAAGTGTTAACATGGGACGATCAACTTTTTTAGGATTAATCATAATTCCATGTGGAAGTGAAGTTGAACATTTATAAGCTTTACAAATTTCACAAGAATTTATATATTTCTGAACATCAGAGAACATACCTTTCCAAAAGTAATGTTGTTTTAATTTTCTTAAAGTTTTATGAATACCAAGATGACCAGAATTAAGATCATCATGATTAGATCTAATTGTATCTAAAATGTGTTCTTTTGGAATAACTATTTTCCAATCTAAAATACTATTAGGATTATACCTATTTTTACAATATCTATATAAAGTGTTATTTTCAACTCTGAAATTTTTGAATCTACAAGGAAATTTTTGACAACTAACAAATATCTTACGATACCAAGGATCATAAATATCATCATCAGGAGATGTTATACTATCCGGAATGACATCTATAGCCGAAATTTCAATACGTGACAGAAAGTCAGGAACTAAATGTAAAGAACCTTTTTTATGAATAATATCAAAAGTAAATTGAGAAATTCTAGCGGCCCAACGTGCAAGACGTCCACTAGGATTACTGAGTTTTAAAAGCCGTTTCAAACAAGCGTGGTCTGTAACCACAGTAAATTTCATACCTTCAACATAAGGTCTGAAGTGTTCAATTGAATCTAAAATTGACAATAGCTCACGCTCTGTTGTACTATAATTTCGTTCACATTTGTTAAGTGATCTAGAATAATAAGCGATAGGATGTTGTTCACCACTATCATCTTCTTGAGTAAGAACGCTACCAATTCCAACAGAACTAGCATCGCAATGTAAAAAATAAGGTTTTTCATAATTTGGACAATGCAAAACAGGTGCAGAAACTAAAGCTTGTTTTAAATTATGAAAAGCATTTATAGCATCATCATCCCAACTAACAGGTTTCTTAGAATTCTTACTGCCTGCAGTCAGTTTAGTTAAAGGAGACGCTATATCAGCAAAATTACTAATAAATCTACGATAATAAGAACACAAACCAAGAAAACTTCTCAGTTGCTTAACTATTCCTGGAAGAGGAAAATTTTCAATTGATTCTAATTTTACAGGATCAGTGTGTAAGCCATCACTGTCAACAATATAACCTAAATAACGAAGTCTGTCTTTACAGAATTCACACTTCCTTAAATTGACTGTTAAACCAGCATCTTTAATTATATGATAAATTTTATTTAAATAGTCTAAATGAGTCTCAAAATCAGGAGTAACTAAAATAAGATCGTCTAAGTAACAGAAGGCTACGTTATCAAATTCAGGACCAAGAAGTCTGTCAACAAGTCGTTGCAGTTCAGCTGGTGCGTTAGTTAAACCAAAAGGCATACGAATAAATTCGAACAGTCCCTTCCCCGGAACAACAAATGCTGTCTTCTCACGAGAAGATTTTTCAAGAGGAATTTGAAGAAAAGCTTTGGAAAGATCAATAGTTGAAATAAATTTAGCTCCCCGCAGATTATCTAATATCCTAGAAGGATATGGTAAAGGATAAGAATCTTTAATAGTAACAAGGTTTAAACGTCTGGAATCCAAACAAAGTCTAGTTCCACCATCTCTTTTTTCTACAGCTAATACTGGAGAACACCAAGGAGATTTTGAAGGTTGTATAATATTTTCTTTTAATAAAACTTCCACTTCGTCAAAAAGTTCCTTTTGTTTAGCTGGACTTAAAGGCCAGTAACGTTGTTTAAAAGGTTCACCAACAACATTAATTTTATGTTCAACAAGATGAGTGAGACCTAAACCTCTCTTCTCATATGAAATATCTTCAAAAAGTTTAATAGTTTTATCTAATTTAAGTTTCTCAGAAGGAGAAAGTTCTACAACAGAAGTAATAGCATTAACATGAAGTTTATTTTCGCTAACAAGAGAAATATCTTTCCAAAGTTCTTTAGCAAGATCAAATTTTAACCAAAAGTCAAAGCCTAAAATAATAGAAGGTTTAAATGAAGGTATTATCAAAAATTTTGTTAATTTAGTAACATTATCACAAGTGACAGGTAATTCAATATCACCAATGATTCTATGAGAAGAACCATCCGCGGTATAAGCAGAACTAGCAATGGGTTTAAGTTTAAAGCCCATGTCCAAAAACTTTAGGTGACTATCTGAACCTAAAACACAACAAGTAGAACCACTGTCCAACAATCCTGACAAAGTAAGGTTATTAACTTTAAATTCCAAATAAGGTCTTGAATCTTTATGTTTAACAAACAAAATAGGCGCAGCCCTATAATTAGTGAAAAATACTTTTAAATAATTTAACCAATCTGAAAACTCTTTTAATAGTAAGGTCATCAGGTGCGAACTTACTTTTCTCTAACATCGAGACACTTGAAGTTTTCTCAGAAACTAGTGCTCGATGCGGCCTAATCAGTTTTTTGACTCGGTCGAAACTTTCTTATCCGAGTTACCATCTTCGCAACTCTTCGATGTGACACCTATAGGTCTACCAGAATCTCATGGCAAATGGGGAAATAAAAATTTGTTGTGTGCAATACTGGGGAAATTGGATTAAACGATCTTGATACTGTTTAAGTTTTATTTATATCTTTAGTCATTAATTAACATGAAGTATACTAGGTATGTGTATGAAGAATGTTGTTATACATCGGGTTCTTAACATAGGAAAATATGACAAAGAAAATAAATCCAATCATATATTACTTTATGTACTAATTTATTATAATGTTACGTACACGTACAGGGGTAGGTACAATTAATGCCGTTAAACGTGTAAAAAGGGTTTATTTCGCTCTCCACAAACTCGACAAATACACAGCACTACACTAGTTACACACAACAAGCACCGTTCCGAATCAATTAGCAGACTCGCAGTATTCCAATATTATCGCTCAGGTCACTGGTATATTGCTCTTCGTTCGCTTACTTTAGTTCCGTACACTGTCGCTTCCAAGAAGTAACTAACTCGCTGCCCGTCGTCGACTTCTTATATATCGAATAAAGATGCGAGCTGGTGTTTTCCTGAACATTCTCGGAGGTATGTAAGTAATAATAATCGCAATCGAACGATCCCGAGACTCATTGTTGGCTTTCCTTTGTATTCGTTCGCGAGTAGGTATTCGCCGCCGTCGCGCCGATAACGCAAAGGCGTTCACCTTATACCTACAATCTCGAACATTCAATTTTTGAGACCTTTCATAATTAATCGATGGAGTACATCTAGACTAACAATGCGTTTTTGTATAAAGCTGATAAAATAAGGATCCTTCGAGATATTTGACCAAATAGTTTCTAGGTCGCAACAATAATATCGGTTAAAAGTTAATAACTCATTCAGAACTAGAAAATGATTCCAAGAACTCCACTTGCATTTCTTGTTCTTCATCAGATGATGAAGATAAAGAGGTATTTATTATAAATCGCTCTTCCAGCATTTCAATTATTTTATCTTTCTCGAAGAAATCGTTTTCAGTTTTCTTTACATGTTCACAACATTTTCGCCAATCCTCTGCACCGATTTGTGAGAAAGCTTCTTCTGTTAATAATTTAATGTCACTTGCAGGCCTATTAACATTTTTATCAGCAACTTTTTGCTTCATTATACCCCAAATCATTTCTATAGGATTCAATGTGCAATGATAAGGTGGGAGCCTTAAAACTTCGTGACCGTGCGATTTTAATACTTCATCTATCTCATATAAGGGCGCAGACATGTTTTGTTTCACTACTTCAAGTAGTTGACATTTACGCCAAAGATCATCATAATGTACATCATTTGCACGAAGCCATTCTTTTATATCAGCGATACGATTGGCTTGTGTGGGCGGTTTGTTCAAACGTACGGAATGATAACTAGCATTGTCCATAACGATTAGTGAAGGTCTTGTCAAATTTGGAATTAGCTTCTCTGTCACCCATTTTGTAAAATTGTCCTTATTCATGTCGTGGTGATAGTCAGCAGATACACTTGTTGACCTGTACACCAGACAACAATTTGGTACAAAGCCATTTTCTCCACCAGCGTTTACAATAATCCACCTCGTTCCAAGTGATATGCTTTTAGATGGACCTGCAATATCTTTGCTTTGCCAGCACTTGTTCACAGAACATGAACCATGAATATAAGTTTCATCTAAATAAATTACATCCAATTTATTTTGCTCTTCAGCTTCGCGGTTTTCCTTTATACGCTTCAAAAACTTATATCTTTGAAGTTTTATGTCATCTCTCTCCATCAAAATGATCCTTTTTGATTGGCATTTAACATATTCAAAACCTATCTCCTTAAGTATAAGTCTGTAAAAAATAATAAAATTTATCATGTTACTGAAACGATAGCTTAGCCAATCATCAACATCAACATCAGTCTATATACGTCCCACTGCAGGACACAAGCCTCATCTTACGAGTGAGAAGGATTATTACTTAATATTTTTCTTACCTCAAAGATTCTCTCCCACCGTTGAAATCAATTTCTTGTCGAAGAATTTGTAACAGTTTCATTACTGTTGGAATTTCCTTCCGAACTGTATAGAATTCATTTACTTTATTCTTTATCAACTGTAAATCGAAACTGTCCAAGTTGATTTTCTTCTTCCCCCCTCTCCTCTTTTTACCAGGCGTGGAAAATACACCATCGTTCGATGTGCCCTCACCTATGATTCGCCGTATAGTAGTACTGGAAACCCCTATAAAGAAGCTATAATTAAGTAAGAAAAATATAAAATAAACTAAAAGTATCAAAACAACTCAGTCCAACTTACCGGTCAACTCTACGACGCGCTTTAAAATCAAATATTGAGTTTGATTTACGCCTTCTTCTTCCCTTATTTTACGATACACATTGAAAACAATATTTCTCGCTTGAGATCGAAGTGGCTTTTTCGACATTTTCACAAAAACAATAAATTGCCAAGAAGATATCACAAAATCTCAACAGCGGTTGACAAACCTTGTACTTTGATTTGGCAGGTGACAATGGACATTGCCATATGAAAGTCACATTTTTTTTATATTTTTTAATGCCATGAGATTCTGGTAGACCTATACCTTATGGCATCTAAAACAAACAACACCAGGAATGGCGGTACAATTCTTATAAGTGTGTCCAGAAGACTTACACTTCAAACAAACAAGATTGTTAGATTCAACAGCACTAACTTGAGGTTTTTCTAATTTAACAACTTTACTAGGTTTTCTAGAAACAAAAACTTCAAGTTCTTTTCCAAGGTTTATGAATTGATCTAAAGAAGTAATAGTTTTACCCAACACATAAGGTGTATAAATAGGTAACATGTTATGTTTAATAATGTTAATAATAGTAGCATCAAAAATAGGTATGGAAAGACGTGAAGCCATATCCATAATCTCCGTGATGAAATCCGGTAAAGATTCAGTAAATTTTTGTTTACGAGTACGAAGTTCATACTCCAAAAAGTAATCATATTCAATAGTATCAAAACGTTTCAATAAAGCAACCTTCAATTCATACCATGTTCCAATCTGCAAACGCACACTCCGAAACCATTTGATGGCAGTACCAGACAACAAATCCGTGAAGGAACCGACCAAAACGTTCTCATCAAAATTTTTAAACAAAAAATATTCTTCAACCTGTGTAATAAATTCCCTAACACATGTTTTTCCATCAAAGTTAAGTTTACTACGTTTTAAATCCGGTAATTTAGTAATAGAAGGTAAATTCTTCTTAAGGTGATCATTCAACAAGACATTCATCGTACTAAAAGTTGGTATTACACTAGAACTGTGTGCAATTCTATCGTTGTTGACCGAAAATGGGTCAGGAACATCTGTCATGTTCACTACGTCATGAGTCACTCCACGAACATTTGAATGAGTAGGCGTATAAACGTCTTTCTCCTCCTCCAACGTAGGTACTTGAACACTCTTGTCCATGTTGAACAAATAAAGTTATCAATCAACAATCAATCACTATCAATCAATCAAAACCAACGCAATAGAATGCAACCAAATGTAAATGAAAGTTAAATGAAATTAAAATTTAAATGTATTAGTGGAACGGATCCTTAAAAAAAGTTAATTTCCATTGTTTCAGGAAAGAGGTAAAGTTTAATTTATCAAATTATCAAGAATGATAATCCTAAGTATGTAAAGTAAAAGAATAATTCTTTAAAAAGGTGCAATAATGATTTACAAATTTTTTAAAGTTAACGCTTAACTAAATTTATTATTACAATGAAAATGTTAAAGAATGCTAACGCAAATTGACAATATGTTTCCTCGAGAAACGCCTGAGTTTATTTTAAATTACAATAAGACACCAAATATGTTAAACACTGGGTGTCAACAAATACTTACAAACTGCCTCCGTTGAAAGAATATAGGTAACCTAACAGAAAACATGATAATAATAGTTTTGTGAAAGTAAATACAAACACATGTTGTTCAAAATGACAACAGTAACAAACAAACAATAAATTATAGACAACAATTATTGTGCTATAAATAATAGTAATGTTAATGAAAAGGTGCAATAATAACAAAACAGCAAAGATGTGATTAGGAAAACAAAAGAAAACAAAAACCCTATTTCATGTCCCTGTTCCTCAAGCCAATTTGTAATATTGGTAAATCGACAAGTGCCAATTGCAATATTTAAAAGAAATTACATAAAGGTTCCCCTATTAATAATAATGTAAGCTGCCAAAAACAAGTAAAATAAAAACCAATATCGGGCGCCAGGCATAGCGCCGGGCTTATTAGTAATTAACTAAAGCCATTAAACGACATCTCCGCACGCCTAAGCGTGGATTCAAAAAGATTTTTATCGGTTCAAACCGTAGCCATCTTCACGGCCTGTCCTTCGGGAGAAAAGTGAAAAGGGTCCCAACTGCCAGTTCAAATGGAAAAAATAACGAATGACAGATGACATGTCAATGTCAAACTGACATAACCAAAACGTCGAAGGACAAGATCCAAACTGAGTATCAGTCCTTTGAGAAACTACAAATTTTGAAAAATAAAACTAGTATGTAACGAGGAAAAAGCGAATGTTACAACTGCAGTGCACCAATAATGCTGGCTCGCAAATTGTCATAAATCTGATTGAGATTTGATTACTATTTACTTACATAGTGACAATGGTGTTGCCTGCTTACATTCTGTTACAGTCCCTGAGAATGTACACCATCTTTTATCAATTGAAAAGAGTAACCACTCAGTTTCTTGCCGGATCTTCTCAGTGGAAGTGGCATTCCGAACCGGTGGTAGATTCTGACTGTTCATAAATGCGCATGAATAAAAACAAGTTTCAGTTTGAAAATAGGAAACACAGTAAGTTATAATAGCTAGTTTATGCTGATCTTCTGTAAGAGGTTAGCACCCCTCCAGTCAAGCTGGACTGTATGTGAGCTGTAGTCGAGTGGCTACAGGACGTCTCTACCGCTTGCTCTACTCTCTTCAGATGGCGCAAGACCCGGCGGCAGTACCTCACGATGTCTTCCACGCGATGGGGCTGGAGTGGAGTGACGGACTCCGCGGACAATACGGGCGAGGGTGAGAACAGCTCCGGCGTGCCCGGTGACGCGCTGGCTGGTGACGACAGCAGAGATGGGTCGCAAAGCGCCGCCAAAGACGACCCTAAGGTAAGTCCTCGATGGAGTAAATATTCCAAGCTTGCTATACTTAAACCTGGTGTTTATTATATGCCACTTAATTCTTGTTCACCTGGTGTCGCTTTCTTTTTCTAATGGCGCACTTTGGCAGTAAAATCTACCAGTTTGCCGTCACGGCAAACGGCATGACGCTGTGTCATGCCGTCATGCCCCCTCTACGCCACCCTTACACCCCCTTTTCGACAAAAGTGTTCAATATTAGAAGTTGCTACTGATTAATATCTCGCCAGGAATGGTTCTACGACGAAATAGCAATGGAGGATATGGAGACTGGTGAAGAGCCTGATCCTGAATCCGACGAGGATTACTACGACGATACGTACGCGAACCGGCGCAAGCGGCGCGGCGGCGCCACGCCCACCGGGCCCGGCTCGCGCGGCGGACGCACCCGCAAGTCGCAGCCCGACGACACGCCCGCCAAGCGGGGCCGAGCGGTGAGTCCCGCGTTGTTTACTACATTCATAAGCCTATTGTAAACATAAATAACTGCCGTAGCAGTGGAAGCCGATTGGTTAAGCACGCGTCTTCCGAGCACCAGGTCCTGGGTTCAAACCCCAGCTCACACCTCTGGGTTTTTCGAAATATATGTGCGAATCATAATTTATATATGACTATCACTTGCTTACGGTGAAGGTAAACATCGTGAGGAAACCTGAATGTCTTAGAAAATTTCGAAAGACAGAGATATCCGCCAACCCGCACTTGGACAGCGTGGTGGATTACGGCCTGAATCCCCCTCGCAGTGAGGGGAAGCCCGTGCCGACAAGAGGGACATTAAAGGGATTTTTCATACTAATATTATAAAGAGGAAAACTTTGTTTGATTGTAATGGATAGGCTCCGAAACTACTGAACCGATTTGAAAAATTCTGTCACTGTTGGGAAGCTACACTATCCCCGGGTGACATAGGCTATAATATATTTTCAAAAAAATGAGGGATCCTTACTAAAACTCGAATAATGTAACCGCAATGTACCCGTGCGAAGCCGGGGCGGGCCGCTAGTTTTTAATAAACATATAAATATCGCCAGACTGACACACCAACTGCATGGTCCCAAACTAAGCAACACTTGTACTATGTGTGTACTATGGGTACCGTAAAATGGACTAGGGGCGATCCCGGTGACACCCAGACCTGTGCAAATTATGAGAAGGCTGTGTCCATAATTTACCACGGCGGGGATCGAATCCGTAACCACTAGGTGCAGTGAGCCGAGCGGCCTACGCTCGAACCACTGCGCCGAGCGGTCGTCAAACGCGTTGCTCGCACGTTGCCAGCCTGGAGGGGAGTGGGGCAAAGGGAGCGGGAAGAGGGGGTGGGGCTTCTGGCTTTCTCACCCATCGTACGAAACGCAGCTATAACAAGTAGCTACTTTACGTCGATCTTCTCTGAGACAGTATCAGTAATCAGCATATCTATATACTAGGTGATACACAATGGGTATACTTTTTTTTTCAAAACTTAACTTTGTAGTTCTAAAACCAACAGCTTTGGAGGGAACTTGAAAAACAAAAGGTGTTATAGGAATACAGCTGTTGACCGATTTCACAAGTCTACAAAACCTTTAGTACTTCAACTGTCCCACAAAGCCGATAGTTTGAGATTTACAAAGTTAAGTTGCAAAAAAAATAGTATACCCTTTTTGTATCACCTAGTATATATAACTCAAAGGTGACTGGCTGACATAGTGATCTATCAACGCACAGCCCAAACCACTGGACGGATCGGGCTGAAATTTGGCATGCAGGGAGATGTTATGACGTAGGCATCCGCTAAGAAAGGATTTTGATTAATTCTACCCCCAAGGGGATAAAATAGGGGATGAAAGTTTGTATGAAACTCAATTGTATTTTAATTAAATTCCACGCGGACGAAGTCGCGGGCACAGCTAGTCTATGTATAAAAATGAATCTCTATTTCCTTGGTCATCGCATCACGCGTGAACGGATGGAACGATTTCGCTAATAATTTTTTGTTGTGTTTATTATTGTCAGGAGAAGGTTCTTGTGAAAGAAAAAAATAAGAAAGTTGAACGGAACAATTCGAATTCAATATTCAAAGATTAGACAGGTCAACGTCTGTCTGGTTAGCTAGTTAATATAAGAACAAGTGTTTTTTTTAAGATGCTAGTGTATTCACATGCGGATCTAATACATTTAGCATATTCCAGGGTCGCGGGCGCGGCAAGCGCGCGCAGGGCACGCTGCCCTACGAGGTTCCCGGCGACGGTGAGAAACCCTTCGGCTGCGAACGTAAGTCCTCACGCAGGAGACACTAGTGCCTTCTCGCCTTAGCTCAGGTCCTGCCCGCCTCATGATGACGTCACCCGCCATCACTGCGCTCTACATATCAGCGTTACTTATGAACAAGTGGGCCGATTACCGTGGGGCTTTTGACGGTAAATTTATTTATTGTCCGTTTAACGTTGCCCTGAGGTGTTTACTAGGTGAAACAGAAAGGTTATACTATTTCTTTCCAACTTTAATTTGTGAATCTTAAACTATCGGCTTTGTGGGACAGTTGAAGTACTAAAGTTTTTGTAGACTTCTGTTAACAGCTGTATCCCTATAACACCTATTGTTTTTAAAGTTTCCTCCAAAGCTGATAGTTTTAGAATTATAAAGTTAAGTTTTGAAAAATAAAGTATACCCTTTCTGTTTCAACCTGTATAATGACATAATAAGGTCAGAAAGAGACCCCCGATTTCACGCAATATATTCATTTGAGAAAGCGGCGCGACATGTGTCATGCGATGCAAGCAGTTGACCCATAATACACAACACGTCCAGTTTAAATGTTTTATCGGTACACTGTCGTCTCCCACGGTAATTGTCCCACAAGCTACACAACTTAGCTTCCAGTTATCAACAGTTAACAATAACAATATTTTTCTAGAAGATAATAAGTATATTGTGTACCAAAAAAAAAGAAACTTCGCAATAGTTTAATAATACATTTTATGTACATTTCTAGAAATTAGGGCTGCCATTTTGCGTAGATTAACAGTCTAAATTTGGACTAGACCTATAGAATAACGGATGTTAATTCCAGCGAGGATATTCCGCGCAAATTATTGTAAAACCCGCGGGAAATTGGTCAGCCCTAATTTTAGTGCAATAGACAACAAACGGTATAGGTACTGAATATAAAGAAATATGTATACTTACCTCCATATAAGATGAATGTTTGCTCAACAAATTTTTGGTATGAATATAATGGACCTGAGCAGTAGAAAATCTAGGAATTATACCATGTTTCTAGGTCAGTGACGGGCGTAAAGACGAGGGGTTGAAATGATAGGTATACCTTTCGCAATTATAACCCGTGTTTCTTGAAAGATACGGCCAATACTAATATTGAGATAAATTATCGACGTTAGTGTAAAAATCGGTATAGATTTAAAAAATAGTTGAATGAGTATTCCGCTAGTGTCGTACTCTCCGGCCACGTTGAAATGGAGTCTTATCCACATTTTATGTTGTTTTAAAAATGAATCATTTGACCCCACAGACTAATAAGACAAGATACTGCTTATGTCCACATTTGTATAAGAATGCAAATTTGGTTGTTTCGTTGAAAGTCGAGCCGTGAATGGACCAATCGAAATGTCAAGTGCGGTCATACATAGTCAGTGTCAATGTTAGGTGAGCGGGAGTCTATGGCTTGTTGGTCTGTGTTTGACCCTAAACATACACCCGTCACGACTTTGGAAAATTCTAGACGCCTATATATGTAAAAAACAAATTTAATATCATTGAAATAAGCATCACTTAGTTATATAGTAATGCAGGGCCAATGAGTAGGTACTGTAATTCATAGTTTATATATCATATAAATATTTCGTAGGCGGGACTGTAGCGAGCAATAAGACGCTGAATATATCGCGGGTGGCTTGTTATTGTGTGTCAGGTTACGTGTAATTGAAATTTACACCCAAATTCAGAAGTTTACATTCATAACCAAACTATTTTACATTCAGATCCATTCGTTTACATTCAGTAATATGTTCTATACTTTTGTTTTGATTATGTTTGTTGGGGGTTTCAAATACACTTAATTTCCCTTAGATTCCCTGAGGGTTGAATTTGGGTTGTGTGGAAGGGAGACCACAGTGGCGGACAAGTTTACATTCATTTTCCATATTTTACATTCTGGTTAGATCGGCGTTTCATATGACGTGAAGAAAAATGTTGGTTAGTGTTTGAAAATTTTATTATTTATTCGATCTGTAGTGCTAAAATGGCAGCTGAATTACTTTTTAAATTGGTTGTATTTTCTAAAAAAAAACTATTTATTTTATCAAACCTGGGTACACAATAACAAGCGTATATTGGAAACGAGTCGCAAATATGCCTTTCTAATTGTTGTGTATGTACGTATATGGTGTGAATAGTATATTATAGTGTGTAAGCGAATCTCTTATATCGGAATTAATGAAATTGCATGTTAGGACAAATCACTGTTTGGACAGTGTTCTAATAGAATTTACAGATTGGAAAACATTTTTAACATGTGCAGGGTTGAGTCTTATTTTTATCGTCTATTTTCACAATTTTAATGGTTGGATTTATAAAAAAACCCTTTCATACATAAATTAAAATTCAAATTTAAAATAATTTAATTCATGTAGGCCAACAAAGCGTTTATGAATATTCAGAATTTACCACCGGTTCGGAATGCTGCTTCCACTGAGAAGACCCAGCTAGAAACTCAGTGGTTACTCTTTTCAATATAATAAAAGTTAGTGTAATAATCTCAAACAGCAACGCAATGTGAGCACGCAACATGATTGCTATAAAATAAAACTGTACTAGAAAATGTTATTACTATAACACTGTCCAAATCTTAGGGATGGGAAGACCACGAGTTTTCATTTTAATTTAAATTATTTATGAATTAATCGAGTATATTTCGTGCATTTAGGTTGATTTATTTGTTAGGCCGGATCCTGCTTCATCTAGAATGCCAAAATATGTCACCGTGTTGAATGTTTCGCCAGTGGAACTCACGGTAACAGGTATTTCAAATAATTAATTTAAAAACAAAGTTTTAAGAAAATTATTAATGAAGTTACAGTCTTAATGGAGTATTTTAAATTATTTGTCGGGTTTGGATTTTTTTTTTGTATGATTTATTTTTAAAACCGTATATTTTTATTTTAAATGGCATCTTGGTGCAGCAGGATCTGTAGTTTGAGGATTTTTAAAGTTATTTTTATTGTATATTTATAATTATTATTCGCCCCACGGCGTCACCATAGTAGCCAAAGTGTGGCAACACTCGGTATGTTGCCTTTTTTGTTCTATTATGTTCAGACTCAATCGGAATTTGCTATCTGCATCGAATAGCGGTTAAAATACAAATGGCACGAACCACGTACTGCTAGTATCGACCGCGGCATTCCACAGAAGTCTGAACACGCTTTAGCATTTCTTTTTTTGTAGTGAAGTAGGACAGAATGAGAGTTCAGGTTCTCCCTCGCACGCTAGAATTAATTGCGATTTGATAACGCATTACAACCAATCAGAATGAGATAACCTTTTGGAACTTTGTACATCACTTATTTAATTGTATTGCTACTTACAAAATGGTGACCAGGTTTAGAGGCTCAGACGCTAAGGCACTTATGGCTCGATCTGACTTTGGATATCTGACCGAATTATAACATTAGACCTGCGTACTTCAGTAGGTACGTGTTATCGTCACGGATTTTCAGTAGAAACACTGGCGGATTACCTTTAAGGCTGACTAGGCCCGGGCCCAGGGTGGCCAGATATTAGGGGTGGCCACTCGTGCGTGGCGTTTATTTTGTTCAATGTTTCTTACTTCTTCACGATCTAGCTTCTGAACCGATATTGATAAAACTTGACAAGAATGTAAATTCATTTTATGCATCTCAGTAAACGATGATCTGAAAAGGGGGCCGCCGGTAGGGCGACCAAGACTGCTAGTCCGCCTTTGAGTAGAATAATGAATAATGAATCCTGAGCCACTTTAGAAGCGAAGCTTCTATACGGACGTTCGGGGCGCTCCCCGCGCGGCCACTTTATCTGCTAAGCGTCAGTAGCGATACACGACATGTATACAGAGTGGCTCGCGCGCCGCTGCTGTTTTTATAGCTTAGTTCCTACGATTTATACTATTAAGCTTCGCTTCTTTCGGGCGTTCCTAGGCGGCACTGGTTTTTTTTCTTAGCTAATATTGATATTACAATTCATTTTTTGCGTGACGTTTGAGAGTAACCAATAGTATATTGCGCTCGCGTCGGCACTCGGGCAGGAGACCGATCGAGCGATATGCTGCAATCCAAGATTGATTTTAATCTCGGTTACGAGATGCATAATAAATTTTAGGCGTTAGATGGTGCATCTCATGTATTATCGTTCTCGTGCTATGGTGCCCTAGACTTTCCTATACACAAGCTGTTCTATGGAGACAAAAAAAACTTAGGATGCGTTCTAACGTTCGGTGATAGATGCTGCTTATTAGTTTTTGAATCTCTCTGAGGCCGCATAGACCTTAGATCCAAAAGGTTACATTCTGATACACTCTTAGAAAGAATTGGATGATTTTAAAAGATACGAGCTCTTCCGTAACATTAATGTTGATAATCGATGCAGGTTACTGAAATCATCGATTGTGAAATGCAGTTAGGCTAAAACCGGTACGACCCATGACACAAGCCCGGCAAGAGTTGGTAAGAGTACCTCCTACCCTTTTCTGTGTCAAAGATATATGTATCAATCTTCTGGTGGGAGAAGGGGGTGGGAACACTGCTTCTTGTTACGGGTGTCTTGATTCATGAGTGTCGACAGTACCAGTAGTTATAGGAAGAAAAAATATAGACATTGTTTTGACATGCGTAACACGATTGTCCAATAGTTGATACTAAAACGAATGTGACAGAATATAATGAAATATGTCTTCGATTATGTTCTGTGGTTGAAGAAAATAAAGCTTACAAGCGTTTGCTCAAATCATTATGGTAACATGCATGGTAATGACATGTCATTACCATACATTTTAGCGTAATGATTAGTAGTAGGTAACGCATGTAAGCTTTATTTTGAATGTAATAATTATTCTCTATCCAAGTTCTCCTAGACAACACTATATACTTTATAGTATGAACAAGTGTGCGATCCTAGGACGATTAACCACTGGATATTAGAAATAATCGATAAAGTATGAAAACACGTTCAACCAACTCTCGCGAGGAAGTACTACTGTTGCACTATTCTATCTTGAAGTTAGTCATGCACCGAGAAACATTAATCTTGGTCGTTGTTACGATGCCTACTTTAGCACGAAGCGCTGTCACTATCTAGTCCGTCCGTCGGACGGACGGACGGACGGAAGGCTAATGTTTCTCGGTGTGTGGCTAGCGGGTTATAAGTACGTGAGAAAGTCAAGATCGCGCGTCCAGCAGTTATATCGTCCTCGGTGCGGTTTCTAGCGGCTCCAGTCAATTACCTACATTGCTGAAAGTTCAAAATTATACAAATATAATATAATATTGATAACACCAATGAATTGAAATAAGTATACACTGCCACGTAATTATAATCCTTATTGACATCGCGTGCGCTCGCGACCGATTTTCAATTGATCGGTCGGTTATGGAGTGATCAATAATCGGTTATCGTAATGTCAATAGTCGGTGTTAGAGTGATCGACCGACAATTAAAGTCGGGTTTCCTTTCCCGTTTTGTCGGTTGGAAGTCGGTCTCGTGTTTAGGCGGGATGAATAATTAAAACATTTAGGCGTAGTCGTGTTATACATATATAACGTTAGGCTAGAGTAGTGATTTAATTATTTGATTGCGATTCTCTTTGCATGTTATATTGTACGGAAATTATTGGATTGATTCCTTTCTGTTATGGAATTAGGGCTAGGTATTTGTTAAGCGAGATGGATTTAGGAAGAAAATTGACGTTAAATACTTCCTCTTTTGATGGAGCTATGATTGATCGCCGTATTCCTTCTGGACAGCCTTGTGGTAGATTACCGACTCGGGAAAGTTTTTTGATACTGCAACAGACGATCGCATTTAAGCAAGAAAAGTACAGAGCACTAAAAATTACCTGGACTTGCTTTCATATGAGATGAAGACTGGTGTCGCCCGGCGATAGCGACGATACCAGTTTATACTATGAGTAATGATATAGGATCTTTGCCTATCTATATATATAAAAATGAATGTTTGCCTGTATGTCCTTTATAGAATCGTAAACTATGCATTTGATCATGTCATGATCTTAAGCAAAGTGTTGTGCATGAGCCCACAAAGGTACGACCAATCTTTGACACCGTAGCAACGCGCGCAGGATAGGTACAGCTAGTGATGTTTAAGGGCGGAAGCAGCAACAAGTGTCACGCTACAGATTGGATATTTTCATGTCTTTGTCTCCTGTCTCGACCGCGGTGTACAGAATGCCATCTTCGATCATTCATAACTCCAAACGTTATTCATTAAACTGTATCTTATGAATCATTCACAATTTTAATCACTATCATTGAAACGAACACCGATTGGCGTGAACGTGTACAACTCATTATGTCTGTGATAGTATGTCTTATTTCATTTTTCCTAATAGATAAAAAAGGAAATCTTAACTGTTTTTTTATTATAAGCAATGACTAAAGTTTTGCGTTACGGAATTATTTATTTCATTTTTGTGAAATGAGCCTGTGGTTCATAATTAGATGAAATTGACAGATAGATATCATATTCACTTTTGTGAGCTCATTTCTGGTTATGTAATTTTTCAGTGTCAATCTTAATGCAGAAGTCTAGAAAAGATGTCATTTTTACACAATTCGTTACGCTAAAATGTATGGTAATGATAATTAGTTGTCAATGATGTGAGTGTCATTAAAATGCATTTTAATGTAATGATTTGTAAACAATAATCATTTGTGAAGAGCATGAGCTGACTTAGCAGGTGTAGCGGCCAATATTTGGCACTCACAATTAAGTTTTTATTTTATATAATAATATAAAAAAACATAGCGAGATATCTCCCATTTCACAAAAACACCTGCATCTAATAGAGCTTCAAGTTGATATACAAAAAAAATACTTCAACGCATAATATATTTCAGCAAATTATTTAAAATATCGAACTACATATTCTGTTTTGATTGAAATAACTTTTTATAAAATTTTCAGTATTATTGTAAAAAATTTAGTCATTGTACTTAAAGTGTTAATGATTTCGGGATACAGAACTATCACAATTTGATTCTTTAGAATCATAATATAGTTAATCTACAATAATTACGTCGTTGAACTCTTCTGTTATGTAAGCAAGACAGCAATACTTAAGCCGTTTAAAATACATTATGAAATAGTATATTTCTGTCCCGTTTCTTGTGCGTGTGAGCGAAGCAGTGAAGTATTAGGCGATTTCATGTTATTCTTAGATCCAAACTACATTGCAGTGTGAAAAAATGACGGCAGCATTTATACAGTCAGCATCGAAAAGTGGAAAAAAAAACAAACTGTTAAACTCTACAATCAAAACTATAAACATTACGGTGGTGTAAGGCCCGTATTAACAGATCGATCTCAAGTCTGAGAGCGATCTTGAGGACATACTTATCTACGCTTTTGATGTATTTTTGTATAGTACAAAGCTGACAAAAGAATGACATTTCCAAGATCGCTCTCAGACCTTGAGTTCGTTTTATTTCATACGGCCTTAAGAGATTTAAGATTAAATATATTACTAGAAACACCAAATTTAGAACGTATTTTGTTCCTTATTTGAAATGAACCACATATTAAGAGTTTGTAGAGTTTTAATAACTTGTATCTGTTCCTCGACTTTAATTGCCGATTGAACCGTGAATTTAGACTTCTTTGCGATAGGCGTATACCATTTTTTTGCACTCCAATGTAATTATTATCACCCAAAGATTGTTATGAATTTATACAAGAAATATTTATGTTGAATAACAAATAAAATTATCCAATGTATCAGTTTTTATTCTTGTTGATGACAGCCTGTGCACATATAACCAGTGTTTGCTAAATGCGCTGGCAGATGCCGCTTATGTATGGACAGACGTCAAATATTGATGATTGGACTCCAAGTTTGGATCTTTGTTTCGCTAGTGATTTTGCTCTGTTAAACATTTTCTGTGTCTATTTCTTTTGATAATGCATGTTTTACAGACTGTCTAGTCTACAAGTCTTTGTACAAATCATTACGCTGAAATGTAATGATGGTAATGACATGAGCTGTCACTAAAAAGACCACGTGGCTTGTCATTCTCATACATTTTAGCGTAATGATTTGTAGATAGGTACCTTGTTGGTAACATCATTCTGTCTATGTAAATTGTATGCTATTTGTAGGTTTATTTCTGATCATTCCGATTCGTCAGTACGATTCCTAAATTAATCTGAAATCTTATTTAGAGTAATTTTCAAATCTTGCCATCGATATCGATGTCCTCCTATACATAACTTTTTAAACATACATGTGTAAAGATTACTAAAGACATCACAAACAGGATGTTTCATAATTCCGAAAAAATATGTTAGATATGTTCCGTACACATGTACGGAATCTGATATTATAATATCAATGGCTAGTGAAGACTTGACTATTATATTTTCTGAGATTCAGTCCTTTGAATGGCCTAGAAAATTGTGTAACTGTAAACTGCATTTCTGAGCAGACACCAATTATTAAGAAAAAGTTCTCATTTTTTTTTATTATATATTAATTATTTTATGCCTCATACCTACTTAATAATCCAAACCCCTTTCGTTTGAAACATCCTGAAGTGAGTAAATGACTCGTCGTAGATGAGGGCGAAGGGGATAATGGCTGGTTCTTTAAATAAGTCGTATTATATACTTTCTTATTCTATATTCTTCATCTTTTTCCAGAGCAAAATCATCAGCGCGATCAGTGTGTTGAAATGTTATATTGTATCAATGTATGTGTGTACGCTGGATCCATAAGATTTGAAGTCATCAATCAAACGGAGCGTGCGACCTCTAGAACTGAACATAGAATGCTATCACGACGGGCCGGCTTTCCAACATTTGTACCTATATCGTGTGAACACTCTGGATTGTTTTAAATATAGATATTTGCGGGTAAAATATAGTTCAGTGCAGTCTTTTTTGAATATTTATTGTTGTATTATTAGTGTGTTCATTGGACATAGTAATGGTTAGACCATAGACCATTAACGGTCCGGTGTGGTCTATCTACGTCTATGGTAAAGAGTTAAGATTTCTGATGATAATTTGTCGATTCAAAAATCAACGCTGTATCGAGCAATGTCTAAATGACAGCTGTCAAAAGGTTCAGCGCCCTCTGTCGCTTATGTGAAAAAGGTTGCACTAAACAAACAAAATTCTATTGAAACGCCTTGAAAATACAGTTCAAAATCCTGGAGAGTGTTCACGAGCCAATTTTTATACTTTAAAAGCAATTGATTGATGACGGAAAATTATTGGGAAGGCTAGACACATGCTACCGTCGTGGTGCCTCTCCTATGCTCTGTTCTGAGACCGCTTCGAATCCCATTGAGTACCCGATTTTTTTTATTAATTTTCGCGGTAATTTGTGACATAATAAGGCAGTCGGAGGCATCACTGACGGTGAGTTCAAGTTTGCGTATGCACATTCTATTAAATTTGTTTTTCTGTGTGTGTGTGACTTTGGTTGTGTGTTGGTTGTTTGTGGCGATTTAACACTACACTGATGTCAAGAGATGGCGAGAAATAATTTTCGCAAGATTTTTTTTGTCATTATTAAATGTCGCAAGAATAGAAGCTAACACTTTCAATCTCGGTTCTCTCTTTTTTCTCCGTAATGGGGCAGTATCGGTATAATTATTTCGCAAGGCAATACCCTCAAGGTATTTCACAAATCAAAGTAACTTGCCTATATTTTTTAAATATAAGGAATTGGATATTTTAATAAAAGAAGATCGCCAAGTTTCTTTTGGATCGTCACAGTCGAAGTCGCGTTCCGATTTGGTTTAAAATTAAAGGAAATAATAATAATAAAAAAAATTGCTATTGCCTCCTAGGTCTTAACAAAATAAAGTATTAAAGTAGCCGTCCGTGTACGATGCTTCACAAATAAGACACTTTTTTGGACTTCATATAGTTGCATATAAATTGGCGACCCCATTGATCGCATTTCAGTCGCGTAGCTAATTAATTCCTCCGTGTGCGAAAGGCCTAACGAGTAGACAAACCGCCGATGAAATTCTTCCGAGTCCACACACAACCACGCAGCAACCACACACACGCACACATTAATACATACATATTCCAACCCGCGTGTAACAACCGTCAACTCCGCAGTGTGCGGCGCCAAGTACAAGACGCGGCCCGGGCTGACGTACCACTTCACGCACACGCACAAGGAGCCGACGGGCGGCGCCGGCGCCGGCGCCAGCGACGGCGACTCCCGCGACAGCCGCCCCGGCGCGAGCACGCCGCCCGCCAACCCGCCCTCCGCGCCCGCCGCGCCCGCTGCGCCCGCCGCGCCCCCCGCGCAGCCCGCCACAGAATATCAAGACAGTTATGTGACGTTTCTGAATAATCCTGGTGTCGGTGCTGGTAAGTTAAGCCGTGTAGTAGCCAGTCTGGTATATCGTACAGTCGGGCGTCGTCACCCGAGTGACCGTATAACGTCGATTATTAGTTTGAGTGTTAGGCCCGTATTAATAATGTAATCTTAAGTCTGAGAGCGATCTTGGAAATGTCATTCTTATGTCATACTAGTACAAAATTACATGTCAAAAGCGTCCTTAAGATCGCTCTCGGACTTGAGATTGGTTTATGAATACGGTTCTCAGTGATGATGGTGTTGCCTGCTCACATTGCGTTGCGTTTGAGAAAGCACATTTGATTTTTTCCAAATTGCAAAGAGTTACCATCGAGTTTCTTGTCGGATCTTCTCAGTTGAAGCTGCGTTCCGTACCGGTTGTAGATTCTGATGATTCATAAGTGCATTGTTGGACTACAACTTTAAAAATATTTCGATAGTTATTTTTTTAATCATCTCGGGCTTCGTCAGACGACTGTATGATTTACTTGGCTATGGTAGTAGTTGAGTGATGACGTAATTATGCGCTTGCGCATGCTTGAGCACGCTAAGACGCTGTATTCGTACCAGTACCGTACCAGTGATGTGACGCGTGACGTCCCCCGTCCATACTACACGTAGGATTTCACGTTACAGCCTTTATATATTTGCATTGTGAGTGACAAGTCACGTGTCAGTCACGCCACTGTCAAGTCACTTCAGTGACGTGTCACTTTACATAGATAAATAGAACGCACGCACGTTGTAACGCATGTAATCTAATTAAATGTATGTAGACTAACGCATGAAGTAACCGTTTGTAACATGTAGGCGATAACGCTGATGTTACGCCGTCCAATCTGATAATTGTATATAGTATTTAATCCGTTAGAACCCGAGGTCGTTAGAGATGCAATCGTGATTTAGCTAGTCCATGCCTTAGCTCTGTCGACGGTATTATACAATGTTGCAATGTCCCCGCAGCCCCTGGTGCGGCGGGAGCGCCTGCGCGTCGGCCCACGCCGCCGCCGCGGCCCGCGTCGGCTGACACGTCGAGCTCGGACTCTGCGCACGCGCCGCTGGCGGCCGCCGCGGCTGCACAGGCGCCGGCGCCGCCCCCCGCGCCCGCCGCCGCCCCAGCCACCCCCGGGGCCAGCGCGCCCGCTGACACTAAAGAACGGGATAATAAGGTGATTTTCAGGCCCCTCGTCCACTCTGCCCGCTACACCACTAAAGTCCGGTCGCGGAGCAGGAAGAATTTCGTACAATGACCTCTTTGCCTACTGACAGTGGTCACAAACATTTTTGCATCAAGCGCGGTTTATATGAAATACTAGCTGAGCCCGCGACTTCGTCCGCGTGGAATTTAACTTAACAAAAAAGCCCGCCTCCGCGTTCTGAGCCCGCGCGAAAGGACCCATTTAAAAAAATGTTTTTCTAAAATAAAAGTAGCCTAAGTTACTGCTTATAACATCAGCTATCTACCAGTGAAAGTTCCGTCAAAATCGGTCGACCCGTTTCGGAGATACTCTTTGATTTCAAGTGTTTTTATTTTTTTACGCGGAACCCTAATTGTTTTTCTAAAATTAAAGTAGCCTAAGTTACTCCTTAAAACATCAGCTATCTGCCAGTGAAAGTCCCGTCAAAATCGGTCCAGCCGTTTTGGAGATTACCCGGAACAAACACACAGACAGACAGACATTTTTTTTTTATCGCGTTTTTGTTATAGGTGTCGTATGTACTTTCATATGCATTTAGTGAAAAGGTGTTATTTTGATATTACAAACAGACACTCCAATTTTATTTATTTGTATAGATTTCAAGTGGAAAATAAAACCACATGCAAACCAGAACAAACCATCCGCACTCAGGTAAAAGGTTTACAATCCCGGAGGTCACGGCAACTGTGTGAGACGTATTAGATTTACGCGGGAGTGATAGAGACAGGTAAAATAACAAGTTAATGTACGAAATTCTTCGAGTTCCGCGACCGGACTTTACTCAAAAGGAACTATACCACGGTCGCGGAGAACCTATACGAAGTGGTGATAATGTTCTAGTTCAAGTCGGTCAATTAATACATTTCATGGTTCATCATTTCAAAATATTACCATGATATTAATCGATATCAACTCCCTACGTTACGCACATCATTATGGCACTCCATAAGTGTGAGCGAGACGTTAACGCGACCATAAACAATGTATTTTATCTTTTTAGGCGTCGCCATCTCCGTATTGCGATTTCTGCCTCGGCGACGACCGCGAGAACAAGAAGACTGGCACGCCCGAAGAGCTCGTCAGCTGCTCGGACTGCGGTCGATCAGGTAAGCGCCGCGGCCGCCCGCCCAGGAACGGCCTGCCCAGGGCCTGCTACCATCTCGAGAACCGCGTCTGCGAACGCCATAGACACCTCCGCGACAACATCAAACTCAACGGTGTCGTTGAAATACTCACTTCCATGTCATACTCGGCTGATGACTTCGACACGTTTGCCTCGAAGACTGAGCTTTTAAAGGACGATTATGGGCTTTACCCCACCTCCCCCCCTTCCCGTCAGAGCCCGACCTATGACGCGGATGTCTATCTTAGCGGCGCGAATATATAATGGGTTGGTTGAGTGTTACCGTGAGTTTGCACTGGCCGATTTATGGTGTCGCCTCTTTTTTTTTTATTGCTCAAAATAGAGACGACATCACGAATCTGTGGTAATGCTTTGTCAGTACAAACGAGGTGTTTGGATGGATATGTGGCCGGTTTTGTAGTTTGCTCTACCATGAGATACGTTCGAGTCCTATAGTCCCTATCGTCTTTATACATTAAATAATAATAAATAAATAATAAATATTGCTAGACGAACACACCAACTGTATGGTCCCAAACTAAGCAACGCTTGTACAATGGGTACCGTACAATGGACTGGGGGCGATCCCAGTGACACCCACAGCAGGGAAAATTACGAAAAGGCCATTTCCGAAATGTACCTTGACGGGAATAGAATCCGCAACCACCATGTGCAGTGAGCCGAGCGGCTTACGCTCGAACCGCTGCGCCAAGCGGTCGTCCAAAAAGGAGAAACAAACTAACTGACTGATTGACTGACTGGTCTATCATTCGACAGCCTTAACCGCTGAGATAAGTAACATGATTATTTTTTATATCGTGTAGCCATCCACTAAAGAACGGTCATGGAATATTTCGCCTCTGAGAGGGTGAAATAGGGTATCGAAGTTATGTTAATTCTGCTCAGAGATTCACGCAGGCAAAGATGTGAGCGAAAGCTACTCTATGCTCATGTATTTTGCGCACCCTACAAAATCGGCCACAGGCTCGCTCGGCCGTCATCTCCATTGTTTGTTTGTCACAAAAAAAGTTAGCATCACATTGGTAGTGATGTATTTTTTTTGTCCATTACCAAAGAGGTATGTTGAATGTTTTAGTTGTAGATCAGATTATTATACATTCCATTATTTGCATACACTTGTTGACTGTTTTGAATTGTCTAAATGCTGCACGGAAGAAATTTATCTTTGGAATAAGTAATTTATTATGCTCTATGGTAGGAAAAGAGTTTTATGCCCGCATCTCTCGAATGAAGCTTTAACCTAAACATGGAATGCGTACGAATATGAACCCTGTTTGTTCAGATGTAAAGTTGACATTCAGTATTGTATGAATCTTTCGTTATATATCCAGTTTGGGTGTAAGATCATTTGTTACACGAGAGTTTTAACAAGCCACGTTGTGTTTTCAACTCTGAACACTGAATAATAAAGTCTAATATCGCTGTTTATTGAGAACGTTAGTTCACGAGTTTAGATTATTTTATCTAAAATATTTGATTAAAAAGGATGTTAAAAAAATTATGTTGGTACTAGATATGACATTTTTTTATTCTATATATTATATATACTTTGCACTATGTTATCTTGGTGTTGCCAAGATAGGAAAAAAAATCTACCACAACTGTGACGATGGATGCCAAATGATGAGATATTTTTAAATTGTTGCCTGTTGTAATGTTTACCCTTTTTAATATTTTTTATTCTATTTTAGTGAGTACAAGTGCCTTAATGACATAATATTGCTCGCGGTAATTACATGTAGTTTTTATAAGTGTTGCCAGGTTAATCTCAATTATTATTTGTTGGTAATTTTGTAACCATTCTTAGTGGCAACCAAGTTGGTCTGGTGGCAAGTTGTCTATGCTGTTCTAAATTATTCCTTATGGTGGTATTTGTTTCAATCTTCAATCAAATCTTCAATCAGTTGCCATCTTTAAAACCTACCAAAATAGATTATTTAGGCCCTAAATTTCTAAGTAAATTATCGAATATATTGGATTCCGGAAATATTTCACCAACAAGGAATTGTTACAACATTACAAACATGAGATTGCTGGCAACACTTGCAAGGTTTAGTTAGTCATAGCTTCGCTTGATGCCAAATAAAGATGCCAATCTGTTGTCGTCACAACACTACTGAACTTGACAAATAAAGTATTGTATGTCTCCTCGTACGTTGCGACTACTTAGAGTCAGCGCAGGCAGACAGAATAGCGACGACGCGACTAAATCTATTAACAATCGAAATTCAACTTAATTTGCTTCGTCATACAACTGTAACTGCTGCGCTGACCCTTATACTGGTTGAAACGGAAAGGGTATACTTTTGTTTCAAAACTTAACATTGTAATTCTAAAACTATCAGCTTTAGAGGAAACTTGTAAAGCAAAAGGTGTTACAGGGATACAGCTGTTGACAGATTTCATAAGTCTACAAAACCTTTAGTACTCCAACTGTCCCACAAAGCCAATAGTTTTAGATTTACGAAGTAAAGTTGCAAAAAAAATACTATACCCTTTCTGTTTCACCTAGTAGACTATTATAGTAAGTTTAGTGTGTGCGCCAACAGAATAAGCACCAATGTCAGATGCTTATATTGTAGTTTCCCGAACTATAGTTCCGTTTGTCCTAGCCTATCTAGTCACGCGTCGCCAAATATAAGTCATTTGCACGCCTCACCGCGCTCATCCGACTACACAAGAAATTAGATGTATAAATAACTCAATATGCAAGCTGTAATGGGCATCGTAACGAAAACTGATACCATGGATTCAACTCATGATTTCAGGGGGGGTTTAGAATCATGAGTTGAATATATGGTATCAGTTTTCGTTACGAAACCCCTTACACCCTGTAAATAAATGACATTGAAGTGTCTGTTTGTAATATCAAAATAACCGTTTTATACTAAATGCATATGAAAGGGTATACGGTACTTATAACAAAGTCAATGTTAATTTTTCTGTCTGTTTGTCTTTTGACGGGACTTTCTATTCACTGGCAGATAGCTGATGTTATAAGGAGTAACTTAGCTACTTTTATTTTATCGTGGTACCACGCGGGCGGAGCAATGGGCTTCAGTTAGTTATATCTACAATTATCGATTCCCAATATAAATGATCAGATAATTAAAGTATTGTTATAATTCATCTTTCGGGTTTTTTTGTGTAGTCGGATAAATTTATTTGGAATTGTTAACTTGTTACATAAATGAAACAGTCATAGCTTATACGATAGAGCTTTTACGTGCCTTTATTATTTTAATGTTATTTGAAACGTGTGTGTTACTTTGACTCTATACGAGTATACTGTTTTTGTAACCCAAAGATTTGACGCAAAAAAAAACTATTTAAGTTCGAAAAAGACTACTAACGTTTTGGAAACTAAGATCGCGTTCACAAAAAAAATATGTTTATTCATAGAAACGTACAAAATATTTTTGTATTTTTCTTAGATACGATGTGTACGCGACCTAATGTATCATTCCTATAATTTAATGATTGTTTTTGTTTTAATTTTAGGCAATGTTTAATTAGCTGAATAAATTTTAAGTTTTTTTTTTCATAATATATTAGAAAGAAAATATCATACTTAGCATTTTAAATAGAATATCGACCGTTTTATTTTGAAATATATCTTCTTATATAACATATATTTACATATAATTCATAGATGTAAGTTACCAAGTTAATAGTGTTTATTAGGTGCCTTAGTACGTGCAATTGTAATCCAATATTCCCCTTATAATAAATATAGATACCAGTAGTTAGACGGTATTAATATCAAACAAAATATCAATCAATATTAACCTAAAACGATATTAAAATGTGAATATATTGACTAGGTGTAATATTGTTAGTACTTATTTTCGAATATATAAGACACATTATTGTGTCAAATTATTGTCTGTCCGGTTATCTTCTCGGCTATTTAATCCAAAATACATAATGCCTAGTAGGGAAGTGCATAAATGCGGATACCCAAAGATTAAAAAGTAATTTTTCTGTTAATTATCTGTTCGAACGTTTCGTTGTCTGGAAAAAAGTATATTTGTTTTTTTTTATAGCGTAAGTCCGAGAACACATTGTTGGATACATATTCCTTTTTTAAAATTTTATTTTTGTTTGTAACAGTGCTACTTTATTAGAATTATTAAAATGTATTTGAACTCGATTGAAATGACGGTTTTTATTTAGTATCGCTGTGCTGAAGAATAGTGAATGTCGTGTGCACTTCCCTTTAGACATTGTTTTCTTAAATTGTTTGGTTTTTTTTTATTAAATGTAAATCGTAAGTCAGTCATGTTTTGGTGTTCGATTGTTTTATATTGTTATTATTTCACTATTGTTCGGCACAATATGTTTTCCCCTCCATTTTATAAAAAGAAATTTTTTAAAAATTATATTAAAAATAAAACGTTGTTTCAATGCTTTGGTGGGTGAATGAAGATTAACAAAGGTAAGAGAATATGATGTGCCTTACAATATGTGAATTAATTTTATTTATATTCATAGTTACATACCTCAAACAGCTGTAAGATATTTAGATAAATTGTGCGTAGGCTACACTCACAGACTGCGATTGATTGAAATTGGTATTAAAAAAAACTTGTGTCACCGATTTCGTTTTAAAAAGAAAATGTTGCTTTTCATAAATCAAATCATCTTAACGAGTTCGAAAACAATTCAAATTTGGAATTTCCCACTTCAAATTTCTTCCATAGATAAGTTGCATTATCCGAATAGAATCACTAGTTTCAGTGACCAGTACATATTTTTTTTAATGTTTTTTTTTCAATTTTTTTTTTAATCAATGGACTAACCGCTAGTTATGCCCGCGCAGGCCACCCGACGTGCCTGCAGTTCACTGTCAACATGATAGTGTCGGTGCGCAAGTACCGCTGGCAGTGCATAGAGTGCAAGTGCTGCTCCGTCTGCGGCACCAGCGACAACGACGTGAGTACCCTGAGTACCCTGAGTCTACAAGGTCCCTTAGCCCTTCCAATGATCCCCACTTCCGAGCGCCTTCTGCCCCAAGAGTCGTACGTAATATTTCAAAAGAATTATTTTTTTAATTTGTTTTTATGCGAAGCTTCTATACGGACGTTCGGGGTGCTAGCCGCGCGCCACTCTATCCGTGCTAAGCGTCAGTAGCGTTACACGATGACGTCAGTAGCGTAACGTGATAAATGTAGGTATGCAGAGTGGCAGCTGCGACGCCCTACGCTTTATACTGTAAAGCTTCGCTTCTTTCGGGCGTGACTTATGAAATCTGTCAACACCTGTATTCCTATAACACCTTTTGTTTTGCAAGTTTCCTCCAAAGCTGATAGTTTTAGAATTACCAAGTTAAAATATTGTTTGCTTATATTATCGCGAATAATACACATTGAAATAAAACTATTTTGCGGATTCTATCGCGTTTATTTATTTTTTTTATGTTCCTGACGTTTAAAAATTAAATAAACGCGATAGAATCCGCAAAATAGTTTTATTTCAATTGACAAAGTTAAGTTTTGAATAAAAGTCTATAATTTCTGTTTCAACTTGTATAAAGATGATAATAATTATATTCAGGACCAGTTGTTGTTCTGCGACGATTGCGACCGCGGCTACCACATGTACTGCCTGGCGCCGCCGCTGGACACGCCGCCCGAGGGCTCCTGGTCGTGCGCGCTCTGCATCGAGCAGTTCCACGGCACCAAGTGAATCCGCAGGTCAGTACAATGGTGTACAAATTGTATTTGTCACACGATAATGGTAGAAATTGGTAGATTTTTCATGGAATTTGAATGATATTGGTAGATTTTTCCATTTATTTAGTAGAAATTTGTTGGTTCTTAGTAACGTGTAATAGTTTATTTTTTACATGGAAGCTTATTATAAAATGCTTGATTTCCTTACTGCGCAATAGTGATAATGGTATAGCTATTGTCAAGTAATGATACTTATGAAAATTTGATACAAAATGGTAGAAATTGCATTTTTTTTTTAAATGTTAGTATATAAATTACGACGACCGCTTGGCGCAGTGGTCCGAGCGAAGGCCGCTCGGCTCACTGCACATGGTGGTCGCGGATTCGATTCCCGCCGGGGCAAATTTCGGAAATGGCCTTTTCGTCATTTGCCCTGGTCTGGGTGTTACTGGGTTCGCCCCCAGTCCATTGTACGGTACCCATAGTACAAGCTTTGCTTAGTTTGGGACCGTAAAGTTGGTGTGTCTGTCTGGCGATATTTTTTTTTTTACTTCTTATTCAAAAGGTTAAGTAGAAATGTTGAAGACTTTGGTGTATAATTGAAGATTATTTATCATTAAGACGTTAGAAATATTATAGTTTAGTGTAACTATTTTTATTTGTAAATAAAGTAACAAATATTTTCTCATTCCAGGTTGCGTAAAGAAGGGACGTGTGAGAGAGATAGATAGGTGAGATAAAACGAATTAGTAGCGGCCGTTAGGTGTCTGTCGGGGACAAGCAGGTGATGGCGTGTGACGTCACGCGACCGTGCGCATGCGCCGTGTTACAGTGTTGCCATAGATTTAGTGCGGTTGGCTCGACGGGCGGGGTGGGGTGACCAGGGGAAATAAAAGAGTTAGCAGGGTCGATATTTAAGAGATTATGAAATTTAATATTATTTTAAAATCAATGTCTATATTATTTTTAGTATATATGATACGTAATCATTGTCATCAAATAAGTCTCCCTCAGATGTAAAATGAAATATATGTATTTGGTAGATAGATATATTGATGTCTCGCGTATACATTACCGCCGCGACAAAGACGGCAATATGTTTAGCCAATGTTGAATTAAAACATTTTGTAAAAAGTCTCTATTGTAATCTACTAATTCCAGTAACGCATAGCTGTTTAAGAAACGGCTGATTTTAGAATAAATAATTTGTTTATGTAGTCGTGAACTCAACACACATACGTAATATAATACCATGTAGTACATTATAGAGTAAGATTGAACTCAATATGTCTTGATACTTGCTCCAGCCCGCTCGTCGCCAGCCCTTGAATTGTAAAGTATCTTGTAAACTCTGTCGGACTCACTGCGTTTTAGCGCTCTTACTACCTCTACCGGTGCTTGCTTTAGTATTTCTCTTAATTTATTTTACTATACAGGGTTAGTGGTAAAACACTAACAACCTCTCAGGACTATATTGGTTAGTCATAAAACAACAACTTTCGTTTTAATAATGCATCAGATCAGAAAATAAAAATATTTACAGCGTTCTAAATGTTACGAACTCTACGTCCGGGTCGCGTCATACGTGTCCTTGTAGCGATATTCGGTAGTCCGGATGTAATTAATTGAAATGTGTTCGAAAAGACATGAAAGTTTTGGTTTTGGTTTTGTTAAAAGTAAACAAATTTTTTTTTGCTTATGTTAGTAGTCAGCAGTCCTGCGAGGTTTTTAGTGTTTTACCATTAATACCCTGTATACATTTAACTATGGCATGTTTAACTGTGAGATTGGAAAGTAACACTGTGGCCACAAAACGCTACGCTTTTAGCGTCTAGCGCAGCTTCACTGCACAATCAAACAACCTGAAAACATTGACGACCCCTTGGCGCAGTGGTTCGAGCGTAGGCCGCTCGTCTCACTGCATCGGGTGGTTGCGGGTTCGATTCCCGTCAGGGTAAATTTCGGAAATGGCCTTTTCGTAATTTTCCCTGGTCTGGGTGTCACTGGGATCGCCCCCAGTCCATTGTACGGTATCCATAATAAAAGCGTTGCTTATTTTGGGACCATACAGTTGGTGTGTTCGTCTGGCGATATTATTTATTTATTGAAAAAAATGAGATCATTAAAATTGTTTTCTACCCCTGGCTGGCTCTGACGAAACATTGAACCATCCAGGCGATTCCATATGTAGGTAAAAATAAAAATTATATCAAAATCAAGCAAGCCGTTTAGGAAAAGAACACACGCACACCGGAATAGTTTATAATTATAAAGATGAGGAGCAAACGATAAAAATAATATAATTATTTAATAATGAAATATTATAAATAAATATAATTTAGTCCTTTTGACGTCCCAGTCCTGGGCAAAGGCCTCCCCACAATACGAGGGGGGTTCAGCCCATAACCCACTGCATTATTTTCCAACCTCACAATACAAGCAAGTTTATTCAAACTATCGATCAAAAGTCAATACTTCCAACTAAAGCGGAACTAATCTTAATAAACGATAACGTATCTTATTACTAATTAAGTATAAAGCCTAAAATTGATTGTATTAAATGTGTTATTGTTGTACAAAAACGCGGGCGCGGCTCGTGTAGTCATTTCCCGTTTAATACGTAATATTGACTAATTATTGTGTTGTACAGTTGGGTCGCTCTCGGGTGACTATTTATTATAGTCTGTTCATTTTGCGGAGACCATTTTGACACATAACATATGTCAGTGTCATAAGAGTCACAGCGCGCGTCTCCGTGAAATTAATGAACTATACTTAAGAAATCGTTCGATCGCTTGGATCGCTGTTTTAATTACGCGTACTATTCCCTAATTATGACGGTATATGGGGTGATTAAGAAACTGTTAATAAATATTTTAATTTATGGCTACATTATAATGTAACATTAATGAAAAATAATCAGAATCATATATGATTCTGATTATTTTTAGAATCAGTGAATCGATATAGCTTAAAAACATAACATTAATGTTCGCTCAGGCAAGCAAATGACGAACAATATAATATTATTTTAATAAGTTATTCTGTCCAATGCTTCTATAGGATTAACAAAACACGGTCGATGGAAAATCAATGCTATTTGTAGGTTCATTGAATATATATTTATTCAATCGATTCAGCAATAATATCAGTGGGGTCATATTTTAAAATATTGCTAACAATTTAGCTGGGGCCCAACTGTTAACCGCTGGCATCTCGACCGACTCGCAATACATCAAACTGACGTTTCTCGTATCGCGTTTTGACAGTTTTCCTATAGAAAATCTGTCAAAACTGACGTATTCAGATACGCGACATGTCAGTTTTGACGTATTGCGAGTCCACCGCGAGTCGGTCGAAATACCAGCTGTTAAGGCTAAAGCGCCCATCTAGCCCGCGAAGTTCAAATTTTTTGAGTTCTTTTAGAATTTTTTCAAAATCTGACAATAATATAAGACAAATTTTGTAATTCGCGAAAAAGACCGTGTGCAGTGCATTTATTAATATATCCAACTTACTCTAAAACATTTCAAGAACGACAGCTATCCAGATAATCTGGCAATTTTTGTATATTTAGTGATTTACTAGTATCATATCCACCGTGATAATATTTAGAGTAAAATAAATGTATTAATAAATGCACTGCACACGGTCTTTTTCGCGAATTACAAAATTTGTCTTTTATTATTGTCAGATTTTGAAAAATTTCTAAAAGAACTCAAAAAATTTGAACTTCGCGGGCTAGACAGGCGCCTTCACCTTAACAGTTGGGCCCCAGTAACCCAGCCATATGGCGGAATACAGTAATATAAGTACATTAATATGTAACCAGTTTAAGGTGGCTCGGTCTACGCAATGTGTGACATTGTTAATTAACTATTCTAGAATTAGGTTATGTGGATAATAATAATTAAATTCATAAATATAACTAAACTAAACTAAACACTGAATTAATATTTAATGTGATCCTTGAAAATATCAATGTTCGTATCAAAAGTACTGTGGAGCCCAGGTCAGGCTGTCGCCGGTCTGTCGGTCGTTCAAATATATCCTCTATCTCGGTGTGAATAAGAATCAAAGTGAGTCGGAGACGTCTTGCTGACGACCGAAGACAAAACACACTCGGCATGGGCGCGATTATAGATTGTATTTTCAACATAATAGATTCCATTTATGATTGACTCATTGTTATAATCCGAGTCGTTCCAAAATTAGTTGTACATCATTATTACTGTGAGTTTGCACTGGGGAAACGTTTACAGCGATATAATATGTTGTTGTCTCTATTTATTCAGTGCACCAGATAGAGAGAGCATTATTAATCGCTGGGTATGTTCCGCCAGTGCCAACTCACGGTAACAATCAAAACTATCGAGGAACAAAACTGATATGCGTTCACGCTGAACACTTATGAAATTAAATTCAAATAAGTATATAACTCTCAATCGTTTCGCTAAAGAATGGTACACGATATGTTTCCTGTTTATTGAACAATCATCCTTAATTCATTATCCACAAGCATTCCAATTGAATACATTGTCAAAAAAAATATTATTTCCGTCTTTGTGTAGGAACTATTTCTGAACAACTCTTGATGATCTGTTTTGTCATTTCTAACAAAGTTGATCCGTTGTCGACCTGGGCCCTAACCACACTAGCTACTCAAATCGTAATAGAAAAGCAAACGCTCGCGATTATGTTCCAAACGCTCCGCTTTTGAAGTTTTGCTGACACGGGCTTCACGATTTCTACTGACATTGATATGGTATGGTGGCAGCAAAACGTCAATAGCGGAGCGTTTGGAACGTAATCGCGAGCGTTTGCTTTTCTATTACGATTTGAGTAGCTAGCGTGGTTAGGGCCCTGAGCGCGAGTGGGATAAGGGAAATGGTCGTTGCAAATGGGGGGCTCACACACCGGAAGAAACGCAGCTATAATATCTACTTTACACTGATCTTCTGTGAGAGGGTGTTACTACCTCAGTGGAGCCAGCCCGTAGTCAATTGGCTACAGTTTGGCTACAGCTACAAAAAGTTTGATAGTCTTATTATAGCAAGAACAATTTGCTATACTATAGCGGAATCTATGCGATTGCGTCTAGCTGTGCCCGCGACTTCGTCCGCGTGGAATTTAATTGACAAAGTTTCGTACAAACTTTCATCCCCTATTTTATCCCCTTGGGGGTAGAATTAATCAAAATCCTTTCTTAGCGGATGCCTACGTCATAACATCTAGCTGCATGCCAAATTTCAGCCCGATCCGTCCAGTTGTTTGGGCTGTGCGTTGATAGATCACTATGTCAGTCAGTCACCTTTGAGTTATATATATATAGATAGTGTTGCTTCTTTATTCTGTTAGCACATCGGTGTGGGCGTTTTCAGAAATGGTTTCTTCATTAAACTAACTAAGTGGACTAATGTTAAACGTGTGGGGAGATTAACCAGATATTTGCGCAAATGAAACGCACAAAAATATGATGAAAATATATATTAAAAAATAATAATAATTCTGTTACAGCAACATTTCCATTATAAACTTGCTTAATTCCCGGGACACCACCTTTTATTCATTGAAAAGAGTAACCATTGAGTTTCTTGCCGGATCTTCTCAGTGGTAGCAGCATTCCGAACCGGTGGTAGATTCTGACTGTTCATTCATGCTTTGTCGGCTTACATGAAGGAATCAATTTGAGTTTGAGTTTGAGTTCATGAAATATCCGCAAGTATTTGGTAAATTTCCAATGTTAGGAGTAAAGTAAAGTAACTGTCGTAAGGTAAAACTGTGATCAGATTAGGTGGTTGTGATGGAGTTAGTGTGTGGGTTTTACATGGAATTTTTTGATAAAATAATGATTAATAAAGAGAATAATGCTTTTTTTTATTTTTTAAGCCCTAGTGTAGCGCCGAAAACCGAATTGTTTGTTGCTTTTAATAACTGTGTCGAACAAGTTTTGTATTTCTGCCAGCGTATGACGGATTGTACAGATCCGACGTTCAAGTGATGTTCTAGGGATGGGACAAATATAGCGGAAAATATTCGTGATATTGGAATATGTGGTATGTTATGTTACAGATTTTTTTTTTTAGTTTTGTTCAACTTGGTGCAGGAAATAGAACAGCGTAGCGATATCAAATGCTTTCAATTCATTTATATACAAGGTTCGTTTTCAGATAGTGGACACATTTTGAACGAAACGGATCAGAAATATTTTTTCGCTATATTTGTCTCAGACAATATTCGTATAGAATGTTAATTATTGTAAATGAGTATATGAGATTGTACATCGTACGATATGCCTCATTGCCTCTTCTTTCCAGTGTTTTGTGACCGCTCTTAATCGTATCGAAAGGGGATTAGGAACAATTATATAGATATTTATATTTTAGTTCATTTTGCGGATCTTCAAACGCACAATAATTTTAACAGAGCAATGCATACCACACTTGTGCAAGCTGAAACCAACCTACAACCACTGGCACTAGGTTTGGTTTTGGTCTGCAGAAATGCTGTGGGTTAGTTTCATTCTGCATAACTATTATATTGTAATTATGTTAGAATAATAATGTTTGTTAAATGTTTAGCTCGGCTTAAAGGCTTAAATTGAAACACAAATGTAAGATACAAGTGTCTTGTCTACGTGTTTGGACTCAAATTTTTGAGTTATTTTTGAGTATAATTTGATCCAATTTCGATCATGATTCTAGTGCGTTATGTACATCAATAATGAATTCGTTAGTTTATATAATTATAATGTAATTAAGGTTTCCATCCTGTAATATCGTGTCATACTATTTGTGGTGACGTAAAAGATAACATTTGAAACGAAATGTATTTGTTTGATTTATGAGTACAACCCAAATAAAACCATGGAATACTTTTGGAGTTCAAGTATGTTACCGCCAGGCTAGCTCATTGTCTAAATTCGTGGTTGGTTATATGTAGGAAACCGTCATGATTATCCTAGATAAATGAACGCGGAACCTTAAAAAACTAATGTAATAAAATAATGTAGTTATATTCTTATCGATTCTCGTTGGTCGTGGTATACGTTACATATCATGCATACAATAAAACTTTTCAAACTTGTTTCGACTTTCATAGAAACATGTCTAAACAAAAATGAAAACACGGAAGAAATGTTGTAAAGAGGATATAGGTCTACCAGAATCTCATGGCAAATGGGGAAATAAAAATTTGTTGTGTGCAATACTGGGGAAATTGGATTAAACGATCTTGATACTGTTTAATTTTTATTTATATATTTAGTCATTAATTAACATAAAGTATACTAGGTATGTGTATGAAATTGTTGTTATGCATCGGGTTCTTAACATAGGAAAATATGACAAAAAAAATAAATCCAATCATATATTACTTTATGTACTAATTTATTATAATGTTACGTACACGTACAGGGGTAGGTACAATTAATGCCGTTAAACGTGTAAAAAGGGTTTATTTCGCTCTCCACAAACTCGACAAATACACAGTACTAGTTCACTACTAGTACACTAGTTCACTAAGACTAGTTACACACAACAAGCACCGTTCCGAATCACTTAGCAGACTCGCAGTATTCCAATATTATCGCTCAGGTCACTGGTATAATTGCTTTTCGTTCGCTTACTTGAGTTCCGTACACAAAATGATCAAAATGATCCTTTTTGATTGGCATTTAAAATATTCAAAACCTGTCTCCTTAAGTATAAGTCTGTAAAAAATAATAAAATTTATCATGTTACTGAAACGATAGCTTAGTCAATCATCAACATCAACATCAGTCTAAATACTCGTACGTCCCACTGCAGGGCACAGGCCTCGTCTTACGAGTGAGAAGGATTATTACTTAATATTTTTCTTACCTCAGAGATTCTCTCCCTCCGTTGAAATCAATTTCTTGTCGAAGAATTTTTAACAGTTTTATTTCTGTTGGAATTTCCTTCCGAACTGTATAAAATTCATTTACTTTATTCCTTATCAACTGTAAATCGAAACTGTCCAAGTTGATTTTCTTCTTCCCCGCTCTCCTCTTTTTACCAGGCGTGGAAAATACACCATCGTTCGATGTGCACTCACCTATGATTCGCCGTATAGTAGTACTGAAAACCCCTATAAAGAAGCTATAATTAAGTAAGATAAATATAAAATAAACTAAAAGTATCAAAACAACTCAGTCCAACTTACCGGTCAACTCTACGACGCGCTTTAAAATCAAAGATTGAGTTTGATTTACGCCTTCTTCTTCCCTTATTTTACGATACACATTGAAAACAATATTTCTCGCTTGAGATCGAAGTGGCTTTTTCGACATTTTCACAAAAACAATAAATTGCCAAGAAGATATCACAAAATCTCAACAGCGGTTGACAAACCTTGTACTTTGATTTGGCAGGTGACAATTGACATTGCCATATGAAAATCACATTTTTTTATATTTTTTTAATGCCATGAGATTCTGGTAGACCTATAGTTGCTTAATTAGAGAAAACTACTGACATCTATTGATTGGTAGCTAAACAAAAGTAGGTGTTTACTGTTGAGGGTAGTTGGTAAAACCTTTGATAAAAGAAGTAAAGGATACCGCATGTTAGTACACGAAATGTTCCACCAAAAAATACGCATGATTCAAAATTCGCGCAGTCGCCCGCTAGTCTGCAATCGACCATTGACGCAAGAGCTGTCAAAACCGCGGCGTAAAATATTGAAAAAATACCGTTTTGCATCATTAAAACAAGTAAAAGTGAGAACTGGAAGCATATGAAAGCGAATGGCATTTCATTTTATCAGTGAGTCCCCCTTAAAATACAATATTTTACAAGAAAAAGTAAAATTTATATTTTCATACATTCTATGTAGTTGGATAATGTGGATACGACTTCTATAAAATTATATTGTTTCGTATTAAAATGCCGTTTTCGTAGAAAACGGTTTATTGCGCTCTCCACAAACTTAACTTATACGCACTACTAGGTATAGTAACATTTGTTACACATACAAAACTTCCAAATCACATAGCAGTCGCACAGTCGTCCAATATAGTCGCTTACCTAAGGGTCGTTGTATATTCCTCTATCTTTGCTTTCTTAACACAATATGTTCAATGTCGCTTCCGATGACAATATATTTTTAGGGTACATTTCTCGACAGTTTAAACTCGAAAATCTCTAAAAGTTTTTTTTATTATCAGGGCAATTTAAGACTATTAATTTGAGATACGACAGTAAATTCAACATTTTCCCATAGATTTCCACAATCTACAGAGAGGCGTGAAAAATGGACTAATGCCATACTTTTTACGGGAGCACCCGATTGGAGACCAACAAAACTTACCTGTATTTGTTCATTATATTTTGATGAATCTGATTTTTACACAAGTAACAAAGGCCACCGGATGTTAAATAAAACTGGTTAAATATATTGGTTTATATTTGAGTAATCGGCGGTTATGCTCAATACCGCACCTGCTATAATATCGCCAGACTGACACACCAACTATGGTCCCAAACTAAGTAACGCTTGTACTATGTACCGATATCATACTTGGTACCGTACAATGGACTGGGGGCAATCCCGGTGACAACCAGACCAGAGCGAATTACAGAAAGGCCATTTCCGAAGTTTCCTGGGACGCAAATCGAACTCGCAACCACCCGTTACAGTGAGCCCAGTGGTATACGTGCAAACCACTGTGCCAAACAGTCGTCACAATACCAAGCCAAGCGATACTGCGCCAAGCAATATAATGAACACTTCCATCACTTGTCTTTGCTTGTGTATAACTTCTTACATTTTTTACCAGGCTGCTTCTCTAATACTGTTTAACTTAACACTGTACACATCATAAGGACGTCGTGCCGCTTATACAAGGTGACACATAATGAGTATACTTTTTTTTTCAAAACTTAACTTAGTAATTCTAAAACCATCAGCTTTGGAGGGAACTTGAAAAACAAAAGGTGTTATAGGAATACAGCTGTTGACCGATTTCACAAGTCTACAAAACCTTTAGTACTTCAACTGTCCCACAAAGCCGATAGTTTGAGATTTACAAAGTTAAGTTGCAAAAAAATAGTATACCCATTTTGTATCACCTAGTAATTAAATGTCACATTTAATTTTAAAGTCCCAGTTTTTTTTATCTCATGTATTTATTATTTAATGTAATTTTTTTGGACCGATAAAATTAAATAAAAGTATTTCCATATTTGCTCAATACTTTTTCTCTTACGAAAACGGTATTTTGAATATAACCCGCCACGTTATAATATTCTTATGTAATTGACTTGAAATCGTGAGGCGTACTTATCCATAGTTTTGACGTCGTTTTGCACAGTTTTGACACTTGGCCCCGCGCGCCGGCGCGCTTTACACACACTGTCATTGCCGCGAGATCGCATTTGAATAATAATTAAGTATGAAGTACTGTATCCATTCCTTCCTTTATCAAAGGGTAAAACTGAAGCCGAAAATAATAATTTTGCTTCTTATGTACTAAGGCCACTTATACGTTCGGGGGTTGGCTGAACGCGGTTTTTAAAGGTTTAGAGTTTTTTAAAGCCCAGAATAGGTAGGTACTGGCAATTTTTAGGGATTTAATTTAAAAATGGGGAGTTCGAGAGATTTAAAACAAATGTTTTATACATGTTTATGGCTTTTGGACGGATGTTTACTAAAGAAGGGAGAGGCAAAATTTAGTTATTTTTGAGCTACGACGATCCGTTTACGAGATACAAGAAGTTTTGTGATTTTACTTTCGCATTTGAACTACTTTTCTAAAGGGAGGGTTCCCTGCGTGACTTTAGTTTCCATTTTCAAATGCAAATGTAAAACTACATAACTGAATGTATCTCATAAACGGTACGTCGTAGCTCAAAAATAACTAAATTTTGCCCCCCCTTTAGTAAACCCCGGCCAAAATTCATGAAAATATATTTTTCAATCCCTCAATCCCCTATTTTTTTAAGTAATCTAAAGGCAGGATTCCCTGATTGACTTAGGTTAACAATTTCAAATGCAAATGTAAAACTACAAAACTTAATGTATCTCCTAAACAGTACGTCGTAGCTCAAAAATAACTAAATTTTGCCCCCCCCTTTAGTAAACCCCCGGCAAAATGTCATGAAAGTTCATGAAACATATTTTTCAATCCCTCAATCCCCTATTTTTTTAAGTAATCTAAAGGGAGGGTTCCCTGCGTGAGTTAAGGTAGCAGTTTCAAAAGCAAATGTAACACAACAAAACTTAATTTATCTCGTAAACGGTACATCGTAGCTCAAAATTAACTAAATTTTGGCCCCCCTTTAGTAAAACCTCGGCCAAATGTCGTGAAAATTCATGAAAAAATATTTTTCATTACTCATACTCTGAAAGTAGGTCTGAAGTTGCCTGAGGAGCGGGTTGAAAGTAATACTTTTCCGGCCCGGGAGAATCGCTTTCAACTGACAGCTGTCAAATGATAAAAAAAAACTAGTTCCATTTTCACATTTCTATGGAACCATGTTCAAACTTTTTCTACAGTCACTCAATTACAGCACGATGTAAAATTGAAATAACATAAAGTTAAGTATTCATTAAAGAATATATATTTTTAAATGACTTAATTATAATTTAGTTTCAACAATTTCTTTAAAATAGATTTGGGCAAAATATTTAAAGATGAAAATGAAAAATAATGGCTAAATAATGAAGTTGGCCGGCCAACGAAAAAAAAACAAAATAGGCGGCAATCCGATCTTTTTTTTTTTGAGTTTTAGAGTATTGTTCATACTTCCTAGTATTATTTATTGAGCCAATTCCTGTTTTTGTTTTTACTTTCCTTGTATTCGTAATGAAAAGCACAGTGTTTACCTCGGGTGAAAGACTTATTTTGTCCCTCGAGCTATTAGCGCCCTCGCTACGCTCGGGCGCCAAACCCCGTCTCGGGACTAGATAAGTCACTTTCACCACTCGTGTAACAATGTACTATTTCAATCCCTCAATCCCCTATTTTTTAGAAGTAATCTAAAAGGAGGGTTCCCGGCGTGACTAAGTTAACAATTTCAAATGCAACTGTAAAACTACAAAACTTAATGTATCTCGTAAACGGTACGTCGTAGCTCAAAAATAACTAAATTTTGCCCCCCCTTTAGTAAACCCCCGGCAAAATGTCATGAAAGTTCATGAAACATATTTTTCAATCCCTCAATCCCCTATTTTTTTAAGTAATCTAAAGGGAGGGTTCCCTGCGTGAGTTAAGGTAGCAATTTCAAAAGCAAATGTAACACAACAAAACTTAATTTATCTCGTAAACGGTACGTCGTAGCTCAAAATTAACTAAATTTTGCCCCCCCTTTAGTAAGCCCCCGGTAAAATATTATGAATAATTAATAAATCATTTTTTTTTTAATCCCCGAATCCCCTTTTTTTTTGAGGTTATTCCTAAACTAGCTGTGCCCCGCGACTTCATCCGCGTAGTATTTTAACTTAGCAAAAATTTCGGGATTTTCGGGATAAAAAGTATCCTATATGTTAATCCCGGTTATAATCTATCTGTGTTCCAAATTTCATCCAAATCCGTTCAGTAGTTTTTGCGTGAAGAAGTAACAAACACACATACCTACATACATACATACATACATACATACATACATACATCCACACTCACAAACTTTCGCATTTATAATATTAGTAGGATATACATAGTATCGCTGGGATTCATCAACCGCGCTCCGTGTACGGTGTACGTATTTAGGTGTTTATTTTATATTTAAAAAAATAAATCTTAAAAAAAAGATTTCTTAGTTATCCCGTTAGCCCCTCCAGATAAGCGAATGCTTGTGTTAGGAGTGGACTCACGTCAATAGTTTAATGGCCAGGATGGGGATCGAACACTAAACCTCTCAGCTACGAGGGCGGTCCCCCTATCCACCCTCTATCCTCTAACAACTACGATTTTTGAATTTGTGAATGACTTCAGTTATCACGGTTTTTGTTAATAAATGGCTTCGGAACCCTTTACTGACACACTTGGCCTGTTTTACTAGGGTTTCGTAGACTCTAAGAGGAACCTTTAAGTATAATTTTATTATTCATAGATGCAAGGATTAGTAAAAGTAAAACGACATTATTTAAAATTTGTCTATTTTATATTTATTAATCGGAACAATTCACTACTTTGTATGCAGAAACCAAACAATTTTGGCATTAAATATCGAAAAAAAAAACTATTTACTAAAATTGCACAAAATACACTACCACTAACTGTTACGGGTTATAATTACTATTAATTATCATTTTAGTAATAACATACCTATAAAATAACAATAGAAAGGGTAACATAAATTTTCAAAAATTCAAGATTTGACGAAACTTTAATATCGTACCCTTCACAAGTATTCTTCACACACTTTCTGGATATTATATCTTATTGAAATATGAAAATGTGCGTCGTAGGACGCACATTTTCAAGAAGGGGGAATGTAAGCCCCTTCTTGTAATGAATGGGGCCACATTTGATTCCAATCACGGCGGAGCTCGCTTGTTTGTCTTCGATTACTAAAAAATATGACAATATTGTGGCGAAATCAGCTTACTGCGGTGGTTCAAGCACACGAAGGGATCGACATCACTGGGAAATAACAGCCGACCAGTAAAACGGAACTCAAATTTGATATTAGGTACCTTTAACATGAAAGTAACTACGACGACTTTGAATTTAATATTTGTGTACAGTTCCAGTATTTAGCGGTGACAGTGATATTAGAATTGTTAAGTACAAAAGTAACAAAATAATAAATAAAATCTTTTTTTTTTATATTGTTACGTGTCTATACTAGTTCAACCAATTTTTTTTTTAATTGCAATTTTTTACAATCGTTTTACAAAGCATTTTTCAGAAAGTGCATTTTAATATATAATAGGAATATTAATATAAGATATTTTTTCTTTAAGGGAACCTATTAAATAAATATAGATAATTTATGGCTACAAAGCTGTAGACACAAAACTATATAATTATGTTAAATTTAACACGACCTAAGTTTAAAAAAACTCAACATCCAAAAATATTGCTAAAAAAATTGGTGTTTTTGGCTTTCTTATTTTTCTCTTCACGTGCCGTACAGAATTGTGGGCATGTGTTTGATTAATTGATTGTCTATGGTATGAAGTGTTGGCAAGTTGGCAAGAATGCTGTTGTACTATAAACACTTAAGAAGTGTGCATGTATCTTATCTTTCATATAGTATTTTTTACAAAGGATATTCAATCAAAGAAGTTTGTAATTGGCGCTCAGAAAATAGCCCATTTACGTAACAACAATAATAACAATTTTTGAGTCCATTTACACATAGTATTATCAAGCTCATCATGTTTTCATTATTGCGCATAATCACTTAAAATGACTACTATAGAATAAAGTTACTTATAAGTGAGCAATTTAAAGAAATAGTCATCATCTAATATTAAAAAAAATTAGCAAGTTAAGAATACACAAAACAGTCATTTGTGTAAAGTTTTTTGCCTGTAAGTAGGTATACTACTTCATGAATAGAATATTTAATTTATGGTGTCATGGTCATATTTTAGCAAATACCTAAGTATAATCTAATGGAGATTGTATAATATTATCTAATTATCATAAATATGTTTTATGAATCGAAAACAATAATTAATTACATATAATATGATCCTATATTGTAATGTTATTTGTCATTTTCATAAGAATATTTTGCGAAACAACGCACAACAAATGGTACGCACCATGCGTACCATTTTATTGTTCCACAAGTACTTTTCGAAATACATAGGTACAAAATAACACATGATATTATGCAATTCCCTAAACGGTATTTTTATTATACACCTTTTTAATTTACTTAAACGATCGCTATAAAGAAAACAATATTATATTAAATATATTATGACGTCTCGATTGTAAATTATTAAATTTTGTATACAAACTTTTTTATAAAAAATATATTTTGTTGGCATTTAATATAATAAAACAGCCTGTTATACGAAATAGTCATACTAAAACTATCAACAAATTAATATTTAAACACTCTATTATATTCAACTATAAACATAAGTACCTAGTACATAACTTAACACAATATTTTGTGACCGACTTACACAATTGGAAGACACGTAAGATTTTGCTGTTTCACATCGTATTAAAAACTAACATTATATTATTATGCCAATGTAGTGTTGCTAATAACTTAATATTACCTACTTATTTATTATAATGAATTAATGTATCTTTGAGAAATTATATATCAGTATGAAGTCGTTTAATTTTTTTTTATATAAATTTTAGTTCACCTATTAATGTTTTTTTTAAATTAGAAGCTAAGTAAATAACAAACTGCGAAGAATAATTTATCATAGATACAAAAAATATTATTTCCTAACTTCACCTGTATCTGTGGGGCGTTACAAAGATTACAATTAAAAAATAAATATATCAAACAGTTTCGAAATATCTCAAAACAATGTGAGTAAGCATTGTTTTTAAAATAATATTCACTTGAAGTGTATAGAATTATTGTTTAAGTAGGAATTACTTATTGAAAAAATCTGAAAATCGAACTATGAGTCTAAATAATATCAATTTTGAGCGGCTACTTACTAAAATTGAGCTTAAAAATAAGGTATAGATTTCGTTGATTTTAACGAATTAGGTATTGCATCACTTAAGCCAAAAATTATTTTAAAATTTACTGGCCTTTCGCACATCGTATTAATCATAATATATCCTAAGCTAATTAAAAATAGAAAAACATCTCGACTCATTTATCTCGACTTAAGCAACCTTTTAAATCACTGCATATAGGTAATTTAGTTGTTAAAATTTATTGTGCATATAGATATTAGCTCTCATTAACGGATAGGTTGAAAATATATATATAAATTAAAAAAAAAAAGTGTCAGTAAAATACAATTAAAAGAAAATTAAGGATTTTTTATTGGTCAAGAAACTATAAAGCGATGTAAATTGAATTGTTTTCTTTATGTAATAACTTATAACCAGCTGTTCACTTCGCCATTTATATATTAATAATTCTTAAAAATTATGGCATAAATTTTCTGGTTTTCGTATAACTAAAAATTTATCTACTAATTGAGCGTCGACATAATTCTAAGTAAACATAAACTCAATAACATATATTTGGTTTAATTTCTACAAATATAACAAAACAGCACCTTTATATCACTGTGATATGCATTCGTTGTTGATAATTTGAGATAAGATGCAATAAATAAACTATTTAAATTGTTATTCTGGAAGTTTATCAGGAACTCATCCAGTTGGTACATGTCTGGAAGTTAGCCATAATTCTATAGATTTATGTAAAATTGTGTTAATTTTACGATTGCTAGAGAATATAGTAATTTTTTCGATTTTTAATAGTTTTAGTCTTCATTAAATAACTTACCTATATTTTTGCTAAGAAATACTTATATCTAGTTTATTTAACAGTTCTAATCAATATAATCTATTTGCAAGATTCGCTAAAATATCTGAAAGACCAACGAAAAGTAGATCATCTAAAACAAAACAGGTTCTTTAAGAACTAATATTTATAATTAATATAAACAATACATGTAACATTAAAGATATCAATAAAATATATAAATTTAAGCCATTAGGTAATTTAGATTTATTGAAAGTGATGTTTAATTGAAAATGATAAAATCATATAAATTAAGTATCATAAACGGTAAGGTTTAGAATAAGGTAACTGATTTAAAAATAAAGACTGGGAAAGATCCCACAAAAAAAAGATTCTAGATTGTACCTAGCCACTCTGATAAATAACAAATAGAAGCTACTATAGCATACTTATATTATATATTTTTTTTAATTTTAACGATCTGTGATTAGTTTCGTTGTTGTTTACAAATAGAGTAGGTATTGGCTCTCCGTGTGTTCATTCTAGTTGACCATAAATATAGGCCAGTCAGGACACGCGGCTGGCGGGGGGATCGGGATCGGCGACCCACCGCCCACTGACACCACCTCTGGCATCTGAAATAGTTACAATAATCTCGTCAAAATCTATTCACCTTAAACTTTATATTGTGAGACTAAAACTTGTAAAAATGTTGGAATCATTTCTAAATAAAAAAAATTGATAAAATTCCTAAAAAACATCTTAAAACTTAAGATTTTTGTAGCCACGTTAGCTCTTTAGTTTAGTTTGGTTTAGTTGTTAACTCTTTAGGAATACAAAAAAAACTATTACTTTTTTTAACTTTAAATATTTTTACTGTGTGTAGGTACTGCAGAATTATCTGGATATTGCATACCTACCAAATTAAAAATTAACGTTCAACATAGTTTTAATTATAACAGCCTTTAACACGGTTCTTTCAAATGCCCAATAGAGAGAGTTGAGAAGTATTTACACATAATAAAATAAAAACGCCTAGCAACTCTTTGTGCCTCTTTCTTTCTTATAACTCCGTCTGGTGTGCATCCGACAATTAACATAGGCTTTTTAGCTAAAAAAATGCAACTATAATATGTACACTGCAATGCATTGTTTTGTGACCAAAAATTAAAATAAAAAAATTGTTACCATTGTTTGCGGATGGTGTGGCGGGTGATAGTAATGTGCGGGGGAAACGGGGGGCGTGGGGTACCCCCAGTACACCAGCGGGGGCGGCGGCAGCGTCGGCCCCATCGCCGGATAGTAGTATGTCAAGGGACCTGCGAAAGTTTTATAGATACAATTAGTTTATTTCAGTTTTGTACACGTGTTTACTTTTAAGGCAATTCAAAGCATCATTTCACTTACAATTATTAGGAATATTAAATGTGTCCGGTTTGATTTAGCGGGGTTTACCTTTGTGCGATTGTTATTTGTAATATCTTTATTTGTTTGTAAAATATAAGAAAAATGTCGCAGTTACAATTTATTTACAATAAAATTACAAAGTATATTTGTTGAAAAAAATGCTTTGTAAAGTCATTGTAAATTGATTGCAATTTCTATAATGTGGGATATGGTTTATGTCAAGATATTCGTAAGCGATATAGCAATCTCACTTAGGTATAGCAGCAGGATTTGCCTATTGCAAATGTTTTTTATCATAAAATAAATAAAAAAATATAAGGGCTAACAATAATATAGTATAATATTTTAAAAGGATGACAAGCCATAGGTAGTGATTAGGTACTTTTATTTATAAAATAAAAATGACAATGAGTAATGACTTCTTTAAAAAATACACGAACTTGTAACTTGCGAAACTTGTTAAGTAGGTATTTTTTAATTAAGTACCTTTTTTTAAAAAAAACCTAAAATATTCTACTTTATTATTGTTACAACCCATATAAAAGCATCGTCAATAATTTATCCTTTCTATATATAAAATAAATGTAAGGTTATATCCTAGTTCATATATAAAGCACATTTTGACAGAAATCCGTAGCGAAACTTTTAAATTACGTGATCATATTGATTTATATAAATAGATTGTATGATGTAAGCGACAAGACCATCTGCGTATGTGATTCAAAGTATTTCAAATGGATTCTCCGTCATCGAAGCTGTAAGTAGGTACTAAGAAGGTCGCATGATAAACACAGTAGGTATATTTTGTTCATAAGTCATGCATATTGTTAGTCACATTGTATTATGAAATGCTTGTGTTGAGTATTTATATGATTCTATACCTAAATCCTTATTATAGAGTCCCTTTTGTGCTGATCGTTATGTAAGAAAAGCGACATGAAGAAATAAAAAAGTTATGCGTTTAATTTAAAAAATGTACTTACTTATCGGAATTTGTAAGAAGAATAAACAAATTACCGATTTGAATTTTATAAAAAAATTCTTCTATTGGATTTTTTTTATCTTCATGTTGCTTGTGTACATATACCATAGTATATTTCATCCCAATTTTGTTTCGTTTTAAATACCCATTTATTTATTAATGTTGTGCCTTAATATGAGGTCTCCCATACATGTATATTATTTAAATGCGAATGATTCTAAGTTAATACATAATATACTTAGCGATTTTAAACTAAGGATTACGTATTCGATCGAAGAGGTGAAGCTAGGCATTTTGTGCCTGTTTGTACGACACGAGCTGAGTTTGAGACGTACACAATAATGATTGTAATGAATTTGCAATTAATATTATTTAACTAGTTCTTGTTTTCTACAAACATATTATATTTTTTTTAAATTAAATCGAAATATAGTTAAAATCAAATTTAATTACATCTAATAAAGCGTTTCTTAAAAAGGCTTTTTAAAGGTCTGATAAAAAAGAACTGAAATTTAAAATTTTATGAAACAAGAGAAATTGTTGATGTAGCAATATGAATTGCAAGTCCACAATAAAATGTAAATTATTTTATTAAAAACAAGATGAACACTCACCAGGGTCTCAGAACGCATTAACATTCCACCAAAGCAGTGCGCAACTTACACCAATACTCTGATATCGTTTGTTACACACGCCGCCGATGCCGCCAACCACCAAGCCAGTCTGCGGACTTTACCAAACTTATGCACGCCTAGTAACCCTATACTTGTAGCACCACTAAATATTTGCGACCTCAACATTCGACATGTAAATAATAAAAATAGAATCTGTTTTTATTTTCTCTTTTTTTAATTATTATAAAAGTAGACTTGTACCGTAGACTAGACATAATTTTAATATAATGTATGATTCTTAGACTCCAAGAAGGCCGTGCCTAGTTTGAGGTCTAAGTAGTTGATTTAAAAACTGATAATGCACTTCAAATGCAATTACGCAAGTACCTAACTAAAGTCGCAATAATAAGCGAAGTTGGGGCCGCAATTAAACATAATTATGCGATAAATCAAGAGATAGATAGAGCTCAATTTCATGTGATCCCACAACAAATGATAAATAGATACTTACGCCATTTTATGTTAAAAATACACTGTTACACGGTGACTATGTCCCAGCCTAAACTCATTTACACTTATTAAGTTATCTTGATTTTATATAAGTTAACTTAATACCTATAAATGAGATCTAAGGACCAATGTAGAGGATGAACAGCCTACGGCGGTTTCTTTTAAATTCATTAATGTAATTATACATACAATACTACAGATGAACCAACTCGGTTGGGACCAGGGGACCGACCTTCTGACAGAACTGGCTATATATATATAAAAAGAGAGCTGCCGTTCTTCTTTTTTTATAGCCCCGTCTGTCTGACAGTTGGGTCGGATCAAGTTGGCGTGTAAATAAGTCCGTCGTAGTCTCTCCATCGTTACATCGGGTCTCTGGGTCATTAAGGCGATAGACCTACCTCTATATAAGCACAAACCTTTCTACACACACTAAGCTTTGGTTCCCTCTGTAAACTTTATTTTTTTTTCTTTCACCGGTCCATGCATTCGTTAAGCGGAACAATGTAGAGTACGTTTTTTTGGGGAGAAATTGTGACTTATGTGCAAGGTTTGGTAAAATAAGAAAAACGCTGTCTTTTGTACGTTTTGATTAAATATTTAAAAATCCGCTATCCTTGACTCAAAAATAATAATTTGGTGGTAAAATTTAAAACTTCTATTTGATGTATTAAAATGTACACAAAATAAGAAATACTTATATGATGTTTTCAAACATAAGTACTTAATTTTTTTTTGTTAGTTAATTTTTTCCATGAAATTACCAAAAAGCATAAGTCGACAACGTCCCACTATGACTTGAAAGCAATTTGTGCTTACTATGTAACCATATCGAGCTTGAACTTTTACAATATCCTTTTTCTCTGAACATACAGGTAGGAACGGTTAGAAGCTATGTTAGGAGGCGGGGGCATGATTGTGCTATGTATCTGTGACCTCGTGAAGGAAAGTTATACTATAAATACAATATTATTGTGAAACATAACCCACAAATTTACAGAAATTTACAATCAAAATGGCATTACAAGGCAATTTTGATCAGAAAAAATGCTTTGTAAAGTAATTGCAATCGGTTTAAAACTTCCATAAATTTGGGGGTACATATTGAAGTGCTTCAGTTATGTTTTTTTGTATCTATCTACGGTATTTTTGCTGTGAAAACTTACAGCAAGAGTTTAAATATTTTATTTTCGTATTTTTCAGTATATCAATGAAATCATAAAATGTAGGTATAAATTATCAAAATTGCCGCACGGCAAAATGGCAGATTTCCTAGACTTTAAAATTATTTCACTATAATGTCCATCAGCATATTTTTTAAATGTACCTACTTACAGTAAAAACAGAAAATAATGATAGGACTTACCAAAGATTTTCGTTTGCCCACTCACCCGAAAATTAATGTTAGTAAAACATATAAGAACGGTACTGTACTGTAGCGGAGACAGATGAAGCGTCGAGTGTTAGTGTATAGTATACCCCTCCTTCACAGGTACCTGCTGCTATCTACGCGACGAAGCCTCAATTAGACCAAGATCTGGTTTTATGCGGGTATTCGGAGAAAAAATCCAAGGGACAGCGAAGACTGCATAGTGTACGCGCGAGCAACTAATAAATTACTTTATACCTCTTGTTTTACAGTGCAAAATAGCACGAATGAGGCGTTTATAATAAACCGACTTTGTGTTATGTCATACTTATGACATAATTGCTGTAAATATATTCGTCAAGTGTAATCGAATATAATTCGCGCATAAATTACGTCCTGTCTTCCCTGACCATAAGTTTATAATATCTACCAAAGATTGTACAAGGGGTAGACAAAAAATAACGTCAGATTTTGGGGCTTGATTGCGTAATTGTATGTCCTGTTAGGCATAAAATTTAGCGCAATAATTAGTAAAAATTTGCAAATTCGACAAAATCTCCGAGTTACCAACACAAAATCAGACCAATAACATACCATACCTCAGAAAAAAGTACATAAAAGACAATAGCACAACCACAAACCAGAGAAACTCGCAATGTCGTCTAACACGTAAATTAACCTTTTATTTATAGTACGTAATACACTATAATTATCCAACTAAAAATAACTATAATTAAAAAAAACATGATTCTAACAAGATGAGACAAAAAAACTCTGTAAAAGGGGAAGTAGGTATCTTATACTAACTACTTTTCGGATGTCTTTACTGCTTCGTTAACCATGGTCATAAGCATATTGATATTTCCGTATACAATAATCAACAATAATTTTAATGATTATTAGCAATGTGATGTCGATCATTGCTAGTATTCCCGTGAGCCCACCCAGCTTAGCTAAATGCTTGTACTAGGCGTGGGCTCGCATCAATAGCTTAACGGCCAGGATGGGGATCGAACCCGGAACCTCTCAGCTATGAGGACGGCCCCTCTAACCACTAGGCTATTGCCGGTCGACAAGCTTATCAGCAGTTAATATTGTGACCCGTGAAGTAACACTTTAATTAAACAAATACTGGCATCCTCACACCACGTCCCCCAGTCACTACACATGAGATGTTTCAATAAGATTTAGTGCACCAATGATATGTACTTACAAACTATCATACATTATCGATACCTGTATAAAGCGTTTCTATAATAAAATTGTGTAAAACCCAGTTCACCTTCTCCACCGATTTCCGTGTAATAAAACATGGTTTCCAAGATCGTCAAAGCCCTGTATTACAACATTATACACCATGCACTAAAAATTGTTGAAACACCAAATGAAATTCAACATAATTCAATAATTTCGAAACGATACGACAGGTAAGCGGAGGCTTCAGATGGCAGAAGAAGAGGAAGCTTGTGATTATAGAAAATGCGTGTTAATGACTGGAGGAGACCAGTTAACCTGACCGAGAATGATATACTACTTTAAATTCGATACTATGACAGATTTTATGTCCAAGAGACATGTATGAAGATCATAGATTTATTTCTATGTGTTTGAACCACTATTCCGCCGTTATCGAACCATAGTACCAAGATAAAGTCACAACCGAGTACATAATATTATGAAACAGTAACATAGTTTGACGAACTTTGTATCCGACAGCGCTGTGCTTTGGAAAACTAGTAAAGCTTTAAAAAGGTACTCTTTTACCCTCCCAATGCCATGCAAACCCTTTTTCCTTTAATAATTGAAGCGGTTCATGCTACACCATTAATTTTAGGTTGTAAAACGACATATAATTCGAGTTTTTAGAACATAAAATATTATGTGCGACACTTACCGTTCGTCTGATGGGTTCTCATGCACATTTTCCATAACACAACCCGCCGGATACACCATATTACAAATGTTTTGTATATAACCATTAATAAACACAGTATTGCATTGTAAAATATACTAATTTTATTGTAATGTTGGCAACGGACTTGATACCATTATTTAGTATATTTATATTTGTCGTCGTTTATCCAAAGTTACAATAAATTCAATAAATTTAGATATGACAGAACAAAGATTAGCCATTACACCGTGTACTTGTGACTGAAGCCCCATACCTATATTTGTGAATATTGAGACAATGGCAACACCATAAAATAATGACATTATACTTAAGTTTTTAAATTTCCATTATACATTTCCACCCTATTTTGGATAATATTTCCGAATATATGCATTAACCATGACATTTATAGAAAGTTGCAATATTTTACAATTGAATTACAAAGCGCTTTTATTTTGAAAACTCATTTGTAAGTCGATTGTAAAGGGGTCAAAATTTCTTCACACTAACGATTTTTTTTCAAGTTTTTCGTTATTCGGAAATACAATCCTAAAATAATAATATTGTAATAATGATTAAGATATAAACATAACTACACTATGTGGTGTGAGGTAAACTATGGAGTTAGGCTAGTGGGTATAACCGTGTTATTGTTAGGTGATCTGTATTGTTTTAGAGTGAAATAGGTATTGTTGAGGGAGGGATGTATTGGGAAATGCGGCCGTCGAAGATCAATGTGGGAATAAACCTGTAGAGAAGGTTCATTTGAGATCTTTTCCAAATGGAATGAATATAGATTTTTTCAAGTTTCTAAACATCAATAGTCACGATGGCGATTCAATAAAATTCAAAAGAAAAAAAAACAGTTTAAATATTTTACACGTCATCCTTTGTGTTAACGAATAATAAAGAGGTATTTGATTTTAGACTGCCTAGGTCTTAATAGCGAAAATCCTATATTTACTTACAAAGCCGCGAAAATAAACGGAAAAAATCAATTCATTCTTCAATTCACGATCTAGCCATTAACAAACAAAATATTTAAGTAAAAGTGTAATAATTAGAATTACCTACCGCTCTACCGTTCCTACTATGAGCATAGGCTTCCCCTCGGTTCAACGGGGCTATAGGCGATAAAAAACTAACAATCTTAGGTACACGTATTGTACTCTTTGATAACAAAATCAAACTAGTTTTTAAAGTGGCTGCTATGCTTTAAAAAATGACTGCCATTACGCATTTTTTTTCTATCTCTTACTAACTTCATAAGGAACGTAAGAGATGGAGATAAAATATCGATATCTATAGCTCTGCGCGAAGAATTATTGTGTACACATCAATAGATGGTGTTTACCACATAAAATAAAACAATTATATCTAAATATCTACCTACATACAAAGCTGAAACACGCACACAATCATTTTATAAATAAAAAACATGATTTTACATTTATAATTTAGTTTTAGAGTGTAAAATATAGCTTTGTGGAGTGCTTTGCTGTTTAGTGAGAAATATTGAATAAGTTTTTTTTTACAATCTTATAAGCTTCTAACAACATTAAGTACCTAATATTTTCATCAGACTTCAAAATATCAGCCTTGAAGAAATTGGCAAAACATTTGTCTTTTTATAATGGAATGTTTATTAATAATAAAAATCACAACGATAATCTAATCACACGAGTTTGGGCGCCATTTAAATATCGAACATTATGGATCTTATTTTCTTCCAATCAAAAATATTTTTTTTATATAAGTATCTTTAAAAAAAAATAGTCATAATTATTTCTGGTAAATTTTTACGAATGGCTACCCTATCCTAAAATACGTAAATCTACTTGTCATTGATTAACAACCTCTGGTTCACTTATTAAGTTAAAAATATGAAAAAAATGAGAGTTCAACAATATTTAAAGTCAAGTATAATAAATTCAACGAGTAATTTAAGTACTTAGGTATACCTAACCTAAAAACATCGAGCTGCTAAATAACTGCCATATTTTCTTAACTTCCTAAGTAAATTCATTTTTTATTACTAAAATATCGTAGAAAATGCGAAGGCACTTCGTATTTGAGCTTAATGTCGTAATGTCATTTTGATATTACCCTGTTTTGTGCAATATTGACACCAAATGACCTATCAATGATATTACCAGCGCCATCTGTGAATAACCTCTAAATTTGTAGAATTAGTCATCCATTTACAAGGCATTATTCAGCACGGTGCTTTGTAATTCAATTGTAAATTGATTGTAACTTCCAAAAATTGGAATGTTTTTGGAACAGACCATATTGGCTTTGAATTTAATGTCAGATAATTCAAATTCAAACTAGAAATTAAGGGATACCCAACATTCAGTGTAGGAATCCAGATGGAGGTCGTTTTATTAAGTAGGTAGTTTGTATTCACAAGAACTAGGCCCTTTTATTTAAAAACGACGCATCTTTGTCACCGATCTATATTTTCTACCATAACAATTTGACCCATACTCTGACCATAAGTGACAAACTACTTATAATATAAATATTTTTGTTGTTGTCAGATAAAGTTTCAAAATTTTTCCGCATTATCATTTTACTTGCAGGCTTTTATTTAAATCGCGGATAGTAAAATTGACAACAAAAATTATAATGTACTCAGCTAAATAAGTATATAATCGTAGTGGCGTCATTTTAGAAAATGATTATTACTAAAGTTGACAAAAGGTCTGTAACCTATGTCTCCAGGGCTACCTGAGACCGACCACGGAACACGAATAGAACAGAGCAAGCATATACAGGCCCGTACTAATAAATCAATCTCAAGTCCCGAGAGCGATCTTGGAAATGTCATACCAATACAAAATGACATGTCAAAAGCGTACTCGAGACCGCTATCAGACTTGAGATGGATTTATTAAGGGCCTGTGCACACCACGTTTTTTAAACGCGCCATCGACGCGCGTTTGTGACGATACAGACGCGATACGCACGCGAGTCAGACGCAGCCTGTAGACCTTTGTAGGATAAAAGTGCGCCGTCAACGCACGTTTTTTAAGACGCGCGTGGACGGCGCGTTTAAAAAACGTGGTGTGCACAGGCCCTAATACGGGCCAAAAATGCTTGTCAATTTTCTGTGGAGCGAGCTATATCTAAACGTGACGTCACACGCAATTCAATCGGACTTTCATATTTGACAGCGACTAAACACCATGATAGTAGGGGTATGTCGGGAACATGGACAGCGTCGGGAACGGCGAGGTCATGGACGCCGGCAGCGCCGCCGACAGCGCCGTGCCGTACCCCGCCGGCAGCGCCGTTGGCATCGCCGTCGGCAACGCGTTGTACGTCGACAACATCGGACTAGTGTTCGCATACGAGAAGATCGGCGCTGAAGTGCCGTAAGAAAACATTGGCAGGGACAACCCTGGGGCCATGTGCTGGGGCAACGCGTAAGGTCTCTTAGCGGGGGCCGCTTCCGCTTGCTGGAAAGCCCTATCGTAGCTCCGTTTAGTGGGCATCATTGTTTGCTGCTGCAGCAGCTGGGAGATGGGGTAACCCGGGGCCACCGGCGAGGGGGACCTGACGGCCGCGTACGAGGGGAGCAGGGGTACCATGGGGGGGCGGAGGGAGGCGAGGAGGAGGTTCTCGTGTTGGCGGGCCAGCAGGCTCTGGTGGGCGATGTGTTGCGCGAGGAGGCGGGGCGCGGGGGCGGCGGGCGGCGGGGGGGACATCAACGTACCGGGGGAGAGCACCTTGGGGGACGTCGCCGGGGTCACGCCGCCCGTCAGCACCAGGTTCATGTCGTCGCCGGAGCACTGGAACACCTGGTTGAGACGTGGTCATTTTAGCATGTATTCGGTATACTGCCTCTAATTTACAGTCGCTTAACAAGGGGTTTCTTAAAAAAAAAGTGTCTAATAATGCCAACAGTCGTGATTGGAATGTTCCAGAATAATCGCGCTTGAGTTGTTAAAATTAACCCTTTGCACAATTTTTTTGTGAACTCGCAACTCCACTGACACAAATATCAGTGTCACGATGGCTATAAATACAGAGATGGGTAAAAGAAGATAAAACCTCTATCCAGGGCCCAACTCTATTAATGACTGTCGCTCGATTCGTCTCACAAAGCTTCTTGGTCTCACATACGACTCGCAAAACGTCAAACTGACGTATCACGTACAAGAATATTACCACGTATTTGAAACCATACGTCACTTTTGACAGTTGTCCTATAGAAAAACTGTAAAAACTGACATTTTAATTTACGCGATAGTCAGTGCGTCAGTTTCAACGTATTGCGAGCTCAATTCCAATTTCAAAAGTGGACCGTCACATTTTTGTTTTGTCTTGTTAGTAAATGAGTTTGCTATTGCTATTTGTTACTTGACACTGGCGAAATACCTATTAACCTGGGTGAGCCATATTTTTAAAGAAAAATAAAGCAGGTGTTACGTAGGTACCTCAATGTACCGCTGCTTCTTGCCGAAGGTCATGTACCGGTGGTGCTTCTGCTGCGCGCACAGGAACGCGCTGGCCTCGCTGTCCATCTGGATGAACGCCTCGCCGCTGGGGTGGCCCTGCCGCACAGACAATCATTCAATAAATAAATATCGCCAGACTGACACACCAACTGTATGGTCCTAAACTAAGCAAGGCTTGTACTATGAGTACCGTACAATGGACTGGGGGCGGTCCCAGTGACGCCCAGACCTGGGCAAATTACGAAAAGGCCATTTTCCGAAATTTGCCTCGGCGGGAATCGAACCCCCAACCACCCGATGCAGTGAGCCGAGCGGCCTACGCTCGAACCACTGCGCCAAGGGGTCGTCTAATCATAGTACAATTCGTCCATTTCACGAAGACACGCTCTGCGACTCTTATACCACTGGCACACGGGTCAAATTGCAATATAACATGCGTCTTTGTGAAATGAACAGACCATATCGTCATGTCATGATTAAACATTGTTTTTTTAAAATAAATCTTGAAGATATCAGAAATAAAGTTGATTTTAACATCGCACTATTTACCTGAGCGTTATATACCATGTGCACACCTTGCACCACTATGTTCTTGGCGAATTCGTCCAGGAACGTCAGAATGTGTTCCACCTGGAAATTGACAACAATTAGTTATCCTGTAACAAGATATTAGATTTTTTTGGATATTTACACTTCTATCATTTACTTGTACAATGAAGTAGTGGTGAAAAAGAAATATTTACTTGAAAAACTTTGAACCAAGAACCTATACCTATATAACCTCTTACTTGCTTTGAACTTGGTTGATTAAAGAGTCCCAGCTCTACTAGCGCCATCTTAGTATTGTTACCTCTACTAAATTAAGTAAGTTCTAAAATGACATTTCCACTGTTCCCTTTCTACACAAATCTTTATTTAAAAATAATCAGCCAACAATGTTTTACGAAAAGTAAATAAATAAATAAATATCGCCAGACAGACACACAAACTGTACGGTCCCAAACTAAGCAAAGCTTGTACTATGGGTAACCGTACAATGGACTGGGGGCGATCCCAGTGACACCTAGACCTGGGCAAATTACGAAAAGGCCATTTCCGAAATTTGCCCCGGGCGGGAATCGAACCCGCAACCACCATGTGCAGTGAGCCGAGCGGCCTACGCTCGAACCACTGCGCCAAGCGGTCGTCAAGTATTCTTTTATTATTTAAATCATGAATAAGAGCACACTATCACAAGTTTAATAACTCCTGTATTAAAAAAACACTTTTTTTGAGACAGTCCATAGAAAAATAAGCAAATTAAAACATAAGTCCGAGCTACGCTAGCGCCACTTACCTGGGCTTCATACGGCAGCCCCCTCAGACGCACGCAGTCCTTGGCCGTGCCTGACGTGATGACGTGTTGCGGCACCAGGGCCACCGGCAGGAGCCCCTCGGAGGGCGCAGCCGCTGTCGACGGCGTGCTGGACTGGCTGGTGCGAGTCTCCAGGGAACGGTTTAGGACCTGGAAGTAAAATAACAATTAGAACCCCTAACACTCATGACAGATTCCTAAGTAAAAGCGGGTGTCTGATCTTGTTAATAGGTATATGCTCTTCATGACCTATCTGCATGTCGATAGAAAGACGGAGTTATAGCTACTGTTAGATGCCATTGCATGTTATTTCATCGCAGTTCGCATAGGTCGTGTGGGGCGGGTGTAACCCCAGGACTTGTAGACGACAAATTTACTTTTTCTTAAATAAAAATAATAACTTAAGTTACTTTATTCCATAGAACAGAAAATGTTAGAAGTAAAAATTCTGAGCCAAGTAGGGACCTAATAATTGTCATTACGTTCTTAGGGTGACTGTTTATCTGTAACGATTTGCTTCGCTCTTTCGCAACGAAATATTAATCTGTGACCTGTCCATAGAATTTTTTTTTTTTAATATTTTTATTTTATTTTTTGTATGTACTATTTATTTGCTTCTCAACTGTCGTTATGACCAAGATAAGAAATTATAGAAAACAAGTGATGGCTTGTTTGAGATAGTTAGTCATTTAGGGGTATTATATTATACTTTCATACATAAAACCTGCTTTACAAAATTGTTCTATAAAACGTGCTTAACCCTTTCTTACTGAAGGTAAAATTCACACCACATTAGATATGAAAAAATATATAAGAAGCAATTCTGCCTGCAACACATCTTATTAACAACATTGCCGGCGTACGAAGTTACGAACGCATTGGTTGCGCGTGCGCAAACTATGTATTTAGGTACTTACCGTTGGTCTCAAGGGCGGGCTGGACATAAAGACATCATCATATTGTATTGATACTAGTTAATCAGTCTATAAATAGGTAAAAGTGTGATTGGTGCTGTATATGGAGGGCGACTAGGCGGAATATTTGAGCCTAACCAGAAGAAATGGTGTGAAATGTTACCACTTTTTTACAATCAATTTACAAAGTCTACAAAACATTTTCTTTACGATACTTTATTTGCAATGCTATTGTAATTTTTTTGTAACTTTCCATAAATATATAAGTATAATTCTTAATAATAATGTAGGTATACCTATCATTCGCTAAGAGGTTTTTTTTGTTAACGGTACAAATTATATCAAAACTATTTTTTTTTAATTCATGTACGCCAACAAAGCATTTATGAATAGTCAGAAATCTACCACCGGTCAGAATGCTGCTTCCACTGAGAAGATCCGGCAAGAAAATCAAAGGTTACTCTTTTCAATGAATAAAAGATGGTGTCACAGGAACAGCAAGAAAATGTGAGAAGGCAACACCATTGCCACTAAATAAGAAAATAGTAATCAATATATCTAGTACTCAATTTCCGTAATGGTTACTCTAGCCAATTTTATTACTAAAATAGTAGATAATACAAGTGCACCTAATGTAACGAGATATCTCTTCTATTCGGAACAATAGGTGCTTACCTCTAACAGCGACATCAATAAATAAGTATAGGTAAATTATGGGAGACCTTGCTGGCTATTTCTATGATTACTGAATAGCTGTTATTTGAAATTTATAAAGATTATTGTTAAGTATTCCGAATACAGTAGCAGTGACGGACATGTTGTTCAATACATAAATATATACTTTAACATAAAAATATGCTAATTTTAAATAATTAAACAAATAAATATAAACATATACTTAAGTCTTTATAATAATAGTAAGTTTGTAATATGCCACAGGTGGCTACATTCTATGTTATTTCTATATTATTTTAAGTTGGCAGCACTAGTGTGTTCTATTTGGCCATAGGTTCAAAAGGGCTTGTACCCAGGCCCGTTAAACTAACTATAGAAAAAGTACTTGGCTATTTTGTTTTTACTACTAATAATATTACCAACTAGATTAGTAAATTAAAATGATTATAATTTACTGGTTTGCTTAACACATTTAGTCAAACGCACGTTGTAGAAAACAAGGTGTGGGTACAGATTCAATCCAGGGTTTGCACCCTGAGATTTCCGGATTTAATGGGTGGCATACATTTTCCAATAATTTTCCCAATTTTGCCCCGGTGGGAATCGAACCCGCTATCACCCGGGACAGTGAGCCGAGCGGCCTACGCTCAAACCACTGCGCCAAGCGGTCGTCAAACGAACAAATCGTATCGCGTATATACCTTTCGTATCGCGTCTCTTTGGTTGTGGTATTGCTTCCAATGCTACTCTGCGTTTGTGGGCAGTAGTTACAGGCGAGCCGATAACAGTCGATATTGCACGGTTTTCGCCTCAAGTACGGTTTTACATCTCGAGATAACATTATATTTCCGCTGTTTGAGCGTACTGCATTGATTACAGAACAATGTTTGTTAATACACAATTTTGTAGTGTGATTGGAAATTTAATCTTACCGACCACGAGATTCATATTATCATTAAAATAGTCTACACAGTAACAGGCTCAATAACCTTGCTTTTAACATTAAAAATGTGAAAGCATGTATGTTTGAATGTTTGTTACTTAATCACACAAAAACGGCAGAACTAATTCGGTTGAAATTTGGCATCAAGATAGTTTATGACTTGGATTAACACATACTTACTTTACTGAAGTTCACGCGAACGAAGTCGCGTGCAATAGCTAGTATTTTACCGGTGGTAGAGCACCACCCGCTTACAGAAGATTAAGTAGCTATTGTAGCTGTGTCTCATACGAAGAGTGCGAAAGCTGGAGGCCCCCCCCCTATCTTCCCCTGCCTCTATCCCACTCCGATTCAGGTCGGCAACATGCGAGCAATGCCATTGGTATTGCAAGCATCTATAGGCTACGGTAACTGCTTAACATAACCTCCACTTGGTGGCACAAATAACAGAGCAAATAAATAAATTAATATCGCCAGACTGAAACACCAACTGTATGGTCCCAAACTAAACAACGCTTGTACTATGGGTACCGTACATTGGACTGGGGGCGATCCCGGTGACACCCAGACCCATTGTGTAAGTAAAATAAGGGTGGAATTACGCAATTAATTTGACGACCGCTCGGCTCAGCGCATCGGGTGGTCGCGGGTTCGATACCCGTCAGGGTACATTTCAGAAATGGCCATTTCGTAAATATCCCTGGTTTGGTGTCTCTGGGATCGCCCCCAGTCCATTGTACGGTACCCATAGTATACGCGTTGCTTAGTTTGGGACCATACAGTTAGTGTGTTCGTCTGGCGATATTTATTTATATTATTTTTGTTTATATTTTTCTCCCCGCTTGAGGGGTTAAAAAACTGACACACCGGCCTTGGCCAAGTGTGCCGGCTAGCAGCTATAGTTAGGCGCTAAGATGATGAAGAGCTTTGGAGGAATTTGCGTGTGAGACGACAGGTATTAAGGATAACTGCTTTCTGCATGAGTGAGAAAGTGGACTTGGGCATTTGAAGTGTGTTGAGGCTAGTATGGAGGGTACTTGGGATGACACCTGTTGTGGAGATAACTATGGGTATAATTTTTACTGTATTTACTTGCCATTGTGTCTTTATGTCTGAAGCTAGGTCTATACTAGGTGAAACAGAAAGGGTATACTATTTAGTTTTGCAAATTTACTTTGTAAATCTAAAACTATCGGCTTTGTGGGACAGTTGAAGAACTATAGGTTTTGTAGACTTGTGAAATCTGTCAACAGCTGTATTCCTATAACACCTTTTGTTTTTCAAGTTTCCTCCAAAGCCGATAGCTTTAGAATTACAAAGTTAAGTTTTGAAAACAGTATACCTTTTCTGTTTCAAGCTGTATATTTTGTCTATTTTTATTACCTGTTGAACCTCAGCGGTAGTAGAGCGGAACAGCTCTATATATCTGGCTCCAATCAGTTTGCGGTGTCTGGAGAGAGCGTTGGGCGCATCCTCTTCCTTCGCGAAGAGGACGAAGGCGTCTCCGGTGGCGCGGCCGTCCGCCCTCCTCACGAACAGCACGCCCTCCGCCCCGTCCAGCACGTGGACGGGGCTGTCTCCCGTTGAGAAGAAGTCCAGCTAAAAGGGATGGCACTTTAGAACGGAGCTTAGAACAGGCCCGTGTTAACAAATCGATCTAAAGTCTGAGAGCGATCTTGGAAATTGATCTTACTCAGCTAAGTATATAATCGTTTAGCATAATTTTAGAAAAATGATGATTACAAAAGTTGGCAAAAGGACTGTAACCTTTGTCTCTAGGGCATCCTGAGACCGACCACGGAAAACGAATAGAACAGAGCAAACATATATATAGGTCCGTACTAATAAATCAATCTTAAGTCCCGAGAGCGATCTTGGAAATGACATTATAATGTCGTTCCAGTACAAAATGATATGTCAAAGGCGTACTCGAGACTGCTCTCAGACTTGATATTGTTTGAATAATACGGTCTAACCCTAAGCCTGTTATGATATAATGATACATTGGATATCGTTATGCACATAGGATCTTCCACCAAATACTTCTGAAAACCAAAAACAACCCTAGTTTTGTGGTTGTAGGTTGGTTTCAGTTTGCAGAAATATCGGTGGTTGGTTGCTGTTGCCCCCCCTTCCTCGGTATGATCTTGCTTGTGAATGAACTGGGTTTGGCAGTTCTAAGACTTTGCCAGGATCGACAACGACTTTGTCGATCCTGGCTTACAGGAGTTACAGTGTTGGGAGTGTGTGGCGGGACTAGTCCCAAAAAAAAAAAAAGTTCTAAGACTTTTAGCCAAAATTTTCCTCTTTGACCTGACTCTGTATATTGAACTATGACCCCTACTGCATAGGGATCAAATACCATCGCACTGCAGACCACCCCTGCCCACCCCTTCGGGGAATGCAGGCGTTAAGAAAAAAGGTCCAGTTGGCAGAGTGTTCCCCTTAGATATTTTGAAGATCGTGTTTTTGGTAATTATATATCCTTTCGCCTTCTTGGAAGGTTTAAAAATGCTTGGCAAGCATATCCTTAAGAGCAAGCAACCTATGGTATACTTCATGTAAAATCAAGCAAATGCTTCTCAAGCACATTCAAACTTGCCAAGCGATTTTGAACCCTATGGATAAGAAAATAAGGTGCTCACAACTTGTTGCGGCGTGGCGTCATAGGGCAGGCCGCGCATGCGCACGATGACCTGCGCGCCGCGCGACAGGAACGCGGCCGCCTCGCACGTCGCGCCGCCAGCCACTGACAGGAAGTCCTCACCACTCGCCCGGTACACCTGGAGGGAAAGAACAATTTTTATAAAAAAAACGGCCCTCTAGGGACGCCCGAAAGAATTTTTTTTTAATGACTATATGTTGTTGGCCAGAGTGGCCATAACAACTTCACCCGGACAGAGGGCGAGCGCGAGTGCGCTCGCCCTCTGTATGCCCTCTGCCGGCATGCATTTGGCGCGGGTGTAGGTGCATAATCGGCGGCGGCGACGATTAAGGGATTGGTATGTTCAGAAGCCTTCTTGAAATAGCATTCGGACGCTATTTCGAAGTGCTTCTGGATAGAAACGAGGCGTAAGTTGAATGAAGGTCTACGTTCCTTACGAACCACGGGGCTCCGACGGCTTTGCGAAGGAAGCGGGACTGAGACGCCCGAAAGAAGCAAAGCTTTATACTCGTATTAGGTGAAACAGAAAGGGTATACTATTTTTCTTGCAACTTACCTTTGTAAATCTAATATTATCGGCTTTGAAGTACTAAAGGTTTTGTAGGCTTATGAAATCTGCCAACAGCTGTATCCCTGTAACACCTTTTGTTTTTGAAGTTTCCTCCAAAGCTGATAGTTTTGAGAAATATTACAAAGTTAAGTTTTGGAAAAAAAGTATACTTACCCTTTATGTTTCAACCTGTATATATCGTGTAACGCTGCTGATGCTTAGCACGGATAGAGTGGCCGCGCATCGCGCGCCTCGATCGTAGGTACTTATAGCGGGTGATTAGTTATACACCCAATTCTCTCTTTCTGTCATCAGTAATTTGACATATGTAAGGAGGTGGTTTTCCACATTTACGATGCGTTTTCGGACTTTTGGAGTGGATCAATTAAAATGGAGTCGCCGAGAATAGCCTCCTTAAGGCCAAAGCGCCCATCTAGCCCGCGAAGTTCAAATTCTTTGAGGATTTTTGAAATGTTTTCAAAATCTGACAATAATAAAAGGCACATTTTGTAATTCGCGACAAAGACCGTGTGCAGTGCATTTATTAATATATCCAACTTACTCTAAAACATTTCAAGAACGACAGCTATCCAGATAATCTGACGATTTTTGTATATTTAGTGATTTACTAGTATCATATCCACCGTGATAATATTTAGTGTAAAATAAATGTATTAATAAACGCACTGCATACTGTGTTTATCGCAAATCACAAAATGTTGTCTTAAATGTTTTCAGATTTTGGATAAACTATAAAAATACTCGAAATATTTGAATTTCGCGGGCTAGACAGGCGCCTTCACCTTAAAAAGTTTATGGGTTTACCTCAATGTACCGCGATCCGATGTGGTGTTTGTGCCGTTTCAGCGCCATGTCCCTGTGTTCCTGTGACACGAACCTCACCAGCGCTTCGCCGTTGCGTCTTCCCTGGGGCGAGAGGCACAGTGCTACGCCACCCCTGGATACAACACACTTGTTAGCCGTCTATTCCTAGGACAATGTACACTGGACCCGAGATGCGCTCGATGAAGTATGAAAAATATTAAAAAATAGACTTAAAAGAACTTGGGTACATTAAAAAGCTGGAAATAACTAGGGCCCTTCAAATTTCTTTCATTAGGGTTCGGTGCCAATTCAAGTAAGTTGGGGTACTTAGATACCTGAAGAAGATGTCCTAACGTAGATCAATGATAATGGGACCGACTCCATATGAAATAAATTATAAGGTTATATAGGATCACTTGGAGAGTAGGTAGGTGTACCATTTAAAACCAAGAAGGAATTTTTAATATCGGTCCTCAATTGACGGCGAAATATGGGAACATACATACGGACGAACATAGACCTCCTCCTTTTTTGGAAGTCGGTTAAAAATACAAAAGTGTCAATTTGTGAGTACTCCCGTAGGTCTAAACACAATAAACAATTTGAGTTCGAGTTCTTTTCTGGACACCCTTTTTTTACTAAGATATTCACTAAAAATAATGTAAGTGGTGTTATTCTGTCTCACCGACAAGGTAAATTCAACCTTACGAAGTTCAAAATAAGCAACAACTCACTTGGCCACATTGAGTCCCCTGAAGAACTTGGCGATGTCTTGGTCTGAAGACTGCCACGGCAGTCCTCGCGCTCGCACTATACAATTACCGTCTATTTCATCGTCTTTTGAGCTGTAACAAGAGGAAAAGTAGTTTTAAACCCACGATACTCCATACTCCATGATAGGTTCCAACGGCTCGAAAGAAACAAAACAATCATCTATACATCACTACATAGCATAAAACAAAGTCGCTTCCCGCTGTCTGTCTGTCCCTATGTATGCTTAGACCTTAAAAATTACGCAACGGATTTTGATGCGGTTTTTTAATAGATAGAGTGATTCAGGAGGAAGGTTTTGTATGTATAATACATGCATAATATAGTAGAGAAACACTGATCATTTATTGCACCCGTGCGAAGCCGGGGCGGGTCGCTAGTTGATTATATTAAAAAAGGAATGTAGTTTATAATTAATAGCGGCCCGCCCCGGCTTCGCACGGGTACATTGCGGTTACATTATTCGAGTTTTAGTAAGGATCCCTAATTTTTTTGAAAATATATTATAGCCTATGTCACCCGGGGATAGTGTAGCTTCCCAACAGTGAAAGAATTTTTCAAATCGGTTCAGTAGTTTCGGAGCCTATTCATTACAATCAAACAAACAAAGTTTTCCTCTTTATAATATTAGTATGATATCAATATTGGATACAAATAAACCTATAGGTATTCGAGCGTTTACAATGAAATAAATCACGGTAAGGATTTCAACATAATAGGAAGGTACAATGTGCGAGTACGTGAAACAATCGTTCGGCTGATGTTACGCGGCGCGTGCGCAGGCGACGCGCCGCCATGTTGTATACGTCACACTGCCCTGGTTGCAATTGCAGTGCAATATCCAAGTAATGTCATCATTTTGTTGTTTCTTTCAGTAACTGGAACGCGAATTGTTGATTTTGGCTATGATATCTATCTATATATATAACTCAAAGGTGACTGACTGACTGACATAGTGATCTATCGACGCACAGCCCAAACCACTGGACGGATCGGGCTGAAATTTGGCATGCAGGTAGATGTTATGACGTAAGCATTCGCTAAGAAAGGATTTTGATTAATTCTACCCCCAAGGGGATAAAATAGGGGATGAAAGTTTGTATGAAACTTTGTCAATTAAATACCACGCGGACGAAGTCCCGGGCACAGCTAGTCTAATATATAAAATTCTCGTGTTGCGGTGTTTGTTGCCAAACTCCTCCGAAATGGCTCGACCGATTTTCATGATATTTTGTGTGCGTATCGGGTAGGTCTGAGAATCGGTCAACATCTATTTTTCATACCCCTAAAAGACAGGACAACATCTGTCGGGTCAGCTAGTTGTACTATATTATCCATATTAAAATCTATTCCAACACTCCTGTAGATCGAGCCGAGAGAGAGATAGTCTTTGTTGGGCCTGTGTCTCTCTCGCTTCTAGGTGTCATGTCTAATAATACCCCCCACCCCCTACCGTCCCCCGTGCACATCCTATTAGAGAGGAACTCAGTCCCACAGGAAGGCTTCCGCTTTGCCTGTTATTTGTGGGAACAGTGATCCCTTCGGTTTAGTATTAGTTGCAAGACCGCTTGGCGCAGTGGTTCGAGCGTAGGCCGGTCGGCTCACTGCGCATGGTGGTTGCGGGTTCGATTCCCGCTGGGGTAAATTTCTAAAATTGCCTTTACGTATTTGCCCTGGTCTGACGAAAATAACTTTACAATAATACCTACTTGACTTACGTAAGTAAGTAAATTTGTTTATTTCCACTATTAAAGTCTATTAAGTAACTAATAAACCGCAACGAACTAAAGTCATTAGTGCCGAATACACACGATTAAATAAACAAATCTAATTACGTATTTATAAGTAGATATGTACCTAACTTAAGTGGGTCAATTTTGTTTTATTAATTATTATTTTGCTTCGTAAATGTTTAATTTGATGTAAGTATGAGTAGGTTTGCACATCACACTAAACTAGCTTTCTCATTTTATTTACATACCTAAATCTGAGTGAGATTTGATCATTATTTACTATTAGCTATTTAGTGGCAATGGTGTTGCCTGCTCATATTATTTATTTATGCTGTTCCTGAGAATGTACACCATCTTTCATTCATTGAAAAGAGTAACCATTGAGTTTCTTGCCGGCTCTTCTCAGTGGAAGCAGCATTCCGAACCGGTGGTAGATTCTGACTATTCATAAATGATTTGTTGGCTTACATGAATAGAAACAATTTTGAATTTTTGAATTTTGTGTGGGAGAGCCAAGCTGTAGCCAGTTGATTACAGCCCATATACGGGCTGGCGCCACAGAGGTAAAGTCACTCACAGTAGATCTGCGTGAAGCAGCACCCTCATCAGGTCGGCAACGTACGAGCAATGCCTTCGGTATTGCAAGCATATATAGGCTACGGTAACTGCTTAACATCAGACCAGTCGTAAGATTGTTTGCTCACTATATTGTATAAAAAATAAAACTTATATTCATAATATATGTCCAAGAAGTTTCCCCACCACTCATTAAGTTTGAACCATATCGACTGGAATATTTGTATCGATATAATGATGGGTGACGCCCTAGACCCCTGGGGTCATTTGCTGACCACAAATAGATACCGGTGCTTATCTGGCCAATAGTTTCCTTCCTTATCTCCGGAGCCATTTCATGGGTAATATAAATTTCATAAGACGAATGCGAAAATAACATGAGCTTACGAGAAGCGAGACAAACACATATTTTTCAATGACCATGAGAAATAAAATCATTCAGTCACGATTCCCTATAATATAAATATAACATGGAAATATGTGAATGGTCTCACATGGACAATATGTATTATTATAAAATAGTCTTGAATCAAAACAACAGTGAACAATGCACGAGCGGCCGTGCGATCTGGAGGGCATTGTTACCTTCTTAACGGCCGTGCTATCTGACCTGAATTCCCTGTAGGGGTACGCAGAGATGTAACACGTTACAACTGTCGAATTCGAAATGGTTGGCTAAGCAGTCGAACCAAACAAATGGTTTTTTTTAAATTACAATTGGTTTGAGTTGAACGCATGCGTTGGCAAATAATCAGCAATTCAGCTGAGCGACTTATTATAAAGTCATGTTATTTATATTATATACTAGCTGACCCGAGAGACATTGTCCTGTCTTAACTTTGAATATTGACTTCGAATTGTTTCGCTCAACTTTCTTATTATTTTTCTTTCATAAGAATCTTCTCCTGACAATATTAAACAAGAAAAAAATGATTAACGAAATCATTCCATCCGTTCCCGCGTGATGCGATGACCAAGGAAATACTGAAATAGAGATTAATTTATATATTTATATACTAGCTGATCCGACAGACGTTGTCCTGTCTTTTAGGGGTATGAAAAATAGATGTTGACCGATTCTCAGACCTATCCGATATGCACACAAAATTTCATGAAAATCGGTCGAGCCATTTCGGAGGAGTTTGGCAACAAACACCGCGACACGAGAATTTTATATATTATATAGATAGATGGATAGATAAGGTCCTATTTTGATACAACCGTCCGATTACTAACTACAATTTTGTGTACTTAAATAACTCCGGTGATTTAACCTAGGTGATCGTTCAACAAGAACAGCCTGCTATATTGGCTACTAGCTGAAGTTATACTAGTTGACACTAAAGCCATCATTTCTTGGTAGGTACACCTTAAGCCAACAAGCCTTGAGATTACAACTGATATTCCATCAGCTGTCAGCCTTGATTCTTTGGCAATCAGCCTGTGTAGTTGTTTTTGTCTCCTGTTTTGCAACGGAGAGTAGTGTAGTGGATAGCTTTATTCTATCTATACAAATACATAAAATTGGAGTGTCTGTTTGTAATATCAAAATAACACCTTTTCACTAAATGCATATGAAAGTACATACGACACCTATAACAAAAATGCGATTTAATTTTTTTTTGTCTGTCTGTCTGTCTGTCTGTCTGTCTGTGTGTGTGTGTTTGTTCCGGGTAATCTCCGAAACGGCTGGACCGATTTTGACGGGACTTTCACTGGTAGATAGCTGATGTAACTTAGGCTACTTTTATTTTAGAAAAACAAAATTAAAAAAATGGGTTCTGGCGCGCGGGCTCAGAACGCGGGAGCGGGCTTTTTTGTTAAATTAAATTCCACGCGGACGAAGTCGCGGGCTCAGCTAGTCACCTATAAAATTCGATTAAATTCTTGCAGGTCCAAGATAATTCAGCTTTTCCCAGGGACTCGTCGAAGGTCAAACTACGGTGTCATCATTGGACATCATCGTTGATCCTAACTTACAGGAGTAAGTAACATTGGTGGGGGATGTGTGGCCTAGAGTCCTGCTGACCTGGTGACCGCTGGCATCGCGATCGACGCGCACTCCACTCGCAATACGTCAAGACTGACGTATCACGTTCTTGAATACGGTTAAACTGACGAGATGACAGCGGTTAAGAGAGATGGTCCCCTTAAAAAACCCTTAACACTTCTGATCCGTAAATGAATTAGGATAATTCACTGCACACGGTGGTTGCGGGTTCGATTCCCGCTGGGGTAAATTTCGGAAATGGCCTTTTCGTAATTCGCCCTGGTCTGGGTGTCACTGGGATCGCCCCCAGTCCATTGTACGGTACCCATAGTACAAGCGTTGCTTAGTTTGGGACCATCCAGTTGGTGTGTCAGTCTGGCGATATTTAAATATTTATTATTCTTTAATTCATTTGTAAAACAAAGATGGAAGCTGTGGTTTCCGACATCAGAAACTTTGCGTCAATAATAAATTGTGAATACGGAGGCAGTTGACATTCTAGGAAAAGCATCAAAAAGGAATTTCTAACAGTCCAGCCCTAAGGATGTTTCGTAATAGCATAGCAAACACGCACAGCGGATTGTGTAGTAACAACAAACGCTCGTGTCAGCGGCGCAAGTGTGCACTTTTCATTTACCTACATGTAGATACTGCTGAGTTTCTTCGTACCTACACACAGACTAATAAGCCAAGACCCCGCTGAAGTCCACTATTGTATGACAATGCAATCGTCAAAAGTGGGTGGGTGATCGGCGAAGACGGGGAATTTTGATTGGTCCGATCAATACCTAATGTCTAGTGCGGTCATACCAATGAATTAATTTTCAAAGAAATTTCTAAGATTTTCAAATTGCATCTCTTATGGAGGTTAATGTGGTGACTATCCACTTGACTATGGTATGAAGCAGGCCTGCCTGCTACCACCAATAGGATCGCTTCATTTCCTGTCAACTTGAGCTATAGGTGACACACGTCTAGTAAATATACCTACTTTATACCTATATAAAATTCCAGTGTGCGTGTGTTCGTTATTCATTTCATTCTAAACGGCTTGACCGATTGTGATGTTATTATTTTTAATTATGTGGTCACCTAGATCGTTCTTAGCTATAGTTCGACTCCGTAGGACGCTGTTGTTGACATCCAGAAAGTAAAATCTTCGCTAACGAAGCAGCGGACAAAAGGTAATATACTTAAATAATAAAAATATATAATTTAGCCCCTTCGACGTCCCACTCCTGGGCACGAGCCTCCCCTCGCTGCGAGGGGGATTCAGGCCGTAACCAATCTACCACATGGCCCAATGCGAGTTAGCGGACTTCACATGTCTTTCGAAAATTGGTTAGATTTTCTAAGACATACAGGTTTCCTCACGATGTTTTCCTTCACCGTAAGCGAGTGATAATCATATAGGAATTGTGATTCGCACTTAGATTTCGAAAAACCCGGTGGTGCGATCCGAGGTTTGAACCCAGGCCCCCAAGACGCGTGCTTAACCAATAGGCTATCAGTGCTTTTTTACTTAACTGAAAAAAAATATAAGTGGGCAAAAGTTTTATTACTTTCACCTTTGAGCTAACATAAACGCAAACGTAGTCAGTTAGGTAGGTAGTCAGTTAGTCAGTCAGGTAGGTAGGTAGGTAGATTAGGTCTCTGCTGACGACGCGAAAGCATTTGTTGACAGTTACCGATCCGCCGTACGTGTTTGTTTGGCGTTGCGAAATGTATTGTAAGGATCGGCGCACATTCACTACACCCCGCCTACCTGATAACGATTGAGAATGGTCAAACCTTTGATAAGGGTTACTTCTTTTATCAAAGGGTCAAACTGACCTGGAGCCTAAATCTTTTAACCGCTGACATCTCGGCTCGCACTGGACTCGCAAAACGTCAAAACTGACGTATCGTATCGTATTATCTTCAGGGAACATCGTCTTGTCCGCGTATAGGTGATTAGGTTTTCCAAATTGCGATAAGGTGCATTTCATAATAATATGCGTTCAGTATTCACACACCTCTCGAGTTACAAAAACGCTTGCTACTATAAGGCACGTAGGTAATAATAAAACTATCTCAAGTCTGAGAGCGACCTTAGGCTTTTGATAAGTCATTTTCTACTGGTATGACATAAGAATGACATTTCCAATATCGGTCTTAGACTTGAGGTTGATATATTAATACGGGCATTGGTTTTCCAAATTGCGATTAGTCGCATTTTATAATAATATGCGTTCAGTATTCACACACCGCTCGAGTTACAGAAACTCTTGCGACTATAAATCCCATACGAACACGTTCCGTGAACCGCCATTTGAAACGAGAAGCTTATCGAATGTATGACGTTTGAGGGGAAAAAACGCAGGGACGGACCGAGCGGGTGAAAAAATGGGCGCTAATGAGTGACGAAATTTATGTCACACGTGTTGGCTTTGAGTTCTATTGTTGGCTGAGTGTTCTTAAGATTCTACAAGTGCATATTACGTTGGCCAAATGTTGGTTGTTTTGTTGGATTTTTTTACAGATTGGTGGAACGGGAGGCGAGGGCAGTATATATTTAAAATGGCAATTTAAGGCTGCTGCTTATGAAGACCTTAGTTATATTTTAATTTAGTAATATTTGATCCATTTTTTTATTTTATTTTTATTTTTTCTATCCGTAATAAAGTGACTACTCTGCAAGGGACATCTGGAGCAGTTTATTACACAGACCTTGTGGAAACCAGGGACAATTACCGTGGTGCGTTCAAGCGCTTATGCCATACTTACCTATTATTGGAATCAAGTATAATCAGGTCACGAGTTTAGGTCCAATTAGTCATATTACGATCCGTGGTGCCTTACAACTGCTCTTCAATCAACTGTAACAATCTTGCTTCGATGGCAACCAGCCCATACCATAAATTTTTTGTCTCCCGCTTTGCACCGGAGGGAAGTGGATTTTTTTTCTTCCAACACCTCCTATTATTTTTTTCGATTACATTCGTGCAGGTTCCAAGACAATTTAACTTTTCCTCGGGACTCGTCGAGGGTCAAACCTCGACGTCATTATTGGTCACCTAGTCGATCCTGGTTTACAGGAGTAACAGTGGTGAGAGTGTGTGGCGGGAAAAGTCCGAAAAAAAATGCCGTGATAATATATTTATTTCTGTCACCACTATGTGGATGAAATAAATAAAATATAAACCTGCCCCTCTTTTGGGAGCCAACATTGGCGTAATTTGGATCTACAACCCGCTGACATCTCTCATCTCAGGGCCGTTATCAAATCATTTTCTTCCGTGGAAAATTTTTAGAATATTTGCTCAGCCGCGAATAACCGATAACCAGTTTTTATTCTAATTGTTATTGTAATTAAATTTTCCATTAATCTTGTTTGATTGCGTTTACTTTAGCGTTCCAATTAATAATATAGTTTAATTTTATGTCAGGGTTGGTTTCGCGATAAATCGACGTGGCCTTGTATTTTTACCATCAAAGGAATAATTATAACCCAAGATTTAATTGTATTATCAACAGACCATCCTACTATACGCATCGATTCCAACATCGCCAGTTAAAAATTCCGTCACCTTAAACCATTGTCTTGGCGGAGACAGTAGGAGCTGAATCACGAGAAGAATAGCAAATATTCAAACATTTTACAACTAATGTTTTTTTTTCTTATGCCAAAAGTCAGTGATCTGTTAAATCCTTGGTGTTTCACATGCTGTCGGCCAGCGACTGGATAGTGGATACTGCTAACAGATTGGTTGTTTTTTTTTTAATGTTGACCTATTTAAAAAAAAACATAACCAAACTTTGGCTTTGTGGTTAAGCGACTAACAAAATCGTCCAAAACACAAAATACAATAAATTTATTTCCATTACGTGCTAGTTATCTGTATACCACTATTGCAAAGCAGTGGACGTCAAATATTTTGTTGCATTCCAAATATTTTAGCAATCAGTGTAAGTAGATTGGAAGATAAAGGAATTGGGAAACTGGTTACAAGAAGAGAATATTGATTGGAATCAAAGTTTTTTTGGAAATCTTAAGCTCCTTATTTTATCCATTTAACTCCTTTGTCACACAGTGGGCAAGTACGCTGCTATTTTATGTTTTCACTCCACCGAATTTTATGACCGTCTGCGTCCTGTGTTCTCACCAGATACGGACGAATTATGGTCGTGTGAAGTTTCAAAGCAAACCTAGTCTGTAATTAGCACCAGTTTCATTATCTGATGATTATTTTATTAGTAATAATATCTTACATAAATATATATATCTTGTAATTTGAAGTAAAAAGTAGCTGTTAAGTAGATACTAGTTATTATAATACATTCTATAAATTGACATGACTACAGTTGACGTGTTTAATGCTAAATTCGCATTTTCTTTTTATTTTTTTGACAACCAATCTTTACGTAAGTAGCAAGTAAAATGCACCAGTCTTTAAATCCAAATACGACCCTGTAGGTACTAACATCGAAATTCAAATGGCAATAGCGTTGTTTTGTCAACTTTCTCGAAGAGTTTTCGATAACCTCAGTTCGGTGAACGTTCAGAAAGTTATGTGAATAGTTGAGTTTGGTATTCTCAAGGATTAATACTGGCGCGTAATTTATATACCTACCTACAATGTTCAGACAAAGAGTATTAGTTGTAAACCTTTGAAACAGGAAGAAGTCCTGTATCAAACCCACAATTCACCATCTAATTACAAGTAATATCATCATTAAGATGCCTTAAATTTTCAATAAACATGACATAAAAGCCAGATGTCTCGGTCCCTTGCAAAACCGACACTGTCTTGAATATTAGACGCTAAAAACAAGTCGACTGCATCGACTAATTATCGTAAAGCTATCAACACTCACCTCGTTATCTAAAGTTGCTGCCGAAGACCGATAAAACCGTAGAGTCCCGAAAGCGTCACTATCTTAAAACAAACACTTGCTTGCCGGTCTTGCTTCGAGCTTATCGGTATTTTTTTATTACAACACTACTAAGGAGGTGGCGTTTTAAAATAAAAAAATGTATGATAAGACGGTTGTTTTGGTGTGCAACGATACGTCCGCTCCGCGCGACGGTCGGGGACGGAGTGATCAAGTGTGACGTGAACGTGCCCGCGACATGAAGTTGCGCGTGAGTTGATATTGATACGAACGAGATTGTTTTGAAGAGTCCTTTTTGTGAAATGTCTTGGTTTGGGGTAAAACTTGTACAAATATACCTAAATTGTTTTATGATTGCGATACATTTTTACTTGGAATTAAGATTTTAAACACTATCTACATGCATATTTAGTAAAACAATTTATAGGTTTATTGCATTTGGACCAATTAAAATAGGTATTCCACTAAGAAGATCCGGCAAGAAACTCAATCTATACTCTTTTCAATTGAATAAAAGTTCATGTAAGTATAGGTACTCTCAGGAATAACAACGTAATGTGAGCAAGCAACAATATTGTCACCATTGAGAAGTGGGTACCTACAAGAAAATAATACACTAGTAATCCAATATTGCAAGTTACAATCATTGTTTATCACAGACTGTTGCCTAAAGGTAGCTGTACCTAGATTTAGTAATGACCTATGTATAGGTACAAATCACGACATTGACTCCAAAAGCACGGGCCACTCGAGCCAGGCCAGCCCGACCAAGGTTATTGAAAGTTGTTCCTTCGAAGTTCAAAAACGTTTACATTGACTGTCGCCGTGAGAATTAAACAAATGTCCTGAATTATCGGCTGTGTGTGAAACTATTGTGCCTCGTTTGCATTGATCGATTACTTGACAACATCGGAGTCGAGTTGGTAAGTAGTTAGTAGGCTAACAGCAGAGTTAGCGACAGTAACTTCTGACCGCTATAAAGTAATTTAGATTCAAATTCTAACACTACTGACGTGAGCTTCTCTCTAGCATGAGAAGCTTGGCTGGAACGGTTTTCGGGACTCCAGTAAAGTGAAAAGCTCACCAAATCGTCGGTTATATTTCGAGTTCAAAACGACGGAACATCCCATGCTGGCTGAGTTAAAGGCCTGTTTTCACCAATACATTAACGGTACGATAGAGCAGTAACCGATTGCTTGATATACTGGTAACAAACATTTTCCGCTCTAACGCTCTGAGAAGAAAAATAGTATACTAGGTGATACAAAATGGGTATACTATTTTTTTTGCAACTTAACTTTGTAAATCTCAAACTATCGGCTTTGTGGGACAGTTGAAGTACCAAAGGTTTTGTAGACTTGTGAAATCGGTCAACAGCTGTATTCCTATAACTTCTTTTGTTTTTCAAGTTCCCTCCAAAGCTGATGGTTTTAGAATTACAAAGTTAAGTTTTGAAAAAAAAAGTATACCCATTATGTGTCACCTTGTAGATCCTAGTATCTCTTTTAGTATTTATTTACTAGATATTTAGTAATTACAGAATATAATTTATGATTACAAAGCATTACCTCTGCTTCTTCTGCATCTCTGCTGTACTTAGTAATACTAAAAGTTATATAATCTAAGGGGCATATTAATAAATCTCACTCAAGTGTGAGAGCGATCTTGAGTACGCTTTTTACATGCCATTTTGTACCTACTGGTATGACATAAGAATGACATTTCCAAGATCGCTCTCAGACTTGAAATGCATTTATTAATATGGGCCTAATAACTACAGGAAACATTTGAATATAGTTATGCAGCATGGATCCAACCACACATACTCCTACAAACTGAAACCAGCTTACAATCACTTGAACTAGGGTTGGTTTTGGTTTGCAGAAATATTTGCTTTTTGCAAAACAGTATCCGTTCGTTATCGTATTTTTTTATACTCACTGCATATTTTCCATTAGTGTGTTCGCGAACACCGTGCCTAACAATGTAAACGAAGCATAAGACAATGTCATTGCAAAGTCGTTGTTAGATTAACTATAATAAGTCTCACGTTTGTCATTTGATAATTCCATTAGCAACTACATTATTATGATCCTGTTAAATATTTTGACTAGCTATTTATACGGCAGAACTTTTTACCTAACGTATACAGGGCTAGCAGCAGTGATAGCCGATTGGTTAAAGCACGCGTCTTGCGGGCACCAGGTCTTGGGTTCAAACCCCGGCTCGAACCTCTGGATTTTTCGAAATCTATGTGCGAATCATAATGTCTATATGATTATCACTTGCTTACGGTGAAGGAAAACATCGTGAGGAAACCTGCATGTCTTAGAAGATCTAACCAATTTTCGAAAGACATGTGAAATCCGCCAACCCGCAGGGTAGCTACCGCTGGGCCAGCGTGGTGGATTATGGCCTGAATCCCCCTCATGTTGAGGGGAGGCCCGTGCCCAGGAGTGGGACGTCAAATAGGCCTAAATTATTATTATTTTTATACAGGGCTACATATTACTAGTAATTTTGTTTAGTAGTAGGTACTTCCGTTAGCCCCGCCAGCTAAGCTAACGCCTGTGTTTGCGGTAGGTTCACGTCAATCGAACCGGCAACCTCTTAGCTACCAGGGCGGACTACCTAACCCCTATGCTGTTGTCGCCTCAAAATATTAATTATTAGATAACTTACTAGGTTTTGCTCGCCACTTCGCTAGTTTACATTTTATTTTCTGGATGTCAATAGCACCGCCACCTACCGGATCCAACTACAGGTTGAAACAGAAAGGGTATACTCTTTTTTTCAAAACATAACTTTATAATTCTAAAGCTATCAGCTTTGGAGGAAACTTGAAAAACAAAAGGTGTTACAGGGATACAGCTGTTGACAGATTTCATAAGTCTACAAAACCTTTAGTTCTTCAACTGTCCCACAAAGCCGATAGTTTTAGATTTACAAAGTAAAGTAGGAAAAAAATAGTATACCCTTTTTGTTTCACCTAGTATAGCTAAAAAACCGTTCCAAGTGATTGCGTATGCATAAAAAAAATCAACATGCGTCAAGCCGTTTATGAGGAGGAGAAATATTACGAACACACGATACACCGGAATCCTACTAATATTATAAATGCGAAAGTTTGTGAGTGTGGATGTATGTATGTATGTATGTATGTATGTTTGTTACTCCTTCACGCAAAAACTACTGAACGGATTTGGATGAAATTTGGAACACAGATAGATTATAACCGGGATTAACATATAGGATACTTTTTAACCCAATAATCCAATACTACGCGGATGAAGTCGCGGGGCACAGCTAGTTTTATATAAGCATTAAGATGTTGGCTTGTTACATTGTCCTTCTGAAAGAGACATCTATCACGGGATTTGTACAAGTTTTGACATCAAACACCATACATATTGCCATACAGTGCCCCTGGCGGGTACCTACATGCAGATTTACCGGTGAGTGTATGGTCATATTCGATCACACGACCCTCTAGTGTCCCAACTCTTTTAACCGTTGTCGCTCTACTCTGATCTGAATACGTCACTTTTGAAAGTTTTTCCTATAGACGACCTGACAAAACTGTAGTAGTAACAGTCGAAACCAAACCACTATACAATCGAAACGAAAACGTAATATTCGTAACTAAACATAAAAATTCTTAACCCTTTGACAAAGGTCAAAGGGCCCAAAAAAAAAAGTAAAAAAAAAAATAAAAAAAAAATTTAGTAGTAATTTACGCAATAGGTCACGGTCGCAAAACGTCACTTTTGACGTTGTGCGAGTCCAAAGTGGCCTACACTTGGGGTACTGAATTCAGCCCTCATTGCGACACACGTGTGCTCCACATTAAGGAAAAGGTATCACAGGTTAGTGTCCAGTGATAAGACGATTAAATGATAACACGCCGATATCGTATCGAGTGCTATCGACATAATTGAACGGCTGATTGGGGGAGCTATCATGTTCGCAGGCCGAGGCGCCTAGACTGGTTTCTAGATGGATAAATAAATAGAAATCGCCAGACTGACACACCAACTGCATAGTCCCAAACCAAGCTATACCATGGGTTCCGTACAATGGAACGGGGGCGATCCCAGTGACATTTCCGAAACTTGCCCCGGCGGGAATCGAGCTTGCAACCATCCGGTGCAGCCGAGCGGCCTACGCTCGAACCACTGCGCCTAATGGTCGTCATTATTCATTATAACTACATCTATACATCTATACAAATAAATAAAATTGGAGTGTCTGTTTGTAATATCAAAATACCACCTTTTCACTAAATGCATATGAAAGTACATACGACACCTATAACAAAAACGCGATTTAATTTTTTTTTGTCTGTCTGTCTGTCTATCTGTCTGTCTGTTTGTGTGTTTGTTCCGGGTAATCTCCGAAACGGCTGGACCGAATTTGACAGGACTTTCACTGGTAGATAGCTGATGTTATAAGCAGTAACTTAGGCTACTTTTATTTTAGAAAAAAAAAATGTAAGTTAAATTCCACGCGGACGAAGTCGCGGGCTCAGCTAGTACTTACTAACGTTCCTCAGTAAGATATTGGTACGTAACTTTAGCGGCAAAGGGGAGGTCTTCCGGCCGGGCGGGGCCGGCCCCTATTTGTTGGGGATCAAGCATATATTATTATACTAACGCCCAGTATTATATTAGGACCAAAATACTATTGGTGAAATACTGGTACACTGCAGTGCTGCCCACCCATTTTTTACAAACAAAGTCGGCCAACATGCGTACGATCCGGGTGATGTTAAGCTACTCCCGTTGCCTATAGATGCTTGCAATACCAAAGGACAGAGGGTAGTGAAGGGTGGTGGGATGCTTCCGGCTCTTTCACTCATCGTAGAAAACGTAGCTATAATAGCTACTTAACGCCGATCTTCTGTGAGAGGGTGGTACTACCCCAGTCGAGCCAGCCCGTTTAATGAGCTGTAGTCAATTGGCTACAGCTTGGCTACAGCTTGGCTACAGCTTGGCTATACGTGTGTTGGCCTTAGTAATTTCGTTATTATTATTTTTTTTATTTTTTTTGATATGACTATATGTTGTTGGCCAGAGTGGCCATAACAACTTCACCCGGACAGAGGGCGAGCGTAAGTGCGCTCCAGCCAGAGGGGCAGACGGGCAGCTAGCTCAAGGGCGCCACAAGGGACACGACCTCGGCTTGGGCCGCTGCCAGGAGAGGTGGCGAGGGTAAATCTACCACCGGATCGGAACGCGACCTCGACTGAGAAGATCAATAATAATAATTTCGTAGTGGTACATAATTTAAGTAATTACAGTTAGTAATCGAATCGATAAATTGAAGTATAAATAATAAATTATAACTTGACATAATTGTATCTATAATCTTTTTCATATCTAAATATCGTTAAGAGTTCGCATGTTTATCATCGAGCCTGACCGTTCGTCCTCTGGAAACATCTCGGTATTTCTATATGAGCTGTTTATCATACTAATATTATAAAGAGGAAAACTTTGTTTGTTTGATTGTAATGAATAGGCTCCGAAACTACTAAACCGATTTGAAAAATTATTTCACTGTTGGGAAGCTACACTATCCCCGGGTGACATAGGCAATAATATATATTTTTTTAAATTAGGGATCCTTACTAAAACTCGAATAATGTAACCGCAATGCACCCGTGCGAAGCCGGGGCGGGCCGCTAGTTCTATATATACAGGTTGAAACATAAAGGGTAAACTTTTTATTTCAAAACTTAACTTTGTAATTCTAAAACTATCAGCTTTGGATGAAACTTGAAAAACAAAAGGTATTATAGGGATACAGCTATTGACAGATTTCATAAGTCTACAAAACCTTCAGTACTTCAACTGTCTCACGAAGCCAATAGTTTTAGATTCACAAAGTTAAGTTGCAAAAAAAAAAACTGTATACCTTTCCGTTTCACCTAGTATATCTACCAGAACCACTCAACCTATACCGGACATGATTTCGAGCTGAGAAACACAGTGCTATACTTTTGAGGGTTCCTTAGTTAAACTAAGAACCCTTATAGTTTCGCAATGCCCGTCTGTTTGTCCGTTGGATGTCACAGTCATTTTATACAGAGACTATAGGGCTGTAAATGGCTACAAAAATAGTATTTTGGTTCCGCTACAAAATTGTGTACTTAAATTATAAAGTTAAATAATGAAAGAAAAATTATTCTGGGATGGGTACCTCCTGTATTTGGGAAGAAAAGTGACCAAGAAAAGGTTTACATACAACCTCGAGTGGGGTAGTTTTCAAAATTAATTCCCGTGTACGATTACGATACGATACGTTATTTATCGACTAACTCCTGAACCACACTGTAAATAAATACGAATATGGCTTTTCTGTGAAGATCACTGAAGATCAGTCGTTTTGGTCTTGATTTGTTAAAAAATGTATTTGGTTATTTGGCAGTCGCCATGAGGCTAGCATGATTTGAGGTATAAGGTGTTCCACGTTTATATTATTTTATTTATCCTGTTTTTCAAACAATTTAAAAACCGAGTAACTTAAAGTAGGTCATAATAGTATGATATGATAGGAAAATATGAATAAAATTAAGTTCAAGGCTCCAGATGACCCCAGAATCATATATACAACACAGGTTTGATTGATAAGAAACAAATAAAATTATGTACAGTGTACCTACACATTCAGTAACAAAAGTAATGCTACACACGACATAATCAATCATTATTTATTGATTGTCGGCACTTTCCATGGCGCCTGATAAAAAAATATTATCATATTTACAAGTGATTGCTCGAAATAATACGTCAGGCACTTCAGGCAATTTTATGATAATACTAGCTGTGCCCCGCGACTCGGTCCGCGTTGTATGTTGACCACCCTAACATTTAGGGGTATGAAAAATAGATAGTAGCCGATTCTCAGACCTACCCGATATGCACACAAAATTTCATGAAAATCGATCGGTCGAGCAGTTTCGGAAGAGTAAGGTAACTAACATTGTAACACGAGAATTTTATATATAAAAAGATACGATGTCAAATAAGTGTAATTAGAAGAGATGAGAAGCATGTCACTAAAAGAGATAATATGAATGTGGATGGATACAGTGCGAGAGGAGGGCCCAAGAAAAGATGGATGGAGTATGAACGAGGTTGTAGTGGATGTGAGTATGATGGGAATACGCGATGAATGAATGCACACCTCACTGAACTAGCTTTATTATTTAAATACCTAATTCTGAGTGATATTTGATTATTATTTACTCATTTAGTGACGTTGTCTGCTCACATTCTGTTGCTGTTCCTGAGAATGTGGTGTACATCGTTTATTAATTAAAAAGAGTAACCATTGAGTTTCTTGCCGGATCTTCTCAGTGGAAGCGGCATACCGAACGGGTGGTAGATTTTGGAAGGGAAAGACATCCTGCGCCGACCCCAGATAATGGGAAAAGGTAAGGCAGATGATGATGATGTTAAATAAGTGTAGGTAATAAATATGTGTAAAGGTAAAATAATAATAATGACACTCACCAAATACCGGTCTCTAAAACTAAGTCGATAGTCTCGGGTAACTCTAATCGGTAACCTGTAACAGAAAACAAATGTATTTCAGTTTTCTTCTAAGTCGTTACGCTCTTGACAGAGCGGTCGTGATCGTCATGTATTGTTTTCCGGGGCAGATGTGGTTCGCCTCACGATGTCTCGCCACCTCTCCCTATTGGACGTCATCCTGGTGCACTCGTGCAAGGGATCGCCAATGGCAGATTTAATTTGATCGGTCCATCGCATGGGTGCCCTTCCACGTGGTCTGGTACCCTCCACTCGGCCCTGTACAACTAACCGTTCTATGGAGTCGTTAATTTCAGTTTTAGTAGCCAATAAATACAGTATAAATTTGTTTATTCCTTGTTATTTTTTTAAGGTGACTAGTAACCACTGTTACTTCTGTGAGCCAGGAGCGACAATTTAGTCTGTCTAATGGCGACGTCGAGGTTTGAACCTCGAGGAGTCCCGGGGAACACCTAAATGTTGTTCCCTATTATAAGCTAAACGGATTTCCACACAGAATTAACCACGAATTTATAAAAAGTCCTCCTAAACGTTGGCGAGCTTCACCTCGAACATTATCACCATTTCGTAACGCTTCTCCTTGGTCGTGGTATAGGTATAGTTTATTAATTATTCCAGGGTACTCACCGTCAGCGATTATCCTTTGTATAATGCCGGTCATGTCGTTCACTTCTGCCGCGTAGAAGTTTTCACCGCTGTACGGACTTATACCTAGATCTGACACAAGTTTATAAGGAACATTTATGCAAATAAATAAAATTAAGTGTCTGTTTGTTATGTAAAAATAACAGCTTATTACAGTAGTTAAATCGTCCGCGGGGAAGAGTACTATTCCCATTTTACTGGGCACATTTCCTCTCAATGCGAGGGAGATTCGGGTGACAGCTCACGCGCTGGCCCAATTTGGAGAACTTCGCACGCCTTTCGCAACGTGTGTCCAAGAGCGTGACTTTAAAGAGAAACACAACGTCAGCAACAAACGAACGACTCGCCTGGGGTGCTACTCTTAGCAACGATAATCGATATATCGTGACATTTGTCGCGTCGAATCCTACTCTAAATTCCATCTCTTTTGCCATGCCGAACGATAATTTGTATCGTTCGTTCAGTATTAGATACGTCAGAAAAAGAGATGGAGTTTAGAGTCGGATTAGACACTACAAACGTCAAGATATATCGATTATCGTTGCTAAGAGTAGCACACCTGATGTTAAGCAGTTATCGTAGCCTATAGACGGTTGCAGCACCAAAGCATTGCTCACAGGTTGCTGACGTGGAACAGAGGGGGTTGGGCTTTCAGTGAGTCACCCTGTATATGAGCTGTAGTCAATTAATTAATAAATAAATATCGCCAGACTGACACACGAACTGTATGGTCCCAAACCAAGCAACGCTTGTACTATGGGTACCGTACAATGGACTGGGGGCGATCCCAGTGACACCCAGACATGGGCAAATTACGGAAAGGCCATTTCCGAAATTTGCCCCGGCAGGAATCGAGCCCGCAACCACCATGTGAGGTGAGCCGAGCGGCCTACTCTCGAACCACTGCGCCAAGCGGTCATCAATTGGGTACAGCTTGGTTCTACCACCTGTCAACTCGTGTACATGCTGTCAAAATGTCAAAAGGATACAGTTGAGCATGTCCTGCAGGGAGCCGGGGTGGTCGGGCGGCGGCGGCGGCGGCGGCGGCGGCGCCTGCGGCCGCGGCGGAGTCACCGCGCGCAGGGTGTACGCGCGGACGTACTCCTTCCGCAGATCGTGGAAGCGTGCGTAGTACCCCGGCAGCGGCAGGTCCTTGCCACACGCCTCCGGGTGCAGGCATTGTCTGCGAACAAACGGACATTTAACCCTGTATACAAAGATGGTACTTTGTTATTCTTTACCTTCTTTGTATGGGGCGTGATGATGGAAGGCGGTGATCATTTAATAAAATACTTCATGGATATTTGTACTCATTTAACCTTGATAGACTTGTCGTCATGATTTATGTAGGTACCTACATCCTACTAATATTATAAATGCGAAAGTTTGTGAGTGTGGATGTATGTATGTTTGTTACTCCTTCACGCAAAAACTACTGAACGGATTTGGATGAAATTTAGAACACAGATAGATTATAACCGGGATTAACATATAGGATACTTCTGAACCCAATAATCCAATACTACGCGGATAAAGTCACGGGGCACAGCTAGTAAATCTCTATAATAGTGTATTTCTTATTCATAATGGGAAAGACAATCATAACAACCTTTTCGTAAAGACACGAAAGTTCACACTCTATGAAAGAAAAGCACAAGGGAACAAATGTCTCGCGACAGTTGAAAAGTGTGTTTGGCTATGCTAGCGCGCCCTGGCAAGAATTACTTGCCGTTCTCGCTAGCGAACCATGTATGTGGTACCCTTTAGGTTAAGACAGTATCGAAAACACGAAGTATAGAAAAACCATACTCAATATAGTTGTTGTCCTAGGAAAGAAGTGCAGATGTACTATGTCCCAAGTCCACAAAGCCCCACGTCCAAATTGAAGCAATTAGTCATCAATATTTTGATCAAGAATTCATCGTAAACTTTTTTTTTTTTGATATGACTATATTTTGTTGGCCAGAGTGGCCATAACAACTTCACCCGGACAGAGGGCCCAGCCAGAGGGGCAGGGGGGCAGCTAGCTCAAGGGCGCCACAAGGGACACGACCTCGGCTTGGGCCGCTGCCAGGAGAGGTGGCGAGGGTAAATCCACCACCGGATCGGAGCGCATCATCGTAAACTCATGGCGGTTTACATCATCTATGACGCTACGCTGCCACTGATTAAAATTCTCGCCTTTACGACGGCTTATTTTAATAATTTTCTGCTACTACTTTTCATACATCCAGGACACCATGTCTGCTAATTTAAAAGCAACTAAAACTATTGGTTACCCATATTATTATAGTCTTCGCGAATTCTTTATAAATAGATAAATTCTTGCGTTGTTAGAAATCATTTGGCCGACAATTTAGCGGCTGTTCCGCACAGACAAGTTATTTTATTTCTTGCCAAATCTAAATAACTGTTAGGTATCATCTTTCATTCTAATAGCAAATACGGCTTAACATACACTTGGCCTCGATTCTACATTTTATAAAGAGCTTAAGTATAATATATAATCCCTATCAGATACATAAAATAAGTTTCCTTGATCAGAGATTACATATTTTGTATAAATTATCTTTTGCACTCGGCTGTTTGCATAATAATCGTCATTTTTAGTGATAGATGTCCCTGCGATACTCAACAGACGGGAAATTGCTTTCAGTGGGAACACAACGTTTCGTGAATCTAAATAATATAATGTACGTATGTTTAGACATGTTTGTTTTCATGATTAAGGACGATATTTTATTTGTATAAAATAAATAAATAACGACAAAATGCGTCTAGTATTTTTGAACCGTATTTTTGACTACAGACAGATGGACAGGCCGAAGAATATGGTGAAACTTTGTTTGACTATGAAACCGGGAAACAGATGGTTCACCAAATATTTGAAGATTGGACAATACATACTGTTAGGCACGTATTAATAGATCGATTTCAAGTCTGAGAACGGTCTTGGGTAGCTTTTGACATGTAATTTTTTACCGATATGACATTTCCAAGATCGCTCTCAGACTTGAGATTGAGGAAGATTTATTAATACGGGCCTTAGGTACTTAATATCTAGGTGTTAAATGGAACCAGTGTTCTGTATTATTTTTATAGGTATAATTATGTCAAATTAATATAAAATATCACCAAATTATGTCCACAAATAGACTTTGCCGGGCATCCACAGAATTGTTTTTTTTTTAATGACTATATGTTGTTGGCCAGCCAGAGGGGCAGGGGGACAGCTAGCTCAAGGGCGCCATAAGGGACACGACCTCGGCTTGGGCCGCTGCCAGGAGAGGTGGCGAGGGTAAATCTACCACCGGATCGGAACGCGACCTCGACTGAGAAGATCCGGCAAGAAACTCAGCGGGCTTGTCGGGTGCTAAGGTGCGTCTAGGTAAGTAGACGCACCTTCCAGCGGAAGCGGGGGTAGACAGAATTGTATGTATTACCACCAAGTATAAGTACTCACCTATTATGTCGTATGGAAGTCGCCAACGGAAACGCACAAAAAATCTGTTCGTATTGTGAACGCCGGATGTGGACCGATCGCTATCATGTTGGTACGCTTTCAAGCTTATCGTCATAACCTGCCTCAAACAGGTATTGTTACGGCTGAATACTTAAACTGAACTCAAATACGTACATAAATATTTAAATCCATGAGTATTTGACGTGACTTTGTATTTTTAACATAATAAGTATCTGTGTGTCTGTCTATGACATCGTAGCGCCCAAGCGGATGAACCGATTTTAATTTAGTTTTTTTTGTTAGAAAGGTACTATCGAGAGTATTCTTGGCTAAGTTTCATCAAAATCGGGTAAGCCGTTTGAAAATTATGAGCTCTTTTCTAGTTTAAAAAGTCGTCGCATCGGGGGTTATAGATACTTATGAGTTCAAGCGGCCTTCAAATTTGAATATGGTTTAAAGTTGTCAGTATATTGCATAGTATTATTAAGTACTACATAAATTGAAAGTTTAAATATCTTCTCATATAACGGGGTCATACCTTAAAGGTGGCTGTCCGTCTGTCACAAGCCTGAAGAGTGGTGAATGTGGGTCCACCTGTAGTGACCTCACGAACTCATCGAACTGGAAACAATAAAAAAAAGATAAATAAATAAATATCGCCAGACTGACACACCAACTGTATGGTCCCAAACTAAGCAACGCTTGTACTATGGGTACCGTATAATGGATAGGAGGCGATTCCAGTGTCACCCAGACCAGAGCAAATTACGAAAATGCCAATTCCAAAATTTGCCCCGACGGGAATCGAACCCGCAACCACCATGTGCAGTGAGCCGAGCGGCCTACGCTCGAACCACTGCGCCAAGCGGTCGTCAAGATTGTGGAAACCTTTTTTTTAGGTATAACACTGTCGGCAAACAAACGTACCACCCGCCTGATGTTAAGCAGTGACCGTAGCCTCATGATGCCTGCAATACCAATGACATTGCTTGCACGTTCACGACCTGAAGTAAAGTGGGATTGAGGGAGGGTAAAGGGGAAGGTTGGACTTCAGACTGTCACTCATTGTACGAATCGTAGCTTTAACGGCTAGTTTACACCGAACTTCTGTGAGAGAGAGGTACTACCCCGGTTGAGGCAGCCCGTATAAAAGATGCTAAACGCTGTCTACACGGAACCAGTGCCCAGGCGCAGGGCGTACACCCTGTAGGGGCGCAGAAATGAATAGACCAGACCCCCTAGCCAAGAGGCTTCGTCTACAAGCGTTTCTACAAAACGCTACGCTTAAATGTATGGTAATCCTACTAATATTATAAATGCGAAAGTTTGTGAGTGTGGATGTATGTATGTACTAGCTGTGCCCCGCGACTTCATCCGCGTAGTATTGGATTATTGGGTTAAAAAGTATCCTATATGTTAATCCCGGTTATAATCTATCTGTGTTCCAAATTTCAACCAAATCCGTTCAGTAGTTTTTGCGTGAAGGAGTAACAAACATACATACATACATACATCCACACTCACAAACTTTCGCATTTATAATATTAGTAGGATGCATGTATGTATGTTTGTTACTCCTTCACGCAAAAACTACTGAACGGATTTGGATGAAATTTAGAACACAGATAGATTATAACCGGGATTAACATATAGGATACTTTTTAACCCAATAATCCAATACTACGCGGATAAAGTCGCGGGGCACAGCTAGTGACATTATAAGTGGATAAGTAGATCACGTGACTTATGTCATTTCCATACATGAAGCGTAGCGATATGTAGAAACGAATGTAGACGAAGCCACTTGGATAGAGGGGCAGGGGTGCTACTCAGCAACAATAATCGATATATACAAGGTGACACATAATGGGTATACTTTTTTTTCAAATCTTAACTTTGTAATTCTAAAACCATCAGCTTTGGAGGGAACTTGAAAAACAAAAGGTGTTATAGGAATACAGCTGTTGACCGATTTCACAAGTCTACAAAACCATTAGTACTTCAACTGTACCACAAAGCCGATAGTTTGAGATTTACAAAGTTAAGTTGCAAAAAAAATTGTATACCCATTTTGTATCACCTAGTATATCGTGACGTGACAATCGTATTGTAGAGTCCTACTCTAACTTCCATCATTTTGTCGTCGTATATCGTTTGAACGAACGATAATTTTGTATTGTTCGTTCAGTAATCGATACGACGGATAAATATGAAATTTAGAGTAGGATTCGCAAATACGAATGTCACGATATATCGATTATCGTTGATATGATTAGCACCCCGGGTCCAAGACTCAAATTTTCAAAGGCACAGCTTTAGGAACTCGCACCGGGCGCATAAAAGGCTACTTAAGGCACTACACGGATCGCGCTTGATTGTCAGTGATATTTTAACTTGGTCTTTTAAAATATACTTAAGTATCAAGATAATAAGTGCTATCAAAATGATTGTACAACTAGCTTTTAATCTCAACGAAGAAAGATTAATACACAAGTTTCAATCAACAACATTTCAATACAGGAAATGACCTCCGAATTCCACGTGTTACGTTGAAAAAGTTTGAAGTTTCAACCGAGAAAACTGTAATATATTTTATAATTGATTGATTACGAATGAGCTTGACGTAAAAAATGTAGATGGCCTTACTGCTGCAGATGTAAAGATGTTTCAGACGAAAAGCAATTTGACTGTTCTTTTATTAAGCGTCTTTAAAAAAAAACATACATATCTATGTATGTTTTTTATGTATGTTCACCGATTAATTACTCTGTCATTTGTGGAACGATTTTCCTTTATTATTTTTTGTTTGAAAGGGTACCCATGCTCTCCATTTGGTCCCATATTTTATCAAAATCGGTAGTTGGAGAGATATGGACGAATTACGGTCACCAGGAATTCAATATGTAGATACCTAGTTTACAACTAACAATCATGAAAAAATATGTTTGAAAAAAATGGAAAATATGTTTGAAAAGAAAAAAAATAAACCGACTTCAAAAAATCCCGGTTGCACTTAAAAGTTAGAAATAAAGACCTTCTAATTTCGTTCTTTGGAGTCGGTGCCACAATTTTTACAATGTGTTAGGACTACTTCTTAGATAGGTACCTACCTACCCCTACTTGAATCGGCACCGACTCCAGGTGAAAGAAATTACAAGGTCACACTTCTGCAAACTGAAACCAACCTAGAACCACTAACACAAGGTTGGTTTTGGTCTACAGCAGTGCATGTGGGTTGATTCCGTTCTGCAAAACGATATCCAATTATAAGCAACTATTTTGAGCGATATGGCCGTCCGCACTGAATTCAGCGACGTCACACTGCAGTAAATTCATTGAAAATCATCTGAAAATCGGGAATATTACCTATTTGAACATTCGTTGTTTCGCTCGTGTTCGGTTCACGTCTGGCGATGCCTTTACATTTCAACTCGTTGTAAATATGTAAAAACTTTTTAGGCGCGTATTAAATCGAGTCAGAGGGCGATCTTGAGTATTCTTTTGACATGTCATTTTGTTCTAAGAGTATTTTTGTTCTAGTATGACATAAGAATTACATTTCAAAGATCGCACTCACACTTGAGATCGATTTATTACTACGGGCCCTTAAATCAATGTAAACATCTTAACTACTCTAACGTGTGAATTCCATCAATTACTATGGTTTTTTTCTCCGGTCAAAAAGGTTTTATGCTTGATAATCAATGGTAATTACATACCAACGACAATATAGACGTGATTTTGATTTTTTTAATTTTTAAAGTTATTTTATAATTCGTTTAATTTAAGTTTTAACATTTCGGGTTGTTATACAATTATTTTGATATTTAGCGGAAATTACGAAGTTATTGAAAATAAATATATTGATAGATCGAAAATGGCTTGAACCTTTGTAACAATAGGGATTTATTGACCAGAAATTGATAAAATTATGGTTGTTGTTAAAGTAAGTAGGTCAAAACCAAACCAACCAGGACCAAATTTGATCAAGTTTTCTATGGTGGTAGAGCCAAGCTGACTATACTTGGCTTCAGTTGGCATAGCTCATTTATGGACTGTCTCGACCGGGGTAGTACGACCCCTCTCACAGAAAATCGTCGTAAATTAGCAACTATACTAGGTGAAACAGAAAGGGTATACAATTTTTTTTGCAACTTTACTTTGTAAATCTAAAACTATCGGCTTCGTGGGATAGTTGAAGTACTAAAGGTTTTGTAGACTTATGAAATCTGTCAACAGCTGTATCCCTGTAACACATTTTGTTTTTAAATTTTCCTCCAAAGCTGATAGTTTTAGAATTACAAAGTTAAGTTTGGAAAAAATAGTATACCCTTTCTGTTTCAACCTGTAGATGGGTTTAAAGTTTAATCACATATAATTTTTGAACGCTGCTGTGTATTCGGCAGTGCCTTTACATGAGTGTCTCAGAGACGGGCACGGCACGGGGACGGGAACCAGTTCCTAACTGTACCGCGTGCGGGTTCGACGCCCGGCCACGTCACGCCGGGACCGCCAAAATCAGACCAATTAGCGGTTGCTGGCATAAATTTACGGGGTTTCGAGCTGGTATAAGAATTTCATTTACATTCACTCGAGTAGATATTATTTTCTCCGTGGAAGTTCTGTGGATTTTCTCAGTGGAAGCAGCATACCGAACCGCTGGTAGATTTTGACTATTCATAAATGCTTTGTTGGCTTACGTGAATAAAAACAATTTTGAGTTTTTTTTTTCTGGATGTCAACGACAGCGCCTCCGAACGGGTCTAACTAAAGCTTAGAATCATGCAAGTGACCTCATATAATTACAAAAAAAACATCAAAATCGGTTGAGCCGTTTAGGAGTAGAAGAATTACGAACACACATACGACACATGGATACAACAAAGATGAACTGGATATAGATATGCAGAATGGATCCAACCACCAATATATTGACGACCTCGTGGCGCAGTGGTTCTAGCGTAGGCCGCTCGGCTCACTGCACATGGTGGTTGCGGGTTCGATTCTCGCCGGGGCAAATTTCGGAAATGGCCTTTTCGTAATTTGCCACGGTCTGGGTGTCACTCGGATCGCCCCCAGTCCATTGTACGGTATCCATAGTACAAGCGATGCTTAGTTTGGGACCATACAGTTGGTGTGTCAGTCTGGCGATATTTGTTTATTTATTTTTGAATAAAAAGGTAAGAGAAGGTGTTAGGTGACAAATTGTTGGAACATGTTTGTATCGAGATTATTGGGTTAATGCGGCGATAGCAGACGGTACCTACTCACAAATTCAAAATCCACAGTTACCAGACTAACCTGAATACCTTACACCGAACGCGAGGTGTGAATTTTCAAACGCTACCAAAACGAGAATTTGTTAATAATAATAAAACTAAATTTAGCCCTTTTGACGTCCCACTCCTGGGCACGGACCTCCCCTCACTACGAGGGGGATTCAGGCCGTAATCCGTCACGCTGGCCCAGTGCGGGTTGGCGGATTTCACATGACTTTTGAAAATTGGTTAGATTTTCTTAGACATGCAGGCAGGTTTCCTCACGATGTTTTCCTTCACCGCAAGCAAGTGACAATCATAATAGAAATCATGATTCACACATAGATTTCGGCGAAAACCCAGCGGTGTGAGCCAGGGTTTGAACTCAGGGCCCGCAAAGCGCGTGCTTAACCAATCGGCTATCACCGCTAATCTCTGCTATCTAATTAAAAGTCGTATATCTAATTATGTCACCCTATTTTTGGATCTGTGTACAAATCAACTCCAGGGAGGGTATTCCAGCCACCAGGGCGGGTCAATGACAGCTTCCACCTTGCTTCTAATTCATTTGTTAAGGCTAAAGCGCCCGTCTAGCCCGCGAAGTTCAAATTTTTTGAGTTCTTTTAGAATTTTTTCAAAATCTGACAATAATAAAAGACAAATTTTGTAATTCGCGAAAAATACCGTGTGCAGTACATTTATTAATATATCCAACTTACTCTAAAACATTTCAAGAACGACAGCTATCCAGATAATCTGGCAATTTTTGTATATTTAGTGATTTACTAGTATCATATCCACCGTGATAATATTTAGAGTAAAATAAATCTATTAATAAATGCACTGCACACGGTCTTTTTCGCGAATTACAAAATTTGTCTTTTATTATTGTCAGATTTTGAAAAATTTCTAAAAAATCTCAAAAAATTAGAATTTCGCGGGCTAGACAGGCGCCTTCACATTAAAGAGGGATGGAAGCTTTCGTTTCCGACATTGGAAAGTTTCCAACAATTGTGAATCCCCTCCCTGAAGTGGAATGGTTTAATCACAATCATAATTTATTTGCGAGCATAGGTATTACATGGATGTAAGGTGAAGTTAAATGTTCGATATGGTCTTTCAAATGATTGGCGTACAAATATTTGTAGCACAGTCTTAGATAATGCGTGAAAGTACCTAAGTGCTAAGGTTTCTCGAATTTGCATTATTGGTCCGATTCCTTTTTCGTCAGAAAAAACATTTTTTGACGGATTCGTATTTGTCAGATTCCTCTTTCGTGAGCCAAACCATTATTTTGACGCAACGCATTGGTCAGATTCCTCTTACGTCACGATAACCACTTTTTATAATATGGGAAGTAATATTCTTTATTCGTGAGACTTTTTGTAAACAATAAGCTTATTATTTGGACAAAAATCCCTATGCCCGCAAAACGAACCTAGATGATTGAGTATTGCTGGATTTATTATAAAAAAACACTGATATAGGAGCGTTCCCAGTTGCACCCAGACCAGAGACAATTTCAAAAAGACTTTCGTAACTTTACATTTGCGAACATTATAACTTTCTCAATGCTTTACTTATGCTTAGGATTTTACAATCATATATTTGCTAATTTATTCCACAATCAGGTATAATTAAGAATTCTAAATATTGACATCGTGTCAACATAGAAAAAGTGTACTAATCGTCCTCTACGTGTCTGCTGTACCCGGAGTCCTTTCGACCTTTTTATTAACATTTAATTTGCATCTTAACTAAATCGACTGTTTTGTTATTTATTTTAATATTTAATTACATATTCTAATTAACATAAAGATGGTCCTATCCTAGCTATTAGTTGGTAAACTCCCGATGGATCAGAACGTTCGCGTTCGACCCGGTTGCTATTTTGATGGGAGACCGAATTATAACATCTGAGCCCCGAGCACAAAACATGTAGCTTAACGCTGATGCGTGTGCCGACTCACTCACATGACAGATTTCATAAATAAGAATGACAGTGACAGTATGCTTGCTCGACGACAAGAAGCTTGGATTAAATGTATAAAGTTCTTGCTCGACGATGACACGATAAGAAACTAAAATCCCTGCAAGAAAATCACAAATCTTTAATCTATGGTCCCAGACCACCCCACCGAGAACGAAAACCATCGAATGTGCTCCCAATTCAAAAATCGAACGCAAAACCGGCCAGTGTTGTGCAATTTCCGCGTTCCCAATGTGTTTTTTTAGTCACCCCGGCCCGGTAGGTACAGTTAACAACCAGTTCAGATCGGACGATAAATGAAGGGCTGTACAGACTAAAAAGAACATTAAAAAAGTGGATCGCCCGCTCGCAGCGCCATATTTCCTGACTGGTTGTACAATAAAATCACTTCAACGCCTGTACCACCACCATTTATTTATTTATATAGATTATGCATGACAGGCTTACGTCAAAACACCAAACCGTCAACTATTAGAGATAATAATAAATAATTACAGGTAATTCATAGACAAAAATATTATAACCTACACACAAAAAACCATAGATATTTAAATACTTAGATACCATAAACATCTTAACACTCGCTAGTCTTCGTTATTATTGGTAGGTACTTGTAAGGCAGAATGGCTTATTGAAGGAAGTTTTAAGTACTACTAATTATACAGCGCCTCAATGGTTATCTTAGGAGCTAATAATTTGTTGATAGCATGAACCTATATAACTTCCTTGGTTGATAGACAGACGCTAGTGAAAATGCTAGCAAGCGTAAAAGTCGGGATAAAACTCTATTCTCAATTCTCTAAAGGGCCTCCATTTTGGTTTTCCAAAGTGGACGGTAACATTTTTGTATTGTATTGTTATTAAATGTGTTTGTATTGCTATTTGTTACTTGACACTAGCGAAATACCTATTAAACTGGGTGAGCCATATTTTTATAGAAAGAAGAAGAAAATAATTCTTTAAAGAAGCCAACATCCACATTTTGCCGCTTATTCACACGACAGTGATAGAAGGGAGTGTTCCAAAAGTAAAATTAGCACATTTAACGTAGTAGGTACATTCTTCTTCTTCTTCTTCTTTTTTTAAATTATGGCTTTCATCGTTAGGTAGTTATTCAATTTACAGTCAAAGTTATTGACAGCAAACTGACAAACACAATGACAAAGCTAAAAGTACTTAAGATGATGGCGCCTGTCTAGCCCGCGAAATTCAAAATTTTCGATAATTTTTATAGTTTATCCAAAATCTGAAAACATTTAAGGTGAAGGCGCCTGTCTAGCCCGCGAAATTCAAAATTTTCGAGTATTTTTATAGTTTATCCAAAACCTGAAAACATTTAAGACAACATTTTGTGATTTGCGAAAAACACAGTATGCAGTGCGTTTATTAATACATTTATTTTACTCTAAATATTATCACGGTGGATATGATACTAGTAAATCACTAAATATACAAAAATTGCCAGATTAACTGGATAGCTGTCGTTCTTGAAATGTTATAGAGTAAGTTGGATATATTAATAAATGCACTGCACACGGTCTTTTTCGCGAATTACAAAATTGTCTTTTATTATATCAGATTTTTAAAAATATCTAAAAGAACTCAAAAAATTTGAACATCGCGGGCTAGATGGGCGCTTTAGCTTAAGACAACATTTTGTGATTTGCGACAAACACAGTATGCAGTGCATTTATTAATACATTTGTTTTACTCTTAATATTATCACGGTGGATAATTATGATACTAATAAATCACGAAATATTAGCAAATATTGCCAGTTTTTCTGGTTATCTGTCGTTCTTGAAATGTTTTAGAGTAAGTTGGATATATTAATAAATGCATTGCATACGGTCTTTGTCGCCAATTACAAAATGTTGTCTTAAATGTTTTCAGATTTTGGATAAACAATAAAAATACTCGAAAATTTTGAATTTCGCGGGTTAGATGGGCGCTTGACTCGTCTGATTAAAATTTTCCGACGAAAATAATAATAAAATAAAATGGACGGTTTATATGAAGGTATAAAAGGTATAGAAATTGTGTTTTGGTTAACAGTTTCCGAACGAGCCGGACCACGAACTGACAGGTGAGGCTTTCGAAAACCGAATATGTAAAAATATTTTTTTCCACAAATAATTTAATAAAAACATGTATTCAATTAAGTATCACGTTAAGTTGGCCGTAGTATAGAGCCTTACCCGGTAACACAAACTATTAGTAAGTATTTAGTAATGTCATAACCTTGCTAGATATCTCAAAAAACATAATTACATTTTAATTAATTTATTTTTACCTAATAATTATATTATTACTAAATAACCTTTAGGCATAGGTAAGTCTCTGAATAGATTCTTGAAGTTTATATAGCTGTAAATCAATTTTATATCAGGTCGTAGTTCAAAGTAATAAGTTCCTACGTCATAGCTATAATAACTTTGGTCAGAAGTCATGGCTGAAGACCTGGATAGAACTGCCTCAATGGTTCAATAGTTGTGCCTAACACAAATGCCTATCTCACAATCGGATTATCGTATATATTAATAAACGGCTAAGTACGCATCGTGTCATGCGCAGGGTTCCGTAGCTATTTCGACAACGAAAACTTTTGGTCAGATACAAGAAACAAATTTATATTTGTGGTCGATTCCTCTGACCCCCCTTCACTGCCAGACCTTTTGAAATAACGCGGGTTCAACTTTGCATTAAATTGGTCGGCTATAGCTCGCAATGTAGTTGACTTTCGTGCTTTGTGTTACTAGTATGTTAGCATTTTTCAACACACGAAAAGGGTATCTTCAGAGTGTTACTACACCAATGTTTGACCCTCGATCAATCTACGATCGATGGTCATGGCCATCGATCGACGGTCGACCGATTGATGTGGTAACAAATAAGTCTTTATTTATAATGATCTGGGTAACACCCAAGTTTTAATAAATTTGTAAAACGGGATTCTAAAAATTTAGAAAAAATATTTAATTGGAATATAATCTATAGATAACCTAGACACAATAGAGAATAATATATTGTTCGACATCAATCCGTGTGTAGGTTAAAATGGTGGAGAATTTGTGACCCCCAAATTTAGGTGAAGGTGTATTTATGTCTGTTGTCATTATACTTGTTCTGTATTTGTGTTAATTAATAAATGAGGCAATTAGATATCAATTGTGTATTTACGCGCCAAGCCATGACGACGACATCTGTCAAAATTATATACAAGTAGAGGTGCAACATCTTCATAGTACTACTACACTACATAATAGAGAAGTCCCCCTACCCCAAAAAGGTGTGATTTGATCACAGACCAACTTAATGAACTTAAGCATAACATGGAAGTAATTTGAAGATTGTGATGCAACGTTTTTTCCACTGCGATCGCGTTAGAGATACATCCTTATGTATTCGTTATATAAAAAGTGTTTACCACATAGTGATTTATCACACGTGTAACGCCGGCAATTTGTTAGATGAACGCACTTTGGATATGTAGGTGATGAGGAGTAGCGATAACGATTTGCAATCGAGTTGAGCTTCAGGTGATCAAGAACGAGATTTGTCAGCTTTTTGTTCAGACAGATAAGAGGTGAAAGTACTTAAACTACACTTGAAATCTACAATTGTTTATGGAATCATTCAAAACTCGCACGAGTCAAAAAGTAGTCCATGAGATAGAACGCAATAGATACCTACTTATCTGAATTATAATTTACTAGCTGTGCCCCGCGACTTCATCCGCGTAGTATTTTAACTTAGCAAAAATTTCGGGATTATCGGGATAAAAAGTATCCTATATGTTAATCCCGGTTATAAACTATCTGTGTTCCAAATTTCATCCAAATCCGTTCAGTAGTTTTTGCGTGAAGGAGTAACAAACATACATACATCCACACTCACAAACTTTCGCATTTATAATACTAGCTGTGCCCCGCGACTTCATCCGCGTAGTATTGGATTATTGGGTTAAAAAGTATCCTATATGTTAATCCCGGTTATAATCCATCTGTGTTCCAAATTTCATCCAAATCAGTTCAGTAGTTTTTGCGTGAAGGAGTAACAAACATACATACATACATCCACACTCACAAACTTTCGCATTTATAATATTAGTAGGATTACCATACATTTAAGCGTAGCGTTTTGTAGAAACGCTTGTAGACGAAGCCACTTGGCTAGGGGGTCTGGTCTAGTCATTTCTGCGCCCCTACAGGGTCTACGCACTGCGCCTGGGCACTGGTTCCGTGTAGACAGCGTTTAGCATATTTTATACGGGCTGCCTCAACCGGCACGTATTATATCACGTATTCAATATTCACGTATTATATATTTTAGAACAGCTTCTGGTTATAGGTACTTAATGAATAATGATGCAATATAACGTTATAAGATTTATTGCCCCAATTTTGCATTCACAGATAATTAATTAACCGTATAACATTTAACCTTTTTTCACTAATAAGTATTATTTTTATTGATGTTGATATGTATATAGCCGGATCGCGAACATTCAAACATTTTGCCCGATTTTCAGTGAGCATTCTACGTTTGGGTCCGGCAACACTAATCTATAAAAATCACTACAAAACAAAGTTACTTCCTGCTGTCTGTCCCTATGTATGCTTAGATCTTTAAAACTACGCAACGGATTTTGATGCGATTTTTTTAATAGATGGTGTGATTCAAGATGAAGGTTGATTATGTATAATACATGCATAATATAGTAGAGAAACACTGATAATTTTAGAGCCGTGCGAAGCCGGGGCGGGTCGCTAGTAGATAAATAAAATTGATGTGCCTGTTTAATTTCAAAATAATGCATATTAAAGCATATAAGTACCTACGGTACTTATAAAAAGCCAAAACAATTTTGTTTTTTTTTAGTGCCTGAACTTTGTCTGTTTGTTTATTCCGGCTAATCTCCGGAACTACTGGACCGTATTTGACGGTACTTGCACTGGCAAATAGCTGATGTTTTAAGGAGTAACTTGGGCTACTATTATATTATCGTAGTACAACGCAGTGAAGCTACGAGCAACAAGAAACCGGCTAAGTACGAATCGCAGAATCGCATCCTGCGAGCAACTTAGAAGCCATATAATCAGAGGTGTTATTTAGATAAATAGCATAATTAGTATTGCGACTGTTTATAATTTGTTACAATGTTGCGTTAAATTTGTTTCCTGTCGTCAGTAGGTACTTATAGTATTTCATGAAGGTACATGTTATAACTACTTTCTTATCAAAAATATACATAAATTCGGAGGTACGGCAGTGCGTCCGCCAAGTCGAGTCAACAAGCTCTGCAATAGAAACGCTGTTCACGAGTAAACTTTGACAGAATGACTATATTTACCTGATGTACTATTACAGCTAATGGTTGTCCAGTCTGTAGCTCTTCTGACGGCCGTCTCGTCGGCCTAACGGTATATTCCCTTTCTCCTATTATCTGTAACAAGAAAAATTAAAATAATTAAATAAATTATCTGTGCTTGTCACGATGACAGGGGTCAAAGTTCTGTAAAATCCGGATGATCAATCGTAACTTATGCTAAATAACTGTCTCTTATCCTTGTTTCAAGTAGTTTGGAATGCAAGGTGCTTCTTTTTTACATAGATAGATGTAGATAAATTATACTCAGCTGTTATGAGTGTTATTTCAATTTAATTTCTTCAATTTTGTAATGTTTGATATAGGTATAGGTACGCTCAGAGATATCCTACTAATATTATAAATGCGAAAGTTTGTGAGTGTGGATGTATGTATGTATGTATGTATGTATGTATGTTTGTAACTCCTTCACGCAAAAACTACTGAACGGATTTGAATGAAATTTGGAACACAGATAGATTATAACCGGGATTAACATATAGGATACTTTTTAACCCAATAATCCAATACTACGCGGATGAAGTCGCGGGGCACAGATAGTACAAAAATAATTAAAGGTCGATTGTTTGAACATTGCAACAGGTAACCTTCAAAACATGAGCGAACTGTCAATGACGAACTTGAACTTATTTTATAAATAAACAAATATTCATATTTTTAATTTTTTGTACTTGGATAGGTAATGACCAAGAGTGTGGACAGTTCAGTTCTTCGGACTTTATATAATATACCCACCTAAGAGAGAACCGCTATCTTGATAGTTCTTGTTAGGCAGTCAAGATTTTTGCCACCAATAGCAGATTTCAAGTGAAATTTTACGATGGTAAACGTGGTGTTGCGACTTGCGAGCAAGATAGCATCAAATGTGTTATTTCGTCGCCAAACGTTTCACAAATACCGACCCAACTTCTCTCTCTCGGATCTAATTTCAAAATATGTCGGGACGCTCAGCCAACCGGCGCTCGATGCGATTAGGCATGCGCATGACCGACCAATAAGGTTACAGGAGTATTTATAAACATTAAATAATGGCGGAATACGATTGTTTATATTATGATGTATGTAACGGTGTAGCAAGCACTTGCTGTTGCTGGGTACACTGTACAGCCGACTCCCACGGAACTTGGCAGTTCATCTCATTCTCTCTCTTTAATTCATAAGAGAGAATGAGGCAAAAGTGATGTTTCTCAGTTTGTGCTGTCCTAGTAACTAAGCTTGTAGCGGGCTTGCTAGAATATCTACGTCATGTCCCCGTTGAGGCGTAATGCAAGGGCATGTTAAGGTGAAGGCGCCTGTCTAGCCCGCGAAGTTCAAATTTTTTGAGTTCTTTTAGAAATTTTTCAAAATCTGACAATAATAAAAGACAAATTTTGTAATTCGCGAAAAAGACCGTGTGCAGTGCATTTATTTTACTCTAAATATTATCACGGTGGATATGATACTAGTAAATCACTAAATATACAAAAATTGCCAGATTTTCTGTATAGCTGTCGTTCTTGAAATGTTTTAGAGTAAGTTGGATATATTAATAAATGCACTGCACACGGTCTTTTTCGCGAATTACAAAATTTGTCTTTTATTATTGTCAGATTTTGAAAAATTTCTAAAAGAACTCAAAAAATTTGAACTTCGCGGGCTAGATGGGCGCTTTAGCCTTAACAAACTGAAATAAATGGATTCGTAGAATTGGAAAAAAAATGGATGAGGAAAAATTTAGTTTTTACTTACGAAGTGACTGTAAAATCTGGTAAGGACATCGCCAGTGTTTTTTTAACACCAATAATTATAAAATATTTTGAAATATACTTGGGTCCATACAAATTAAATTGGTTCCTGCCAAAACTTTCGAAACATGACGAATAACCATGTTTCAAGAAACGTAACAAAGATTTTCTAATTAATCTAAAATTTAGTGAAACTCAAGAATATTCTGTTCGAAAACCCACAGTGCGCGCGGCCATATTTTTCTACATTGTATGCAAAGCGTTGGCCGGGTCGCGACACGTATTGCGCATGCGTCGGGTCAAATGTCAGTGGCGACAATGGCGGGAACTCGCCGGGGCTGCCGCTCGGTAATTTGGAAGTTTGATAATTTAGGTAAGTATAATTATATTAACAGCAGTGATAGCCGATTGGTTAACCACGCGTCTTGCGGGCACGAGGTCCTGGGTTCAAACCCTGGCTCGCACCTCTGGGTTTTCGAAATCTATGTGCGAATCATAATTTCTATATGATTATCACTTGCTTACGGTGAAGGAAAACATCGTGAGGAAACCTGCATGTCTTAGAAAATCTTACCAATTTTCGAATCCCCCTCGTGTTGAGGGGAGGCTCGTGCCGCAGAGTGGGACGTCAAAAAGGGCTAAATTATAAATTTTATCATTATATTACAATAGCTTTTACCATAGATTTACTTACATGCTTAATTTGTGAATTTTATCGATGGTACCTACTACTTGTACTTACTGTATGTATTATTCTTCCAGTGTACGAGTATGCCTGCCTCACGCGCCTACCGTACCGTTAAGTAGTAAATATTATTTTTTCATGAAATAAATTAATCCAACCTAAATTTAATAACTTATAAGACCGAGGTTAAAGGATTAGAATCGCTGTAGAAAAAGAAAGCTTCGTCTTTTGACGTGACTTGGCGGAAGCACTGCCGCCACTAATATATTGTAGGAATTGTTAGGAATTATTTTTCATGTTTTGTCTTAGCTATTGCGAATACCGCTAATATTGGCCAAGGCGCAGTCTTTAGTTTGTACGGTGCTTTTATAATGCGTCGCGTCGCTTTTGTACCTAGTGTTATCGCCACGCTTTTACAGCGGCGTCGCAACGCGATTATAGTAGCATCGCGATATTCGCGATGCTTCAATAGAGTCGTCACGAGGTCACGACGCCGTCTAAAGAATCTAACTCGAAGATAAAGTACCTACTTATATCATTTTTTATCGCTTCTAATTGGCGGAGGTTTTACCGACAATTTTTGACTCTGAAACCCTTGTAAGCATCCGCAGCAACGGAAAATAGGTATTTGTTCTAATAACTAGTAATCAGCACGACCCATGACAATCTATACAAATAAATAAAATTGAAGTGTCTGTTTGTAATATCAAAATAACACCTTTTCACTAAATGCATATGAAAGTACATACGACACCTATAGCAAAAACGCGATAACATTTTTTTTTGTCTGTCTGTCTGTCTGTGTGTTTGTTCCGGGTAATCTCCGAAACGGCTGGACCGATTTTAACGGGACTAGCAGATAGCTGATGTAATAGGGAGTAACTTAGGCTACTTTAATTTTTGAAAAACAATGAGGATTCCGCGTAAAAAAATAAAAACACATGAAATCAAAGAGTATCTCCGAAACGGGTGGACCGATTTTGACGGGACTTTCACTGGTAGATAGCTGATGTTATAAGCAGTAACTAAGACTACTTTTATTTTAGAAAAACAAAATAAAAAAAAATGAAAAATGGGTTCTGTCGTGCGGAACGCGGGAGCGGGCTTTTTTGTTAAGTTAAATTCCACGCGGACGAAGTCGCGGGCTCAGCTAGTATATAATATAGAGGGACCGCATGAAACCACAAAACAATGTAAAAATCTTAAGTCATTAACTATATCTACCTACCAGGGGCTAGGCGCACGCTGGAATTAGATTGTCCACAGAGCTATGATTACGAGTGTCAAGGCTTGCCCCCACGTCCTCTGTTCTATGTCACCCTGGTACATGCAATACAATTATTATTAATTAGTATCTACTTAGTGGCACGCTAATCCCTTCCTTATTCTTAAGGTGATGGCGCCTGTCTAGCCCGCGAAATTCAAAATTTTCGAGTATTTTTATAGTTTATCCAAAATCTGAAAACATTTAAGACAACATTTTGTGATTTGCGACAAACACAGTATGCAGTGCGTTTATTAATACATTTCTTTTACTCTAAATATTATCACGGTGGATATGATACTAGTAAATCACTAAATATACAAAAATTGCCAGATTATCTGGAAAACTGTCGTTCTTGAAATGTTTTAGAGTAATTTGGATATATTAATAAATGCACTGCACACGGTCTTTGTCGCGAATTACAAAATGTGCCTTTTATTATTGTCAGATTTTGAAAATTTTCTAAAAAACCTTAAAAAAAATTGAACTTCGCGGGCTAGATGGGCGCTTTAGCCTTAAGTACTTTTAAGTGCGGTTTTACCTGGCTGGGCCTATGTTCTTCGGTTATAAAAAAGGTTAATTTACTCACCTACCATTGTATTAAATTTCATTAGAATATGTTTAGCACTTTTTGCGAGTAACTCTATCAAAGTTTAAGTTCATACATAATTTCACATCTATACCATATGCAACGTGCCTAGGTACCTATTTTGGTTAGTAGTAATATATGAACATCGCCAGACTGACACATCAATTGTATGGTCCCAAACTAAGCAGCGCTTGTACTATGGGTACCGTACAATACAATGGACCGGGGGCGATCCCAGTGACACCCAAACCAGGGCAAATTATAAAAAAGCCATTTCCGAAATTTGCCACGGCGGGAATCGAACCCGCAACCACCATGTGCAGTGAGCCAAGCGGCCTAAGCTCGAACCACTGCGCCAAGTATTTATAATATTATTCGTTATTATTCAAGTATAAAAATGGTAAGTAATTACTTAATTTGCGAATAAGTATTTATCGTTATTTTAACCATACTCCTTTAACACTTATAATAAAAAATAAGCTATAAATAGCTAAGTAGTATTAGGTACGTTAATGGACTACAAAAACTGCGTTTTTTCACGAACTCATAGCAATTAGAAGCAGTAGTTAGCTAATTAATGCTGAAAAAATTGATTAGGTTATCTATCAAATTGATTCATGAGCTATTAAACATCAGAAATTATTTAGGTATAATATTTGTAGGTAATCTTGCCAATATTTTTTTTAACCTAAACCCCCATTAGGTAATTAACCATTACGTAGGTCGTAGCTATAAATACAATTTCCCAAAAGTGGCTTAAAATATTTTTTCTTGCCGGATTTTCTCTGTCGAGGTCGCGTTCCGATCCGGTGGTAGATTGACCCTCGCCACCTCTCCTGGCAGCGGCCCAAGCCGAGGTCGTGTCCCTTGTGGCGCCCTTGAGCTAGCTGCCCCCCTGCCCCTCTGGCTGGAGCGTACTTGCGCTCGCCCTCTGTCCGGGTGAAGTTGTTATGGCCACTCTGGCCAACAACATATAGTCAATTCAAAAAAAAAAAAAAAAGTTTAAAATATTCATAAAATAAGTACCAACGCAGTTTGTCAAAAGTGACCCAAGATATATAAAGCCAACGGTATAAATAAAAAAAACATGAGCTATAACGGCCCTCCGCACTTTCTCCACAAATTGACTGATCCACCTTGGGTCAACATATTATGCCATAATGTCGACGTTAACCCCGCATTGGTGTTTGTCTCAGGACATTCCCGCTTCATTTCTTGGGTACTACTCTTAGCAACGATAATCGATATATCGTGACACTCGTATTGGCGATTCCTACTCTAAATTCTATATTTTTTGCCGTCGCGTACTTAGTATCGATTACTGAACAAACAATCCAAAATTTACGTTCGTTCAGACGATTTACGACAGCAAAAGGATTCGACAATACGAATGTCACGATATATAGATTGTCGTTTCTAAGAGTAGCACCCCTGGTTCTTATACTCATGTGCCGAGGTGGGTTAGACGAGATGAACTAGGTACGTACTTACTTATATACAATGGCTTTGCTAGACTATCAGTCAGTATCGCAAGTTAGGTATTGACGGTATCTTTTTTATATCACAAATTCGGCGAACGAGCGGGGCACAACTCTGTTAACGACTAGCGCTCGACTCGACTCACATTCGACTTGCAATATTTACGTCAAAACTGACGTATCGCGTATTTGAATACGTCACTTTTGACTTTTTTTTTTTGGGCTTGGTCCCGCCCAAGAACTTTATACATATTCTTGGTCCCGCCGCACATTCCCACCACCGTAACTCTTGTAAACCAGGAGCGACAATGGTGACCAATAATGACGTCGAGGTTTGATGCTCAACGAGTCCCGGGGAAAAGTTAAATTGTGTTGGAACCCGTACGAATTTAATCGAAAGAAATAATAGGAGGACTTGGAATAAAAAAAAATCGACAATTTGACTATTATCCTATAGAAAATAAATTAAATCCGACGTATTGATTTCACTGTTGTTGAGCGGTTACTGTAGCATATAGAGGCTTACAATACCAAAGGCAATGCTCGCTAGTTGCCGAACTGAAGGGGTGGGTCAGAGAGAGTGGACGGGAGGAGGGTTAGGCTTTTCGCTCTCTCAATCATTATATTAAACGCAGCTACAATAGCTACTTTACGCTGATCTTCTGTGAGAGTGCGGTACTACCCTACTCCAGCCAGCCTGCATATTGGCTACAGCTAGGCTCTACCACCGATCGTATCAAGCAATATTTGAGTATTTCTGCCTAACAGGATTTGCTCAGTTGAGATAATCCATCATTTTCCTCATACGGCCTTTATATGCGAAACAGAATGGTTCCTCTACACTGTCCCTTCAATTGCAACCTTGATTATTTATAAGCAGGTTCCGTCTATTTTATTTTTAGCACGGTTTTCGAAGTCTGATGACAAACACAAACAAAATAATTATGAAAAGACCAAACTCACAGAATGCGTATTTTAAACATGGCTTGTTAATTGCCAGGAAGCTTGTGCGGGTTTTTTTTATCTTGGTTGCCGCTAATTTTGTAGATAATGGTGCTGATTATGTTGGTAAGTTTTAGGTAAAAGTCAAGGCTTAGTTCTTTTTACAAAAAATGACTAAATTAAGTCTGTGTTGCCATATTTGCCATCATTGCCATCCTTTTCATGGTCAAACTCAATCTCAAACTCAAAATTTTTTTTATTCACGTAAGTCAACAAAGCATTTATGAATAGTCAGAATCTACCAACGGTTCGGAATGCTGCTTCCACTGAGAAGATCCGGCAAGAAACTCAATTGTTACTCTTTTCAATGAATTAAAGATGGTGTACATTCTCAGGAACAGCATATAAAAAAAAATATGAACAGGCAACACCTTTGTCGTAACATACGAGCAAGACAGACATATTTCTTCTAAAATAATATATGCCAAATTTAGTTTCGTTGTATCAATGTACGGAACCCTAATGATGCTTAACTAAGAACCTGTGATTTTTTATACGCAATCATACGTGATAATTATGTCGAGACCGTCAGTCTGTTTGTCTCCCTTTTTCACATAAAAAACGTGAACGGACATTATGTGTGTTTTGACTACTCCATCTGTTTGTTTATAAATGATTTGTTTTCCACGATAACCATAGACAAACATTTTTTTTAACATCGTTATTAGGTTCTTTTATTGAAAATTGCATCACTCCAACCATGGAATGATGGTGCCTTAGTATTTGTACAAGGAATAGTGTGCACAGTGTCGTCAGATCCGCGTTGGTAAGTGCCGCATGACGTCATCGGTGGTAATACCTACCACACAGGTAAATACGGTCATAAATGTTGTAAGTAAATAGGAATATTTACTTTATTGCAATATCAAGAAATATTCCGTTTTGTACAATTGTTCTGTTGATGGATACAATTATAATTGTTAGAGCTATAAAACTAATGTACCTACAGTAACATAAATCTAAATATATACTAGGTGAAACAAAAAGGGTATACTATTTTTTTTGCAACTTAACTTTGTAAATCTCAAACTATCGGCTTTGTGGGACAGTTGAAGTACTAAAGGTTTTGTAGACTTGTGAAATCGGTCAACAGCTGTATTCCTATAACACCTTTTGTTTTTCAAGTTCCCTCCAAAGCTGATGGTTTTAGAATTACAAAGTTAAGTTTAGAAAAAAAAAGTATACCCATTATGTTTCACCTTGTATAACTCAAAGGTGACTGACTGACTGACTGACATAGTGATCTATCAACGCACAGCCCAAACCACTGGACGGATCGGGCTGAAATTTGGCATGCAGGTAGATGTTATGACGTAGGCATCCGCTAAGAATTTGGGATTTTGATTAATTCTACCCCCGAGGGGATAAAATAGGGGATGAATAATCCCAAAATTTTTGTTAAGTTTAATTACACGCGGACGAAGTCGCGGGCACAGCTAGTATTACATATAATAAATACTTATTATACTAACCTAAGGAATAACCAGTAAAAACGTTTAAAAACTGTAACCCGACTACGGAATTAAGAATTAAGTACACTAATCATATTCAGGACCACCTATATATTTAATAATAATAGTTTAATAATTTATTTAATAATAATAATTTTATTTATTAGCATCATTGTAGGGCACAATAAGAGGATAACGCTCGTAGTAATCATAAACGCTGAAATAGTAGGTAGATATAATTGATTTTCTATCATTTGGTATATTTTAAATTTGTACTTACTAGGTATATTTTTATTTAAGAAGTTTCAGAATTTTCACCCGTTCCTTAATAAAAAAAAATCATTGACACCTCATTCATCAAAATCGGATGAAACATGACTTTCGGGTTCCCCAAGAAACCTGGCGCCCAACTCTGTCAACCACTGTCGCTCGACTCGACTCCCATTACGTCAAAACTATATCTGAATACGTCACTTTTGCGGTTTTCCTATAGGATAACTGTCAAAACTGACATGTCTATGTACGTGATTCCGATACGACCAAACACCTTAGAAATTTTCGCTGCGCTATGGTTACGACAGATGTCATTCTCTTTTTACATATTATATGAATTAGGATGGCAGCTGTCGTTTTGAGCACAGTAACTTGCCGTTGTCTGTGAATTGGTACCCTGGGTTTGCAAAACTGCAATTGCAATCGTTTTTTTAGGATTAAAAATAACCTCAAGGGCCAATCTACTTGTCACAGATTTAAAAGATTAATTTAATTTTCCTGTTAACTTAAAATGTCACGGAGTACGTAACGAAACACGCATTTGCATTCATTTGCGCAAGTAAAAGGTTTATTTTCGTCGAGAGCCGCCATCGTTTTGACACCAACATAAAAAAGTCGCATATGACGTAGGTTGGTAGGTACCCATAGACAACTAATTGCCGCTACTGAAATTGCGTATTACTTTAAGGTGAAGGCGCCTGTCTAGCCCGCGAAGTTAAATTTTTTTGAGTTCTTTTAGAATTTTTTCAAAATCTGACAATAATAAAAGACAAATTTTGTAATTCGCGAAAAAGACCGTGTGCAGTGCATTTATTAATATATCGAACTTACTCTAAAACATTTCAAGAACGACAGCTATCCAGATAATCTGGCAGTTTTTGTATATTTAGTGATATTCTAGTATCATATCCACCGTGATAATATTTAGAGTAAAATAAATGTATTAATAAATGCACTGCACACGATCTTTTTCGCGAATTACAAAATTTGTCTTTTATCATTGTCAGATTTTGAAAAATTTCTAAAAGAACTCAAAAAATTTGAACTTCGCGGGATAGACAGGCGCCTTCACCTTAATGGCTTTTTGTATGACGTTCGGAATTTAAACTTCCTCAATCTGTTGTACCCTAGCTAGACCCCTTATTACTTACTAGCTGAGCCCGCGACTTCGTCCGCGTGGAATTTAACTTAACAAAAAAGCCCGCTCCCGCGTTCTGAGCCCGCACGACGACAGGACAAATTTTTAATTTTTTTTAATTTTGTTTTTCTAAAATAAAAGTAGCCTAAGTTACTGCTTATAACATCAGCTATCTACCAGTGAAAGTCCCGTGAAAATCGGTCCACCCGTTTCGGAGATACTCTTTGATTTCATGTGTTTTTATTTTTTTACGCGGAACCCTAATTGTTTTTCTAAAATTAAATTAGCCTAAGTTACTTCCTATAACATCAGCTATTTGCCAGTAAAAGTCCCGTCAAAATCGGTCCAGCCGTTTCGGAGATTACCCGGAACAAACACACAGACAGACAGACAGACAGACAAAAATGATTTAAATCGCGTTTTTGTTATAGGTATCGAATGTACTTTCATATGCGTTTAGTGAAAAGGTGTTATTTTGATATTACAAACAGACACTCCAATTTTATTTATTTGTATAGATAAATGTATTGCTATATTAAAAAACGCAAGGTATTTTGCATGGCGCTTTAAATACGCATTACCTACAACAGAAAATAACCTGATGGGTTTATTTCTAAGATTAAATGATTCGCTACCATCCAGCTGTGGATGTCAGCCTTCAGAAATGGTTTTATACCATCAGAATATTATTTTTGGGGTAGATGTCTACAAAATCTTTAGCTTTTACAGAGCCGTCTTGTAAAATATCGCGCATTATTAAAATAAGACCATACTTATACATAATATTAAAGTAACATTCTCTGCGACGCAATGTTTTACTCTTATTCCAAGTCACTGAATGCCAGTTTTCCTTAACGGTGTTTGGTCATGATTTTTATTGCACGTCGCACTTTCACACATACACGCAATATTTTGCATAAATATTATCTAGGACACACAGTATTAGGGTACCGCTAGATAACAGATGCAAATGAGCTTTAAAAAAGGGAGCCCAAGTCTGTTAATCGCGCTCGACTTGTACTGGACTCGCAACAAGTAAGTTTTGACAGTTTTTCGTAGTCCACTACCACTCGCCGACCGATTTCTACTAGAAATCCGTCGGCACGGATAGACGAGGGGTTAGTGGACTTCGGAAAACTGTCAAAACTGACGTATTGCAACTATTGCAAGTCGAGTGCACGTCGTCGAGCGGTTAACAGACTTGATCCCTAGATCTTAAAACAACCCGGGGCATACGGAAGTGCAGTTGCAAACCCGCGTACCCTGACCAGGCGACGGAGAGGTCGAACCGTGGGGTTTTAGCCGGTAAGAGTCCGGCATATCGATCATCGATCGATATAGATGAAATCCTACAATTTATTTATCATAGACCTATAGACGATTACCTACAATAATAATTAGATCACTTTTTCACCTACTGGCCCTAACCCCCTTCTTCCCCCTTGTATATAAGTCAAGTAGTTATATACGGAACCTAGAAACATTGCTACACTCAATAACAAGAGTTAATGTGACATTACAACAGACCCAGCTTCCTTAATGTCGAATGAGTTATTCCCCGCGCGGTTTACATCACCTCGGTTCGAAAATATAATACCTACCTGCAACTTTTATTGTAGTTAATCTTGAATAATTGCTTTTATAATAAGTAAATATAAAGCATTCTCAAACTCAAATTCAAAATCGTTTTTATTTCTGTAAGCCTACAAAGCATTTATGAATAGTCTGAATCTACCACCGGTTCGGAATGCTGCTTCAACTGAGAAGATCCGGCAAAAAACTCAATGGTTACTCTTTCCAATGAATGAGTTGGTGTACAATCTCAGGAACAGCGACAGAATGTGAGCAGGGAACAAGATTTTCACTAAATAAGTAAATAGTAAGTACTTACTTAATCAAATCTCACTCAGATTTAGGTATTACATTAGAAAGCTAGTTTTGAGGTGTATACCTTACCTACGCACACTACATCAATTTCAATGTTTACAAAAAATATAAATTAAAATAAAAGTACCCATTGGTGGGGCGTTATGGTACTTAAGTTATAATAGTCTTAAGAGTTATTAACTAGCATTTGCTGTGGAGGACCAAACATTGCCATAGAACACCATAAAAACAGAAGCGGCATTTCTTTTATCAAGAATTTAATTGTCTTCGAAAGATGTTTTATCTGCTGTCCGTCGTGGTGGGGGAAATAAACTTCTGCCTCCAAGACAAGGCCAGGCTTATCAAATCCCTCGAGAATCGTCCATTATAACATTATTCCGCAACGCGATTGTAACCACACTTGTTTCATGTAAAATGTAAATGATCGCATAAAACTAATGACACCCATTTGCACACTCAATCATTTCATAAAATAATCTCATTATCGATAATGCTTCCACCGAAGATGCGCTGTGCCAGCAAGCGGTGCGGGCAGCGAGCATACATCCACCAATAAAATCACTCCATGCGACCGCACCAATAGGATTGGCTACATTAAAAAAAATCGGCCAATCAGAACATGTCATTGCTTTTCCTGGTTGATTTTTTAACAATTTTATAGCTCTACTGTGGCTACTCCCCGCAACTTCACTGGCGTTTTTCAGGATGACGAAAATACATCTACTGGGTACAACTAAAGGTAATATCCTAGTAATAGTAGAGTAGGATACCACCCTCCTTCAGGGCCCCAACTCTGTTAGCTACTGTAAACGCAATAGAAACGGAAACGCGAGCGTTTCGAGCGATAATATTTCGTACTCTACTAACGTCTCATTTGCGTCTGGTTCATGTCATTGAGCGCTTCGTTTTTTTTAAACCAGTTTTGCCAGATTTTAAAGTTTTAATTATCGTACAGCGTCATATTTTGGCTTCTCTTAATCCCCATCCCCCCGCTTCAACTCATATTTTGGCTACTCAACGTGCGAGCAATGCCTTTGGTGTCACAAGCATTTATTGGCAGTGAGAAATAGATACCTAACTATTACATACTTTATCCATAAATCCGACTACAAACTAGTTATACATAGGTAGGTGCTTAGATAGGTTGTTCAACTTATCGATAAATATTCATTTAAGGACTTTATCGAGTTGGATTTTATACGACTTTTGTACTTTTTAAAGTTGATTTTATGTTCATTTTTGCTTGTTCAAGACTTTATATTTAAGATTCCAAGGTTGACCTGAATCAAAGGGTCACAGTCCGGGCATTTGTCTAAAAATATAATATGTAAGTATCTATATCTACACACACGCACTAATTATGTAAATTATTAAGAAATACTTCCAAATTTCGCGTTTTTACATAAGTAGGTAACTATTTTAATACAACAAAGTCGACGAACAAGCATACGATCCGGCTTACGTTAAGTGGTTAAAGTTACGGTAGAATATAGATACTGGCAATACCAAAGGTATTACTCGCAAGATGCCGACCTGAAATTGACATATCTAATACATATTTTAAATTTGGCAGGTAGATAAATAATTACCTATCAAAAAAAATCCCGATACTTACTCATCCACACCCCAGATATTATTTCGAACTTTAGAAACATTCTATAAGTGTTTAATGCGAAATTTCACTACGTCAAAAGGCCTTGTATTCTAATTATATCGCCTGGCCCTGCCCCCCGTGTCAAATGTACAACTAACTGCTTGTAAACACATCTAATGGTGCTAGCTTAGCTGTTTGCGAGCAAGGGTCAGAGATTAAGATTACGGGATGATAGCTTGTTGTAATGTTTGTTTTGTACTTCACAATTGGGTGGAACATGCCTATGATAATCACGAGTAGGGTTACCAGATCAAATAATCTGTTGTTATCTATGGTTTGATTTCGTATTTTTTTATACATATTTGTTGTTGTTTCTATTTGAATTTCAAAAAAATCCTACCAGTTACAGATTTTCCATATTTCCTTGACAGTCAAACAAAATTCCGGGGAGTTAGATTCTATAGCATACCTAGATAATCACCATGCCCACACGTGCTTCGTAACAGCGGTAGCTCATCAGCCGTCTGAAATTGCCGAGCAGTCGCGAGCAAAACACGACAAGTGACGCCCACAACGATAATGATTTAGGATTTTACCGCGGTAGTGGCTAAACCATGAGATATCGTTCTAGGATATAAATAAGTAATTCAATATTGCCAGAATACCACTAGGTATATGGCATGGTACCAAACTAAGCAACGCTCGTGCAAAGTCGTGAAACAAGCGTGCGACCTGCCCGATGTTAAGCAGTTTCTGACGCCTAATATGCTTGCAATACCTACCAATGGCTATGCTCGCACGTTGCCTACCTGAAGTGGAGTGGGGCAGCAGGGGGGGAAGGGAGGGGGTGCTGAAGCTTCAGGCTCCCTCACTCATCGTACGAAACACAACTATCTATACAAATAAATAAAATTGGAGTGTCTGTTTGTAATATCAAAATAACACCTCTTCACTTAATGCATATGAAAGTACATACGACACCTCTAGCAAAAACGCGATTTTAAAAAATTTTGTCTGTCTGTCTGTCTGTCTGTGTGTTTGTTCCGGGTAATCTCCGAAACGGCTGGACCGATTTTGACGGGACTTTCACTGGTAGATAGCTGATGTTATAAGCAGTAAATTAGGCTACTTTTATTTAAAAAAATGAGTCCTGTCGCGTGGGCTAAGAAAGCGGGCTTTTTTGTTAAGTTAAATTCCACGCGGACGAAGTCGCGGGCTCAGCTAGTAGGTAATACATATCTACTTTATCTACGCCATAGATGAAGCGAAGATAAAAGGTCTTTGCTTTACCCCGATTCTTAGTCACCTTCTTCCAGTCATCTTCCCAGAACAGGGGTGCTACTCTTAGCAACGACAGTCGATATATCGTGACATTCGAATTGTCGAATCCTACTCTAAATGTGCGAACTGCCAAGGAATGGAACACCTTGCCGGCGTCTTTGTTCCCGGTTGACTATAACCTGGATGTTTTCAAGTCGAGAGTGAACAGGTACCTTCTAGGCAAGTATGCACCACCGTAGAGCACATCGTCACTTACCATCAGGTGAGATTGTGGTCAAATACTTGCCTATTTCGAAATAAAATAATAATTAAAAAAACAATATTTTTTTGCCGTCGCGTCGTACCGATTACCAAACGAACAATACAAAATTATCGTTTTTTCAGACGATATATGAAAGCAAAAAGATGGAATTTAGAGTAGGATTCTACAATACGAATGTCACGATATATCCATTATCGTTGCTAAGAGTAGCACCGCAGCGCAGTCAAGTCAGCCCGAACTGAATTAAATTTACTACAGGCCGCAACTTTTAAGCAAGACCAAAATATTTCGAGATATTGACATCTCGAAATATTTCGGTATAGATATATCTTTAAGATATAGATATAACTTTAATTAGTCGAGATTTAACAACACAATTTTGCATCAATAACACACGCTACACCACGTAACTTCCGTAAACCCTTAAAACGTTGGTAGGTACTTGAGTAACGGTATCTAATTAAATTCGGCTACACTTGAATGTTACCTTCAAATACTAACAGTAATAAAAAATAAACTAGAATTGTAATCGTAAATAGGCCAGCTGGTAAATCAATGCATACCTGGTGCGTGCAGGCAGACCGATCGCGATCGCATGATCGAACGCATTACAATTACCTACAGCTAGCTATACGTAGATACCTACCTATTTGTTAATATTTGGAATTGTACACAAAAGATGGTAGAGCTAAGCTTTACTCAAACTCATTTTTTATTCATGTAAGCCAACAAAGCATTTATGAATAGTCCGAATCTACCACCGATTCAAAATGCTGCTTCCACTGAGAAGATCCGGCAAGAAACTCAATGGTTACTCTTTTTAATGAATGAAAGATGATGTACATTCTCAGGAACAGCAACAGAATGTGAGCAGGTTACACTATTGTCACTAAATAACTAATTAGTAATCAATTCTCACTCAGATTTAGTTATTTCAATTAGAAAGTTAGTTTAGTGAGGTGTGCATACCTACTCACACTGTAGTCAATTGACGACAGCCCATAAAGAGCTGGGTGGACCGGGGTACTACCTGTCTCTCACAGAAGATCTGCGTCTCGTACGTTGAGTGAGAAAGCTGAAAGCCAATCGTTCCTCCCTTCCCTTCGTCCCACTCGCCTTCAGGTAGGCAACGTGCCAGCAATGCCTTTATGGTCTTACCAGCATCTATAGGTTACGAACTAACAACATTAAGGGAATCGGACGCTTGTCTTCCTACATTGTTATATAAAAAGATAGACACAACATTTTTCATTTTTCTAGATTGCTTGTATGCATCAGGATAGACCCAACACCACATCCAATCCGCTAACGGCATGCTGCAATCGAATGTACCTACCAATTTCTGGCCCCAGTTTTCATAATGAAGAACGCAAAACACGCACCATGGGGCACAGAACGCAAAACGTGAAACGAGGAACACAGAACGTGGGCAAGACGAAAACGAACGTGGAACGCAGAACACGGAAGGTGGAACGCAGACTGTGTAATTTAGAACGCTGAACGTCCTCCTGTCTGTTCCTGCTTTAGACTATGGTCTAACAACGTTCTAGTCAGAATAAGAACTCCTTCCTAAAGGCGACTAAAGACATAGTCATTACGTTTGCAGTTCTCCTGTGTCCCATATTTGAGTTGCAATGTATGGTGCAAACGTAAGCCTTTATACACTGGTCCCAATTCTGTTGGCTTAACAAAACTAAATAGGTATTGAAATAAAAGTATTTTTCGGATTTTATCGCATTTATTAACTTTATGTTCCCGACGTTTCGGTTGCTTTACAGCAGCCATGGTCACGGGGGGACTGAGGTGTTAGACGTCCTGATGTTATAGTTAGTAACTGGGTACCCTCGTATTTAGTTGTTGTTTCCGAAAAATAGTTTTATTTCAATGTGTAGTATTCGCGTAAATATAAGAAAACTAAATAGGTATGTTGCCGTTGCCCAGCAATAATCTAATTGTTAAATTATCGCCATTTGAAGACAACACATTGGCAACACTGGCCTACAATATTAACCCACATACAATGAAAACCAAACAGCTGACACAGACATGCGAATATGAGACCCGCATAGTTAATTAAGGCATTGTTATAATTTCCACCATCTGTGGCAACGCCGCCATTTTTTTATTGCAGCTGTCAAAACACTGTCCACAGTTTGCAAATGGCAATGTAAGAAGCGCATGGCGATTGAGAAAAAAAATGTAAGCATCATTAAAACATATCTCTGCTTAACCATAACTTAACTCTTCATATTTGAATATACCTACTTAAAAACAAACAACCAAGTACCCTTGCAAGTGAGTACTTTACTCAGTTACAAAAATAACCTATACGTAATGTCACTAATAACCACAATTATGTTTAAGAATACCTAGTTTAAAAACAATATCATTATTTATGGTTTCTGGACAACAATACAAAAATTAGATTTCTAACGACAGCATCCCATTATGTTTTGCGAAATACCGAAAACAATGGCAGGTAACTTATTTTAAAGAGTTGTAAGTCCAATTACAATTTTGAATGAGGTCAATAATGCCTACCCATGACATAATCTTACCTATATATAACATTCTCTTGTCACAATGTTAGTTACCATAGTCCTCCGAAACGGCTCGACCGAATTTTATGAAATTTTATATGCAAATCGGGTAGGTCTGAGAATCAGATACTATCTATTTTTCATACCCCTAAAAGGCAGGACAACGTCTGTCGGTCGGCTAGTTACCTTATAACTGTCCAGCCTCTAGCTAGAGAGGGATCTACTCATGTGGAGGGACTGCGAAGCCTCCTATCTGATTACCTACATATCGTAGAGTTACCTTACAATGTAAGGTAGCATATTGCCATATCATATCCTTACGCCAGCTCTCCCTATATCTACATTTTAGCAGCTCGTCCGGCCTCAGGTCATCGTCCTTTCTACATGGGAAAGCCACAGCGAAAACCACCTACACCGCACAAATAAGCGAATCCCATCTAGGTGTGATCAGACTGCGATAAAGAACGATCATTTATTGACAATTTGGTACACTTTCTCTTTTTTTTAAAGTGCGAAAGTTCTGATTTCACCCTTTGCATTTTAATGCTATAGTTATCTATCGGAATTCCTATACGTCTCTTAATATATAATATTATAATAAATAATTTAGCCCTTTTGACGTCCCACTGCTGGGCACGGGCCTCCCCTCAACATGAGGGGGATTCAGGCCATAATCCACCACGCTGGCCCAGTGCGGGTTGGCGGATTTCACATGTCTTTCGAAAATTGGTTACATCTTCTAAGACATGCAGGTTTCCTCACGATGTTTTCCTTCACCGTAAGCAAGTGATAATCATATAGAATATATGATTCGCACATAGATTTCGAAAAATTCAGAGGTGCGAGCCGGGATTTGAACCCAAGACCTGGTGCCCGCAAGACGCGTGCTTTAACCAATCGGCTATCACTGCTACTTCTCTATACGTCTCTTACATAAGATTAATGGTAATTGGCTCATAACTAGTTATTGTCCGGTGCTTCGTGAACGTGGAATGATCATCAACCCTCTTCCGTCCTCATTGTCACTAGTTTAGGGGCGGATTTTCGTAATATCCTGTCTTGGCGAACAACTGGAGCCAAGAGGGATTTGCGTGCTATTCAGGTTGAAAAATTTCGTATGACTCGGCCCACGGCACATCTCTTCTGTAAATCAGGAACTACAGTGGTGGGAGTTTTTGGCGGGATGTAGGCCCGTATTATTAAATCTATCTCAAGTCTGAGAGCGGTCTTAAGTACGCTTTTGACTTAAGAAAGACATTTCTAAGATCGCTCTCAGACTTTAGATAGTTTTAATAATAGATACGGGCCGTAGTAAAGTGATGTTGTCATTTTTGTTTTAATTTCGTTTCTTTGAAATACAAGGTGTAAAGTTGGTGGAATATTAACGATTAGAATGTTTATAAATGGGTAAGTGTGGGCAAGTGCAACAATCGACATAGGGCACCGTTCGATCGATCATAAATCGACGGCCGATCGATAATTGATCGATCGCCAATCGATAGGTGTGGACCCTTATGCTCTAAAGTCGAAAAAATAAATAGAAGACATGGTATAAGTAAGAAGATAAATAAGAGATTATTATTACAATTTATTAGTAAATTAACGTGTTAATGACTCAGGGAGCATTAGGTACCTACCTAATGCTCCTACCTAGTCTATATTTAAATTAGCTAATGTTCCTATGTATTTTGTAACAAGGCTTAAGCATATTTTTTACGAGACCGTAGAAATTAACGTGCGGTAATGTGTAATATTTTAATAGCAACTTTACAAAAAGTTTTCTGACTGCGTTATAGCTCGCATTGACATAAAAACAAACATGGCGTCAAGTAGCCCAAAAACCAGTTTCACAAACTACTGTCACAGTATAAACCGTGCAGAAATTTAACTTCGCAAGGTATATTAAAAAAAACGCGAGTTATAACAATTTTTATGTGGATTTCGTAAAAGGTTACTTTCGAAATGGCGACGATCACCATGGACAATCTAATGGCAATGTCATTTGCGGCGACGGCGTTTATGCAAATTACTGTTATAAGCCAGTTTTGTCCCTAAGCTGGGTAAAAGTCCATCCCAGTCCATCTGCCCCGCCTCCACTTTACCAAAAAGGCGGTAAAGTAATGTCTCATTGAAAGTTCAGCCGTTGGACTTGAGCGCTAACTGACAACGCTAATTTCAAGGTGTTTATGGTTAGGGTCCTTGCTGAAAAGCTGTCAACTACTATGCAGGAAGACTACTGGCTGACTATTGTTATTTTTTTTCGTGATTCGGCTAATGTTACTGCCGTTACTATAATAGGCGAATTTTGGTTTTCCAAAATGGACGGTCACATTTGTATATTGTATTGTTATTAAATGTGTTTGTATTGCTGTTTGTTACTTGACACTGGCGAAATACCTATTAACCTGGGTGGGCCATATTTTTAAAGAAAGAAGTAGAAGACGGGGACAGTTTTCGAAATTTAATGTTCCCATTCAGAACATGTACTTCTAGATAAGTACAAACTAACTTAAAAACTTTGTCATTGAACTACTGCCAACACCTGCACAGGACACACAGAAACCTTACACAACATACGTATACAATAAAAATATGTTTTCTTTTTTTTTACAGGTACCTACTTGAAATACTACCTATTAACTTGAACACTGGCAGTTTGGCTCACAGACTCAGATACTTAGACGCCAGAAAGCGTCTATTAATTACCTAACACAAAACCAGAGTCAGCTAGCCTCATATTAACATAAATAAACAGTTTTTGTTGAAGATTATTTTATAAACTCTATGATGTTGTGGTAAAAAATAAGACGCGAGATCCGTGTGGCGAAAAAACTTGGAATTGGCTCCATCTTATGTTAAAATTGAGGGAATTACTGTTTTTTATCGTGTTAAGCATAGAGTATTAAGGGCGTTGGCACACCAATCGATCGACTGTCCATCTATGGTAGAATGAGATGAGTCGACATCGATCAGTAGTTTCTACATACGAGCATCAGCATCGTTCGATCATAGATTTATGGTCGATCGATTGGTTTGTCAACACACTTATAGCATATTTGTAGTATGTAACATCACTATTGATGGTACACAGTACCGATTTCCGGGTTCTGTACATATTCTTAACCAATATATGTATGTGTAAACAACGTATGAACTTCTTGGTTTATTTAAAGAACCCAAGGACCCAAGAACCTTAAAGTACCTATACTGCGTTGTATGGTGCTAAGTATAAGTATAATCGCTTGGCCTGATATGGTACAAAGTTACGCGAAGGTCTAGAATTACCATAGAGAATAAATGGTCTAAGAGAATTACTAAGTAAAATCTGGATAGTTACCTCTGCCTGAAATGGATTATGATTTTGAACTCCGCCGTTCAGGAACAAAATTAGTTAAGAGGTTATGTTATTTTTTCATGTTTACATTTTGTATTATGTAAGTACAGTCATAGTGATGACTGCCCAGAGATAAATAGATTATGCATGAATCACAATACGATAATATGAGCATGTGCTACCTACAACAACATTATCAATCTTATCTATGGACTTTGCGCTGTATAGCCTTTGGGGGTCCAAGTCCGAGTGAAATATCGAAAAATTATCGATATTTCACTCGAACTTGAACATAACAGGGGGTAAAGAAGCTTTTATACTTTTTTAAAGTGGGTAAGTAGGTAATTGAAGCTTAGTCTTTTGAGACAGTTAGCAAATTAGACAGAGAGAGATGGGTTTATCTATTTTGTTAAGGCTAAAGCGCCCAGCTAGCCCGCGAAGTTCAAATTTTTTGAGTTCTTTTAGAAAATTTTCAAAATCTGACAATAATAAAAGACAAATTTTGTAATTCGCGAAAAAGACCGTGTGCAGTGCATTTATTAATATATCCAACTTACTCTAAAACATTTCAAGAACGACAGCTATCCAGATAATCTGGCAATTTTTGTATATTTAGTGATTTACTAGTATCATATCCACCGTGATAATATTTAGAGTAAAATAAATGTACCTATTAATAAACGCACTGCATACTGTGTTTTTCGCAAATCACAAAATGTTGTCTTAAATGTTTTCAGATTTTGGATAAACTATAAAAATACTCGAAAATTTTGAATTTCGCGGGCTAGACAGGCGCCTTCACCTTAATTAGAAAAGGTTACATCGCGCCTTTTCCTCAACGGCATAGACAGTGGATAATTCTGATTCTTAGTGATTCTTTTTTAACTACTTTAATCAATGTTATTATATAAATATATATTGGATATCTACTTACTTGCTTACTGGCTGGCTATATTATACATTTATCTAATCAGTGGCTTACTCACACCCGCGATCAGTTCCGTGAAGATAAATACAACTAAATATACTCCTGCCATGCGCCCGCACGGTAACAAAAATAAAAACTTATTTATGGGTACTTTTTTCAGATTAAAATAATTATAAAATCCCAAAGATGGAATAAATTTATCTAAATAAACATTTTTTTATGTAGGTACGTACTTAATTGATACAATACTACCTAGGTGTACTAAAACTAATAGTATACTACGGCTAACGAGAAGCGACATGAAAAATAATTGTCTTATTTATGAAATTAGTTGTTTTTAAAGTTTCGTCTTCATTATTTTTTTTATTAGGATTTAACTTTGCTCTCTCCGACACAGAATTAACAATGACTACCTATATAAAATGGCCCTCTGAACGTTGGCGAGTCTGGCGATTACACATTGCTAGAAATAAATTTTGGGTTAAGGCTAAAGCGCCCATGTAGCCCGCGAAGTTCAAATTTTTTGAGTTCTTTTAGAAATTTTTCAAAATCTGACAATAAAAGACGAATTTTGTAATTTGCGAAAAAGACCGTGTGCAGTGCATTTATTAATATATCCAACTTACTCTAAAACATTTCAAGAACGACAGCTATCCAGATAATCTGGCAATTTTTGTATATTTAGTGATTTACTAGTATCATATCCACCGTGATAATATTTAGAGTAAAATAAATGTATTAATAAATGCACTGCACACGGTCTTTTTCGTGAATTACAAAATTTGTCTTTTATTATTGTCAGATTTTGAAAAATTTCTAAAAGAACTCAAAAAATTTGAACTTCGCGGGCTAGACAGGCGCCTTCACCTTAACAGTTACTTAATTATTTTGACGACTTCTGTGATGTTGATTATGATACATTTAGGAAGGTCATTAATAAATAGGTAGGTATGTATGCTCGCTGTTATTAATAGCAACACCAAATTGATAGGACATTTTGCGGGTTTTTTTTACGGAAAAAATATTCACTATGAAATTATTTTAAAAATCTGACCACATACCTACACCTACATTTCCTTTTTTTTAAAATCTGCATTGAATAGTTTCTGTTCACATGATGAGGCTCGATAGCGCCGAAACCACGGACCGAGAAGATATTTATCTGGTTATAAATAAAGATTAGATTCATAACCGAGACGACCGCTTGGCGCAGTGGTTCGAGCGTAGGCCGCTCGGCTCACTGCATCGGGTGGTTGCGGGTTCGATTCCCGTCAGGGTAAATTTCGGAAATGGCCTTTCCGTAATTTTCCCTGGTCTGGTTGTCACTGGGATCGCCCCCAGTCCATTGTACGGTACCCATAGTACAAGCGTTGCTTAGTTTGGGACCATACAGTTGGTGTGTTCGTCTGGCGATATTTATTTATTTATTTATAAGAAATATTTATTTATATTCACTATTATTCATTATTAATTTTATGTATTATATTATGATAATTAAAAGTTATTAATTGATGTTTATTTTATACTTATAATAATAAAAAAACGAAGTACTCAGTTACCTGAGTGTTTTGAATGTACAAGAATTTAAGATTTCATTACAATTAGGTAGGTATCACTTGATTACGGTGAAGGAAATCTTTGAAAATCTAACCAATTTTCGAACGACATGTGATCGTCACCCGGCGCTGAGCCAGCGTGGTGGATTATGGCCTGAATGTCTCTCGTATCGAGAAGAGGTCAATGCCCAGGAGCTCCCACACGTCGAAAGGGCTAAGTTATTATTATTTGAAGTATTAGGTACCTCTACCTCCTCGAATAGTACCTATATTTAGTAACAATGATTGTAGATGTAAATTTTATAAAACTAAAACTATTAGTAGTACCCAAGTGATAGCCAAGACCGCAGTGATAACCGATTGGTTAAAGCACGCGTCTTGCGGGCACCAGGTCTTAGGTTCAAACCCCGGCTCGCACCTCTGGATTTTTCGAAATCTATGTGCGAATCATAATTTCTATATGATTATCACTTGCTTACGGTGAAGGAAAACGTCGTGAGGAAACCTGCATGTCTTAGAAGATCTAACCAATTTTCGAAAGACATGTGAAATCCGCCAACCCGCACTGGGCCAGCGTGGTGGATTATGGCCTCAATCCCCCTCATGTTGAAGGGAGGCCTGTGCCCAGGAGTGGGACGTCAAAAGGGCTAAATTATTATTATTATATTAGTACCCAAGTAAGTAAGCAATAAAGGGCATCTTTGAGTGTTTCATTAACGCAAGCATGTATCAACTTACATAATTATCACTTGCTTAATGTGAAGGAAACATCTTGAGGCCTGACCTAGGGAGTTTAAAAGTCACGAATGAATTATATTTTGACCTCTACCACGACAGTAATAAGGTAGGTACCGCCTTTATTCGCAAACCTGATTACTCCCGGCTAAGGAAAAATCATTCAACATTCGCAAACAACTTTCGCATCATTGCTGATACTTGCATTTTGTTTCAAGGCTCAAAAGAGGCACGTCGCTTTAACGCCAAAATAAACGTAAGTATCTATTTAGGAGGTCATTGGGTTTACCATCTTGCTACAATCAATAATAGATTTGGTTCAATCAATCAATCAATCATCAGCCTATATTTGTCCACTGCTGGACATAGGCCTCCCCTAATGCGCGCCATAGCGCCCTGTCTTCAGCTTGCCGCATCCAGCATCTGCCTGCAGTCTTTCGCAGATCGTCATCCCACCTGGTCGGAGGGCGTCCTACACTACGCTTGCCGAGTCGAGGTCTCCACTCAAGAACACGTTTACCCCAGCGGTTGTCGGTTCTTCGCGAGATATGGCCAGCCCACTGCCATTTCAGCTTGCTAATTCTTTGAGCTATGTCGATAACTTTGATTTGGTTCACTACTTCATTCATATACGTGTACTGAGTCCGCGCTCATTTCGACAATTATTTCCAAGAAAATCGACATCAAAATATATGATTTGTTTCAGATCTTCAATCACAACACCGTATACTTGTAACTTCGTACCTAAAGTTTGGAATGCACCGAGCCCTTTGACCGAGTCAGGGGTGCTACTCTTAGCAACGATAGGTAATCGATATATCGTGACATTTGTAACGCGAATCCTACTCTGAATTCCATCTTTCTTGCCGTCGTATATCGTCTGAATGAACGATAATTTTGTATCGTGCAGAAATGGAGACGACGGGAAAAAATATAGAATTTTGAGTACGATTCAACGCAACACTACAAATGTCACGATATATCGATTATCGTTGCTAAGAGTAACACCTCTGGACCGGTATAGCAATTCATTCGACCCCTATTGGAAGAGAAAAGGGTGGGTACTCTACCTACCCATTCAATAAATCCAGGCGTGTTGGTGTATTGAGCGTTGTTTCGACAAATGTCTTCGACGCAGCTATCCACAGTTTTTGGATAGATAGCAGCATTTTAACAGCAAATAAACGGATAAAATCAATAACAAATATCTCGATCTAATGATTAAACTTCGAGTCCGTTTACATAATAACTTGTGAGAATTAGATTAAGGTCAGATCAATATACAGATACGACACGATCTGCATAAAGTCTAAATAGCTACTGTATTATAGGACCATAATACGTAGAGATAGAGGCCATTATACCAGTTACATTATTTCTCGTTATTGAGAAATCTAAATAGCCTCTTATCAAGACCTAGGGATAGCTCAAGAGTGCGACTAGATTCACGGATGTGTGCGTAAACTTGCCTGCGCAGTCGCAAGGCGGGAGTACGTACACGGGGGGTTTTAGCCGGTAGGGGTCCGGCATAACCCGCACGCCTCCCCCGCGGCGAGCGGGTATCCATGAGGATTTCCTCACGATAAAAAAGTAGTGCGACTAGATACCTTATTCTTATCGATTTAGTTGTATGGTAATGTTGTCTTTGATGACACGTTAGGACACCTGAATTTATTCATGGCAGACCCATTTTTAACCCCCGACGAGAAAGGAGGAGTGTTATAAATTTTACATGAGTATCTGTGTATCTGTGTGTCTGTCTGTGGCATCGTAGCGCCCAAGCGGATGAACCGATTTTAATTTTGTTCTTTTGGCATCCGATACCCGATAACCGATTTTACTTTGTTTTTTTTTGTTAGATAGGTATTCTGGACGAGTGTTCTTAGCTATATTTCAATAAAATCGGTTCAGCCGTTTGAAAATTATCAGCTCTTTTGTAGTTTAAAAAGTCGTCGCATCAGGGATTTTTAAATTTTCAATTTAGAGTTATTTATCGGAAGATTATATAACATATCTTATATATTAATTAAAGTTGTGCAGAAATTAATTTTATTATAATTCTTAACTGATATTTCGAAAGTAAACGAATAGTGTCACTGGACTGGACATGCAAGATGCAAGGGTGCATCTTGCATGCCAGGGCCTAGTGTGCCACGGTCTGATTATTATAATCATTTCTAACAAAAATCCAATGGACACGATATCAAGCGTCTGTTAATAAAACTGAAAACAGTCGTATCTCGTTATCATTCAGATGATTACGATAACATATCACTGTGAGCACACACCTGTAGGTATCTGGTATTGACATAAACTGTGTCAATTGATGAGCTTTCACAGGTTCCCACTCGTTTTCAGACCTATGTTAGAGCTTATACTACGGGCAATAGAAATAATAATAAATAAAAATAATAATAAATAAATAAATGTCCCAAACGAACACACCAACTGTATGGTCCCAAACTAAGCAACGCTTGTACTATGGGTGCCGTACAATGGACTGGGGGCGATCCCAGTGATACACAGACCAGGGAAAATTACGAAAAGGCCATTTCCGAAATTTACCTTGACGGGAATCGAACCCGCAACCACCCGATCGATGCAGTGAGCCGAGCGGCTTACGCTCGAACCACTTCGCCAAGCGATACGAAATGATAATAATTTTCAAATTCAATTCGGTCACAATCGAGCTTGCCAACACTTACGTCATTTAGTTAAATGTATATAACGATACAATAAATATTGAAATACCAGACTATAACATAAAATATAATAATAAATATTTTAACCAACCGACTCATTAGTTGCGAAAGAAACGAATATTTTATAAGTAGAATATTAGGTAAACCAACTTACATACAGAATTCAACTTTAACAGGTTCGTTTTAACGTGTGTTTTTAAAGATACCTATATCGCTGGAATAAACATTAAAACCCTTCCTAAATTAGGATAATACTAGCTGTGCCCACCGACTTTGTCCGCGTAGTATTTAACTTAACAAAAATTTCGGGATTATCGGGATAAAAAGTATCCTATATGTTAATCCCGGTTATAAACTATCTGTGTTCCAAATTTCATCCAAATCCGTTCAGTAGTTTTTGCGTGAAAGAGTAACAAACATACATCTACACTCAGAAACTTTCGCATTTATAATATTAGTAGGATTAATCACATTTAGCCGCCGAAGTACCAAACCTTATTTTAATAAGATAAGGTATGGCTAGGTACTTATAATTTTCAAAAAATGGCACGGTAAGTACTTACAAAATTAAGAATACAAACCGGCGAAGTACGTGCGCGCCAAGCACTGTGTACGGTTCCGTAGTCATTTCAATATGTAACGATAACTTATCGTATCTTTAACGAAAATCGTGATATACAAGCAAACATGGGTTAACTTGGTCGGCTGAATTCATCATGATGGTTTAGTGACCCTTAACTCTAGTAATAATTTTTCTAGTTAATTTCCGCATAGTTCTTTAAGTTAGAGTGACATCTGGAACTCACGTGAAAAAGGGCACTTTAGAGTTCAACATTTTAAATACTTAAATACTGTTTTTTTAAGCAATGAAGATTTCATTAAAATAAGAGTTTTTAAACTTTTTGTGAAATGTCTGAATATTCTTTGTTCTGCTCATGTCTGGCCCCGCCATTACATAATCGACTTGACAAAAATGTAACCAGGTAGGTACGTAATATTAATTATACCATTTAAAAAGGAACACAGCAATGTTACTTGTAAGCTAATTATAATAAAATCAATTATTCATACGATATCAATTCAATAAAACACTTCAAATTTTCTTTTATTTGGTGAGTTACAGTCTTTTACATTGTAGGCACGTAGGTATATTAACATACATTATAATTATAGAAAAGAAGCAAGTGTTTTTTGTTTTACACCAAGTTTAAACCACGTGACGCGGACATAACGTGATCACCATTGTCAATAAATACCTAAATTACAAACTCAACGAAAATAGGGTATTTGTCGATATCACGCAGTGTGGGGTGATACAGTTCGGCAGAGATAAAAACTCGAACAACTACTTCCAACATAATCTTCAGTAGAAAGTCAGAACTAAGAATCCATGAACAATATTTATTACGGCACTTACATAAGGTTGGTACCTACGTACTGCAATTTTTGGGAGTGTTCGGACCAGTTACATAATAATGTAAAGTTTTTAAGTTAACAGGTGCAAGCCCACGAGACTGCTCTGTCAAGTTATTAAGACGTAGAAGTTAATGAATGGGTTTTGAACGTTGCTTACTTTATTAACATGCGAGCGTTAAGTGTATTTCCTAGTTAAAATTCAATACGGAAATTATTTTATGAGGGTCCCTCGTAAGGACTAAGGAACCATAAAACCCAGTTTTATTTTACCAAACATTTAAGCCCACATGCGTACGAATTTTACGCAAATATGCTTAATAATGTGAAAGTGCCGAGTAAGCAGAGGTCAGAGGTGTTATTGAGCTGTTGAATTGACAAACGACGAGAAACTATGTTCTAACGAAATGACTTTGTAATTCTGATGTAGGTTTTCGCAATTTCTGTAGGTATGTCTATTGTAATAGACTGAAAAAAAACAAGTGAGGTGTCAAAAGTCGTGATAGCTGAAATGTGGCCTATGTACTTAGAACATAAAAAGCTTAATAAAATGTCTATGGTTTTATGGTGCTATGGTTATGTAGGAATAACAGACAGAAGATTCAGAAGATAAATGAATCAGAGAGCCATTTAAAGGCACATAGTCATATCATAGCATAATATATATTAAACGAGAGATAAATCAGAACAATCCAATTTGGACATAATACGACAGTTGGAAATAATTCAACTAAAGCACTAGATAAGTAATAAATTCTGAGATTTCACGGGATTGTACACAAAGGAAAAATGGTGAATAACGGAAGACCTAAAGCATATTTAAAATTCAATTGTTACAGAATATGACATTAAAAATGCATCAAAACTATCATAAGTAGTATTTGAGTTTCGCCATGATTCTGTGTATTGTCATTACCAAATAAATTCATGGGATAAAAAAAAAATTAAATAAATATTTCATTAAATACCTATTGAGGACTTCATAGAAAACCAAATTATTTAGACCCTGAATCTAGAAAAAATATAAAATAAAATGCGCGTAGTATTTTGTAAACGCGAATCATTATTCTAACAAGTTTATTTATATAAAACTGTGACTATTATAGCATCTCTCTGAGTTAAAAGGTATTCATAGTGTAGAGGAGGCATAGATTTTTACCGTCACAAAATCATTTTTATTGTATTCTCATTCTTTGGATAGGAATATTTTTTTAATGGAACACCTCTAACGCCCTAAATCGAAAGCAGGTAAACGAGTGTTTTAAATCTCAATAATCAAGCAGGTAGTACATACACACGGCAAATACAAATTTAAAATGGGAATATAAATGGCCGCCCTATTGTCACCGTCGACCCTTATTCGTGATTTAGCGTTTTGTGTTCCTTTGTTCATTAAAAATTATAATTTTTAATGAAGTAGGTAGCTCTAATGTTTTATTCTAAATTCGGTGATTTTATAAAATAATTATTTTACAAAATTATCGTATACACGACATAGAAACGCGTGAGTTTTTGTTTCATTTATAATAAGTTTTTTTTTGCTGTAAAACTATTTAATTTAAATTTCTGTTCTTACCATAAATTCTTGCAAACAATATTAAAAAAAATGCAAATTACTTACTATAATTAAAATTATCTTATTTTCCATACTTTTAATATCAAATAGAACTTAACAAAGATTAATAAACGTGATTGATATACCTACTTCATTAAAGAAAAACGCTAATAAAACCCTTAGGTATCTCTTCTCTTTATACATAAAGCTCCAGTGTGCGTGTGTTCGTAATTCTTCTCCTCCTAAACGGCTCGACCGCTTTTGATGTTGTCGACATACAGAAAATAGGCTAGCGACGCTACAGGCAAAATCTAATAATAATATGAGACATGCGTGAATAATGCCGTATTATTATTACATTGATTATTCGTTATCTAGTATTGATAACCGTCAGTCAAAAGATATATAGGTAGGTATGTAATCAAGGTACATAGGTAGGTATCATTATAATCTCCTGTTGTGTATAAATTACACTAATATAACAATAGGTTTAGTTTTTTGGTAGAGTAAAATTAATTTGACATTACTGTTTTTGTCGTGCCATTTTTAATTTGTTTTCATATCTAAGGTGTTACCCTATTTATTTCTACTTATGGTTTACTAGCTGTGCCCGCCGACTTCGTCCGCGTAGTATTTACTTAACAAAAATTTCGGGATTATCGGGATAAAAGGTATCCTATGTGTTAATCCCGGTTATAAACTATCTGTGTTCCAAATTTCATCTAAATTCGTTCAGTAGTTTTTGCGTGAAAGAGTAACAAACATACATCCACACTCACAAACTTTCGCATTTATAATATTAGTAGGATAGGATAGCGGCAAAAGATATGCCGTTGTAGCTGAAGGGAACACACCGTAAGTTTGGACTGATGAAACATAGGTATCTAGGTACTGATTTTGAGATGTGTCACTATTTTATGCTTCCAAATAATTGCGATAACAAGATCAAGCGACAAGTGCATGTTTCGGCAGCGCAAACCAAGGGTAATATGACATGAAACATGTTTATAAACATTCCAAAAGCAATCAGACATGTCTAAATAACCGATTCAATTAACACAGCGATGGAAAACCCTTTTATGTTTCAATAAATAGGTACAATATAGGAATCGGTAAGTCGCTCGCACCGCTCGTGATAATTCAATTATTACTACTCGTATTATACCTATGCATGCTACATTTCAATCGACCGATGCTCCATACGTGGGTACATAACAACTCTAGATAAACCTGTTTTTAATTCTATAGAGTTGTGTCGGATTAGGGAACTCCTTAGTAGTTCATCGTGTTTTTTTTTACGCAGATAGGGAAAAAGAAGTGATTACGTTTCTATTCAATGTAAATACTTAGATCCAAAGGTTTGCGAAGAGAATAGACGTGCTATATAGGTATACATTAGTGACACGACTGGATAGCACTTCTATCATCACAGTTTTGACATTTAGTTCTGTCAAATTTATTTTATTTCGTCTGTCAATAGACGTCGTTTTTTTCCAACTTTTTGCTTGAACCGTGGCCTAGTAGGTCTAGTTTACAGGTTTTTCTTTGTGTAAAGAGAACAATGTTTCTTTGTTTGTAAAACACTTACCTACATTGAACTGTAAAAGTCATGAAATCACGTCGTTAAATGGAACAATCTGACCCTCAAAAGTTAAGGAAGTGAGACTGTCTGAACCTGCGGAATTTGTTTTGCTCCATAACGAACATTACAGGTTTTCGATAAACACCTTCCAATTTAGAATTTCAGTTAAATTGCAGTGTAAGAAAAAAAAGAATAATCGCAAAGTCAGGCCGCGCAACTTAGTCGAATCTACATCTACGGCTGCGCGCTCCCACAAGGGCACTTGAATTAGTCGAATTTGCACCTTATTACTGGGCATCGAGAGTAGCTATTATTTATGTGTCTTAGCAGTGACTCCTCTGTAAATAGTGCTAAAACATATTCTGTGGCAAAGGTGTGTTAATCTTACCTGATTGGTGAGCACATCGATAACAATATAAGCGAGATACACGATCTCTTCCTCATCGGATCCGAGCGCGGCGCCGCCTAGCCCTGCGGTCCGCACATGCAGGGCACACACCCAGCCGCCGCTGATCATCGCGCCATGCACTGCGAACGCTCCCCTGAACACAACACCCCCCAAAAGTCACCGCCAACCGGTTCACACAACACTATTCGTCTATTCACACCGAATACTCGCAGAAAAACTGTCTCAATACAAATCACAGTACATTTACACAGTTCTGTAACTTTCTAACGGTATGTACAAGTGTCAAAATCTCTCCGTCGAAGTACAAGTGTGGGCGACCGTGTCACAGAACACTCGGCTCACCGAAAACCAACGTCCGAAAATGTTTGTGTATGTTCATAAACGCGTCGAAAGCACTTTTTAGAAACCCGACGGTTACCCAACATGAAACAAGAACTAGCGTGCGGCGCGGACGGCGTTTTACCGCTAGCCGACAACCTACGTAAGCCGTTTCCGCTGTTGGTGAAAATCTAGAATTAACTCACATCACATAGCCACACGAAATCTGCGAGTCTACCCGTCGAGGAACTCAATGGAAAGAGCAAGCTTTCCGAACGGTGTCGTTGAACGTTCCCGATTTGAATAATGTTTGGCCACGTTTTGCCGAAAATTTTCACTCGCTGCGGCCGCGAACACCGTTTGAATTATTATGATCACTTCTGAATGTTTAAAAACAATAGTTTATGGAATATTTTGGATATATAAAGGTGAGGACAGCTCGACACGAGCGTGTCTGTCGGATCGGTGGATCGACTGGCGTTCGCTCGCTCGCTTGCCCCCCTGCCTGTTGACACTGCGCAGGTAGCGCCAGGTGAGCGACGCGACGTTGCCAAACCGACCATTATCAATGATGATGAGATAGCTGCCGCTTCTACCACGTCATTTCGAAATTCACGCACCGTTGCCAACATAATAAAACGCTTCTTGTATACTGTGCTTTACGAAATTCTCGCATTCCGGTGCGTCGATGTATAGTGCGAATTTATAAGTATCGTGATTATGCGGTCGCTGTCTATTAACAGGTTTATTATTTTTGAAAATTGTTCGTCGCGTTTTGATGTGCGGGATGGTGTTCATTGCGTGTGCAGTAGTAGGCCTCATTAGCGCAATGTTAGACACAGAGTAAATAGATGTTGTGTCATGCGATGTCGTTATTTGGGTTTTCACAAATAAGACACAGCAAGGTCGAGTATTAAGCAATTAATAAATTATATTATTTTGTATTAAGTTTTTAGGTAATGCATTGGCTATTCAGCATGACATTGCAATTTGTATAAAGTGGATCAGTGGTTTTAAATACCTACCTAGGATCAGCTTACTTTGCCTACCTACATTGTTCTCTATCAAACTCTTGTCTAGATGCCCAGGGGTTAGTAAGGGATCCCTTACTATTATCTGGAGGCAGTGTGTAGGGCAGACAGGAGGGGCTTTTAAATTTGGAATCTAGAGTATTATCAAAATATTCCAAATTTGTTTTTTTTTTTAATTTATTTTCATATCAAACACAAGATCATTTTACATATATTATCATCTGCCAAACTGCATAGCAGTTTGTCGGCAGTAGTTCTCGATTTGCATGCTATATACATAGATCAATATAAATGTATGTATGTATATGCTATAGGTACACTTCATGGATCTTGACTATGGGCACAAAGATAGGTAGTGCTTTTTTAGTACATTTTTGAGCTGTTTTCGAGTCTTTATGCCTGTAATCAGACTTTTTGTTAATTCATTTATGAACTTCGGTACAATATACTTTCTGGTACGTTTCCCAAAGTAATTATTGACTTTGTTGGGTATACAAAGTTTTTTTTTGTTACCTTAAATACCTACCTACTTGACTTATTTAACTGGCCAGTATCACTTATTTCTCAATTACGAAATAGGAAAATCACCTAACACCTAGGTAATATGTTCATGTTAGTAGAAATACACAATTTATCGGTGTTGCCAAAGATTAAATGAAAATGAATTGGTATTGCTAAAAATGTAAGTATGAAAACTAATGTCATTAAGTTAATACTAAAGTGAAGGTCGAGTTTAAACTAAGTCGACTTAAAACAATATCTTACGGGCTGGGTTGCAAGAAAAAAATATTATGACCTACCTAATTATTTATCCTACTAATATTATAAATGCGAAAGTTTGTGAGTGTGGATGTATGTTTGTTACTCTTTCACGCAAAAACTACTAAACGGATTTGGATAAAATTTGGAACACAGATAGTTTATAACCGGGATTAACACATAGGATACCTTTTATTCCGATAATCCCGAAAGTTTGGTTAAGTTAAATACTACGCGGACGAAGTCGCGGGCAGAGCTAGTTCTGCATATTTATAGCATGAACTTGGCAGTACTAAGTCAGGATCTTCATTAAAAATTGATAGAAGACCAAAGGCTTGAATTTCTTTGAAAGGACCAAGATAAGGCCACATCGTTAGCTTATTCTGAACACCATGGAAACATCATACTTCTTCTGAGGTGTGGAGCAGTTATAATATTAATTGGTAAAGCCCAAAATGAGCATTCATTTTCGCAAGACACTAAGGGCCTGTCTTGCAGTGTCCAGATAAAGCTTATTCTCCAAATACATTTCACTTTTTGAGGTTTTCTATAGCATACTAGCTGTGCCCCGCGACTCCGTCCGCGTTCTGTTGAAATTTTTCCTGAATTTTCTTTGCTATAAACCTCACGGAGCCCGAGACCTTTCCAACGAATGCAAAACCGTGGAAATCGATTCGTGCGTTCTGGAGTTATAGCGTCAGGAAGGAAAACCCGACTTATTTTTATATAGTAGAAGATATGTCACAACGAAATTTTGTGGACATTGTGAAACAGACTATTATTTGACTAGATAAACTTAACGTGGTATGGGTGGACGACGAAATAATGACGTCATATCCTACACAATGGCAGTTGACACTGTAATGACGTATTGCTTTCGTTATCTACGAGTATTGAAGACGAGTCGAAGGAGCAAAGGGGGAACACTTGTTATCCATCATATCTCATCTACATGACGACCGCTTGGCGCAGTGGTTCGAGCGTAAGCCGCTCGACTCACTGCACATGGTGGTTGCGGGCTCGATTCCCGCCGGGGCAAATTTCGGAAATAGCCTTTTCGTAATTTGCCCAGGTCTGGGTGTCACTGGGATCGCCCCCAGTCCATTGTACGGTACCCGTAGTACAAGCGTTGCTTAGTAAGGGACCATGCAGTTGGTGTGTTCGTCTGGCGATATTTATTATTATTATTTATTATTACAAATTCTGGGAAGTTTCTGGCAACACAATCGGTAATTAGCTATTTTTTCACCGCCCATTATTCAGGCGACCTCCGCGACCCGCGCGGCGCACACGCAGCCCGCAGGCCCGGGTTCAAAGTCATGACACCTTTTTGTTCCAAAACTTACAAACAACTTATCCACTTTGTTTCGTTTCAATATTTATGTACTAACGTATTCAGTGTTTTGCGTGCAGTGTGTAAAAAATCAAATGTGTACAATACCCGCACTAAATATGATCTAGACTCGATTTTTTTGTTTTCCGATCCGGTGGTAGATTTACCCTCGCCATTTCTTCTGGCAGCGGCCCAAGCCTAGGTCGTGTCCCTTGTGGCGCCCTTGAGCTGGCTGCCCCCCTGCCCCTCTGGCTGGAGCGCACTTGCGCTCGCCCTCTGTCCGGGTGAAGTTGTTATGGCCACTCTGGCCAACAACATATAGTCATAAAAAAAAAAGATTTTTTTTTTATTCTAATGGTCTTATAAGGTCCCATCCCCATGGAAAAAAGATTGAGCTCATTGTTATTAAAATCATCAGGAAAATGTTAATATCTTCTCTACCTAAACAAGTTCTTCTTTGTTGCACAATACTTCGAGGTTATGATTAAAATCAAACAGCTACCTACCTATGTCTAGGACTATCTGTGTACCCTGTAAATCACTAGCTTTATTATTCCTAAATACAAATAAATAAAATTGGAGTGTCTGTTTGTAATATCAAAATAACACCTTTTCACTAAATGCATATGAAAGTACATACGACACCTATAGCAAAAACGCGATTAAAAAAATTTTTGTCTGTCTGTCTGTCTGTCTGTGTGTTTGTTCCGGGTAATCTCCAAAACGGGTGGACCGATTTTGACGGGACTTTCACTGGTAGATAGCTGATGTTATAAGCAGTAACTTAGGCTACTTTTATTTTAGAAAAACAAAATTAAAAAAAATGAAAAATGGGTCCTGTCGTGCGGGCTCAGAACGCGGGATCGGGCTTTTTTGTTAAGTTAAATTCCACGCGGACGAAGTCGCGGGCTCAGCTAGTTATTCCTAAATTTTTAGTTGTGCCTTAATAATTAGGAAAGAAGGCCAATGTTAACCCACGTATTATCTATTAATCTTTTTACATAAAAACACATCGACAATAGAGCCAGAGATTTTCAAAGGTCAGCCACAATTAACTGTTAAAGTATAAATTACGTTTGTTTCTCATAGTTATTGGCGGAAGACGTAACCATTAGACTAAGCTCATTATAAATGTGCCGGTTTTCATAGCAATACGACTCAAGGACGTGTGGTTTCCACTATTCTGATGAAACATTCAGTTGAAACCGTTTTAGATTTTATACATTTTCATAGAAAGATTCCTGCATACTAATTCCTTCAGTAGAGATGTCGCTACCTTGTCCCTAACAGTGATAAGCTAACAGATTTACTCCCGATTTCAAATTAGGTACGAGAATGTCAACAAATCATCCACAATTAGGTAAGGAATCAACAGCGCACGCGCCGCCCCCGCGTTCGCGCCTCTACGATTGGCGCGCTCGTTGTAAAATCCAAGATGGACGCCCACCGTTCAGATTACCGCCACATGCGACATTTATAAACACATTCCCGCCGACGAATGAGCCCGAATGACCTATTTACAAACATGAGTAGATATTTACTGGTGCTACGCCCAGTTCCTTCGTAGGTTTACCTAGAGTAATTTAACGATTTCGTTACATGGAGTAAGTTTACATTGTTTGTTAGTGTGTTATTATCTCCAAGTAGAACGTTCCTATATTGGCATAGTCTGGAGTTCAAGCACTCGATCTGATATGAGGGAACCGGGATAGTATACAAAACCGTATATTAGACTAGCAACTTGCTAGAAGTCAGGGCGTATCTTCCTTCCATTCCATTTGCCTTTAAATAAATAAAATAAATAAATAAATATCGCCAGACAGACACACCAACTGTACGGTCCCAAACTAAGCAAAGCTTGTACTATGGGTACCGTACAATGGACTGGGGGCGATCCCAGTGACACCCAGACCTGGGCAAATTACGAAAAGGCTATTTCCGAAATTTGCCCTGGCGGGAATCGAACCCGCAACCACCATGTGCAGTGAGCCGAGCGGCCTACGCTCGAACCACTGCGCCAAGCAGTCGTCAAATGGGACCTTTTAATGGGACCCTGGTGTGTACCAAGGGCAGCCGATTCAGGGGAGGCAATAGAAGCAGACCAGGCCTTTGGATTAAACTGAAAGAATAGCGACTAAACAAGCCCAAGACACAATACGCAGAACGTAGAAATACAACCATGCTGAATACTCATAACAAACGAAGCTATCTACAACACGACTTGTAATAGACACTGGTTGTTTTGAATTCTTGCCGGATCTTCTCAGTTGAAGCAGCATTCCGAACCGGTAGTGGTAGATTCTGACTATTCATAAATGCTTTGTGCCAACCAAGAATAACATGAATAAAACAAATTTTGAGTTTTAATTTGAGTTAGACGGTAGAGGGTAAAGAATATTCCCTCTTCAATAAGGATTTGCTTCTCTGTGACTTGCAGTTCCAAAAAGGGATCCCATTACCGATTTCTTGGCTATGTTTGGTGGTAAGCAATTCAGCCGTCTTCGACAAAATAATGCATGACATTGTTAATATGAATGAAATGGCATAAAACCGTCACACTTGGCTGCAGCATTAGCGGATGCGACAGTCCACGATATCGTGTGACAATCGAATCATAAAATTGTGCAGGTCTATTAAGAAGAGTTAACATGAGTTTCTGGCAGGCTCTTTTCATCGGAAGCAACATTCCGAACCATAAGTAAGTACTTTGTCGGCCTGCATGAATAACAAGATTTTAATTTCTTTAATAAGTTACTTTAACATTTTTTCAAGAATACCTACTTGTTATTCCAACTTTTATATTATGCCAACCCTTTATTTCCCGATGTGATTTTATTAAAACCCAATGAGTAAATTTCGTTGATGCATGACCTAACCGGTCTGTCGCCCTTTCTAGTTTGATACGCATCAGAAAATATACTAGGAAAACCACTAAACACAAACATTTCCATTTTCGTACCTATTGCCGTACTTCTATTAAGCCCTTTCTAACGCTCTGCAAGAAACGGAACAATGTAATAGTTATAAATTATTCATTGTATATTTTACAATGCTTACAATACCTATAACTAAGGTTCGTTTTTTGCCGTCAGTAATAAAATATTGCAGTAATGTGAGACGCGTTCGTAGCGTTAGATAATGGTACGCATAGCTAAGTTACTATCCGCCATATTGCTATGATAGGCATTTCCCGCCAAATGCATGGTCCCTTACTGGATGTTTTTTTTCCTGTGTTAGTGCCGTAGTCTATGGACAGGTGCTACCTAGTAGGTACCATAGAAAGAATATACTTGGATATTACTTTCAAAGAAATTTCTAATTTCGATGATAAATAAAATACAGTTACTATTAACTACATAGGTGACTACTATAGCGATTGCGTTTATGATATTACTGCTAGGTACCCAATAAATACTATCAATGCATCATTCGGCATATCGGTATTTCATAATATACACCTAGGCCTATGCGTCTATTACAGACTAATCATGGTCTAGTGTTTGGTCTAGTGTATGAGAGCATGGACTTATTAAATCCTACTTAGTGCTTAGTAATTAGATTTTTCATTGCAAGTAACAGTCTAAGTAATATCTAATAGTGAAAGTAACTGCTAAATTGACTTCTTTTCTTCACAATTTCATCTGTTTTCAGCTGTTGCTTTTACCTCAGTCGTTCATGAAAAAACTGGACGTTCCGTTGGAGACATTAGTTTTAACGGCAAAATAATAAATTAGTTCATAATAGGTATATGTTGCTTATATGTATGTATAAGTACAAACACCATCACTCTGTATTCCCCGAAGCTGTGGTCGGTACTGGGAGGGTAATCACAGTCGAAGGAAAGTTTCCACGAAAGCTTTCATCCTTATTCTAATTAATTTGTTCCATGTTTCTCATGTGTTCCTTCATTTGAAAGCATACGAGTAGAAGCTGTTGTTTTCGACATCGGAAACTTCCGTCTACTGTGAATTACCCCCCAGAGTCAGAATGTGCGTTCGGAAGGGCAAGGGGGCAAAATGTGTTTAGCACTTATGTATTTCGGTGTCGTGATGGTGTCGTGCTAGGGTATTAGGTCCCACCCAATGTATGTTCCCGTCTTGACCTACGGAGCCGAGACATGGACACTCACGGTAGGGCTGGTCCACCAGTTTAAGGTCGCTCAGCGAGCTATGGAGAGAGCTATGCTCGGAGTTTCTCTGAAGGATAGGATTCGCAATGAATACATCCGACAGAGAACCAAAGTTATCGACATAGCTCAAAGAATTAGCAAGCTGAAGTGGCAGTGGGCTGGCCATATCTCGCGAAGAACCGACAACCGCTGGGGTCAACGTGTTCTTGAGTGGAGACCTCGACTCAGCAAGCGCAGTGTAGGACGCCCTCCGACCAGGTGGGATGACGATCTGCGAAAGACTGCAGGCAGATGCTGGATGCGGCAAGCTGAAGACAGGGCGCTATGGCGCTCATTAGGGGAGGCCTATGTCCAGCAGTGGACAAGTATAGGCTGATGATTGATGATTGACAATGTAGGTATTGTGAGTACCTTTTTTAATAGTAAAATTGGTTATGATTACACATTGCCTCGCATCGCTACTCGCACGTAGTTACCGGCATGATACAGTAGGTACGAGTACCTATGCCAATTACACTGGCCACTCGACCGAATATCGACGACTGTTTATGCATTCGCGGAGGTGATCGACTTTTTCAACCTTAATCGCTAATCATCTATTAAATAAGTAGGTATATATTTTATTATCTATTTATAACATACTAGCGGCCCGCCCCGGCTTCGCACGGGTACATTGCGGTTACATTATTCGAGTTTTAGTAAGGATCCCTAATTTTTTTTAAAATATATTATAGCCTATGTCACCCGGGGATAGTGTAGCTTCCCAACAGTGAAATAATTTTTCAAATCGGTTCAGTAGCTTCGGAGCCTATTCATTACAATCAAACAAACAAAGTTTTCCTCTTTATAATATTAGTATGAAGTATGACAAAAACAATTACAGGATATAGGTAGGTAGGTGCCTTCCTGCCTACCTCTGCGGTGTGTAATGAGGTGCGTACAGGGGCGTCTAAACCTACATGTTAAGGGAGATACTGCGAGGCCTACGACTAGGACAGGCCCATGTTAAGTCAAGATAATATCAAGGTAGGTCGGTCGTAGCCTCCTCGTAGGGTTAATACCTATGCTCCGTGGTAGTACCTACCTACTTAAGTATCTATTTACATTCCGTTCCTTGACGAAATCACACAAATGAAATAAATAATTGTAGGAAAGTAAGTAGGTAGGGACTTACTACACGCCCATTAGAAGGTTCTTACTTACCTTGCCTACTAGGTAGAGATATCAACATAAAATACCATTAAGTAGTTTACACAAAAATACTGTTGGATAATTTAACCACCCTCCTTTTATTAAATGAAAAGCGAAACAGATAAAACCGAAATAATGCAATTCACGCAGGGCATGAATAGGTACCTACCACCTTTTTACCTAAATAATGCAACATAATAAATCGATAATATTGATAAATGTGTAAAGTAGATAAATCGATAGATACGTTACTAATTACTTGATAGAGATTTTTTAGGAAATTATCGTAAACGACATAATAAATAATTAACACTTATGAAATAAGGATATTTAGGTACCTATCTACTTAGAATAATAACCTACCTAATCATTCAAAAGTTAGTAGGCACCTAATCGCATTATCTGAGCATCCAAGACGCACATAAAAAATACAATTTATTATAGTACTTACTTACATTTTGTATAATGAAATATTTACAGCCTCAGATTTCAGCAAAACAGGCAGTCAAAACTTTTCGACTTTTCGTCCTCTTCTCTTGTTGGTTTTTCGCGCTTCTATTTGTTTGACGTTGGCTGACTGACATCTATGATTTGACAGCTCTTTCCTATATTGTGCTGCCAACAATAAAAAAAAAATCAATAATGATGCCTTTCGCTTGAAAAAAGTAACCGAGTACGAGTAAATACTACGAATAAATAGTAGCGAGAAAATTCTCGCCCCCTATTACATTACAACTAGTGGTGGAAGGAACATTTCACAGGTGCCGTATGGAAAATCATATTGTATAGATTATAGGCTTATTATATACTGTTAAAAATCATTGCAATGAAATAGCAAAGCGTTCGATACTGTCCTGGTTTTTTTGATAAATCTTCGACCAGTTCTGTGTCGACCAGTGACTTCATATATATTATTACTAACTGTGCCCCGCGACTCCGCCCGCATGTAATGTGAACCACCCTTAACATTTAGGGGTATGAAAAATAGATAGTAGCCGATTCTCAGACCTACCCGATATGCACATAAAATTTCATGAAAATCGGTCAAGCCGTGTCGGAGGAGTATAGAAACTAACATTGTGACACAAGAATTTTATATATAAGATAACGTTATGGTGCACTTATAATCAAATAACATTAAAGGAACATTTTGCTATACCGAAATACGGACAACTATGCTAAATAGCCTGCAAGTGACATTTGGAGCAGTTTATTACACAGACTTTGTGGAAACCAGGGACAATTTCCGTGCGTTCAAGCGCTTTTGCCATACCTATTATTGGAATCAAGTATAATCAGCTCACGAGTTTAGGTCTAATTAGTCATGTTACGATCCGTGGTGCCTTACAACTGGTCTTCAATCAGCTGTAACAGTTTTGTTTCTATGGCAATCAGCCCACACCAGCTATTTATGTCTCCTGCTTTGCACCGGAGGGACGTGGATTTTTTTTTCTTTCAACTCCTCCTATTATTTCATTCGATTAAATTCGTGCGGGTTCCAAGACAATTTAACTTTTCCGCGGGACTCGTAGAGGATAAAATCCTCGACGTCATTATTGGTCACCATTGTCGATCCTGGCTTACAGGAGTTACAGTGGTGGGAGTGTGTGGCGGGACTAGCCATAAAAAAATACAGAAGCATATCACGCTCAGACAGACATTACCAACCTAAACGTTAGTACTTTCAAAGAAATATAAATATGGGCATATCAATGTTTTTTTTATGTTATTAGTTATATTCCGAACTTTAGTGTGCAATAAAGAGTTATTCTATTCTATCCTATTCTAACGGGAATAATTAAAAAAAATACATTTATCAAAATCCGACACACCGGGCGGTGGTGGTGTAGTGCACTACGTAATGTTTGTGTGGTACTACCACAGTAGCCAGCTAGCCACAGTACAACAGTGGTAGCCATCCCGTTTTTTAAAGCTGACAACACTAAATATTGACAGGTGTTTACGCGCCAAACAACAATGGTCGCTGGCTAACGTTTGGTAAAGTTTTTGTGCACGCGTTTTTTGATACTACTTTCTCAAAAATCACATTGAACTTTGCTGTGACGATCAATACAACGATATTTTTCTTCGTTTTGCTATCAATATGACTTTTTGTTCTCATATAAAAGGCGGGAATAGGGTCGAGTAACTGGACAGGGCTGCAGATTCAACCAACAAATTGTGGCGTCCTATTTTGTGTTTTGGTGTTGATTAAACTGCCAATTAGATCAATACACATGGCTGCGACGACACCGCGTCGTTCTTCGCGGATTCCGCACAATCATACGCCCAAAATGTCGGACAGGAAGAAGGGGTTATTTCAAAGTGAGGGCTTGGCTCCCCGGGAGTCGTTGACGGAGCACCGGAGGCTCCCCGTGGTAGACAGTGAAAGTGATAGCGAAGACTGCGACCTGGGCATCATCAGCACCTTGGATTCCAGTTCCGGTGATGAAAACGACCTGTCTGCCCCTAAAACACCAGAAAGGAATGTTTGGCGTGAGTATTACACTAAAACTTCTTGATAAGTGAGAAATGATAATCTTTGGTATCGTTACACCACATCTAAATACTAATAAATCTTCAATTTCAATGTTAACATGCTATTTTGTAGTCAAGCCTGTCAAGGTTGCATTTGTAAACAGTCCCTTGATATTACTTTCTTTAACAGTAGTTTAAAGCCTCTATAAGGCTTACTACTGTGTTAATGACTGTATTTTGTGGTTGTGAATAATTTATTTATTCTAATTAAGTTACAGTATAGAATGTAGTACTAATTCCCACACTGAGCTTGGTCTGTGGAAGACTTCTCAAGGATCATGTCTCATTGCGGTCTCTTTCTTAATGCATGGTAGAAGGTAAAGACACAATCAATTTATCTCACTGTGAATTTGCACTGGGTGAAACATGTTCACAAGACATATTGTTATTTCTATTTTATGACAACAAAATATAGAGACAAAACATGTTTTGTGTACAACTTTCGTCCAGTGCGAAGTTACAGTCACATTTTGTCTTGTCACAGCCATCAGTGCCACACTTACATTACTGTAGAGAACCCATATTTCTTCTGTAGTAATTTGGTTCTTATGTAATGGATGCTCATTACACACAGTAAAAGTCTGCTATTACTTCCTATGGCTGAAACCCTTTGCTAACCTGACAAAAGACAAAAAAAATTAAATGTCTTAGGCACATCCAATGGGTTAAAAACCAGTTAACACCAGACCTTTGAGCCTATAAGTTAGTTTGCATTGAATAGTTATACAATACAAAATGTTTGAGATTGCTTCTTCGTAAATAAGTAAGTTAACGGGAGTCTAATTTGGCAAGTGAACATTCTAACATTGAATGCTGTGCATTATATACTTAGTTATATAGTGCTTACCGTGGCTGTGTGTGTGTATCGTTTTGGGGTTGCAGCTGAAAACCAGCGTCAGGTGGTATGCATCACGCATGCACCCTGGCATATGCTGAGCTGTTGACCCTTTGGCCTGGTATGATAGTACATAACTAGCTATATGTGTCCATTTATATTCCTAAGCTGTGTATGTATAGTTAGTTAGTTTTGTATAGCTCTGCCCTGGTACCAATAAATATATTTCTTTCTTTTTTTTTTCTTTTTCTTTCATTGCAGTCAGACAACTAGGTGTCACTATGTATTGACTATACAACTTTATGATCCTTTATTTTATATAAGCTCTATAGATAATTTATATATTTATGTATACTTATTTTTTTGTTGTTTTTTAATTTAATTGTTTAATTGTCATGAAATAATCTTATTTCTCACATCCCAAGGTGGTTATTATAAGATTCATTATCATTGTTAATAATGGTGGTTGGAATAGAATGATATAATATAATATTTATTTTTATGAAATTAAAGTATACCTACATATTTAATTGGCTGAACAATTGTTTTTAGTTATTGATCTGAAGGTTACTTATAAAACTTTGATAAGGGGGGAAATTTATAATGTCTGATATATTTACCTTTGTATCCGCCAGTCCACACTAGGCCAGGGTAGTTGATTATGGCCTGAACCACCTCCGATTGAGGTGAGGCCTATGCCCAGGACTAAATTATTATATTATTATTATTATAACTAGCTGAGCCCGCGACTTCGTCCGCGTGGAATTTAACTTAACAAAAAAGCCCGCTCCCGCGTTCTGAGCCCGCGCGACACAGCCCATTTCTTTAAGTTTTGTCTTTCTAAAATAAAAGTAGCATAAGTAACTGCTTATAACAACAACTATCTACCAGTGAAAGTCCCGTCAAAATCGGTCCAGCCGTTTCCAAGATATTCTTTCATTTCATGTGTTTTTATTTTTTTACGCGGAACCCTAATTGTTTTTCTAAAATTAAAGTAGCCTAAGTTACTTCCTATTACATCAGCTATCTGCCAGTGAAAGTCCCGTCAAAATCGGTCCAGCCGTTTCGGAGATTACCCGGAACAAACACACAGACAGACAGACAGACAGACAGACAAAATTTTTTTAAAGCGCGTTTTTGTTGTAGGTGTCGTATGTACTTTCATATGCATTTAGTGAAAGGGTGTTATTTTGATATTACAAACAGACACTCCAATTTTATTTATTTGTATAGATACATTTGTGTACCTCTTCAGGGGAATACAGGTGTATTAATGCTGATAAAATAAAAATGAACCAATTTACAAATGCATAATTGATTTGATTTAGATAGTATTATATTCAAATCAATGATTGAATTAATGCATGGCTTTATACCGTGATTTAGCTTGGTGTCATCAGATATGGTACTAACCTGCTGCTAGCTGGCTAGCTGTGAAATAACAAATTGATGATAAATTGGTCAGAGTTTTGCAGAAACAAACCAACCCTAGTGCAAGCGTAAGTAGGTCAGTTCCACATTGCAATAGTATATGTGGATTTGTTCCATTCTGCAAAACTATGTCCAATTGATATTGTCTCATTCTTTTCTATTCATTGCGAAAGAGTGGCTGTGACTTGGAGCGACATAATCCTTAACAAAAGCCTTGCCTCAGCCCTGCTGGAAGAGACTATACCTTGATTATGTATATGAAATAATTAGGTATTCATTCTGAGTTTTTGCCCTCCATAATTTTCCACGTTGAATACAATAGTGGAAACAACACAATCACATTGTATTCAAATTCAAGATTGTTCCACAGATGAGACCAGAAGCCAAACACGAAAACTGCTCAGAGAGACCAATGATATTAAAAACTTCATGAAATCACCTTTTACATTGAAAAAATACCAGACTAGGTACTGTCCGGATGCTAGATGTGTGTCCACACCGGCCACTCCGCATTTAAACAACCATCCAGGGACACCGTCTTCCACCCACTCCTGCACCAGTGTACACACTACCTCGTCTACCTCAAGCAAAGCCCGCAAAAGCCTTGCCAGCCTCATTGCTGACACTGAAAGCTGCAGCAGCTCATTGAAAGACCTCAATTTCGACACCGACTCCGGCACAGACTCTAAAGAAAACACTCCCACTAAAACCTTGAGAAGGTCGACTAGAAAGCAGAAATTCACTCCCAAATTCCACAGTTTCAAAGGAATACTTGTTGAACAAAAGAAAAATGTGTCTCCAATACAAGTTCTATCGCCAATGAAGACGGCGGTGGTTTGCTTGACGAAAATCGACATTAACAGCGTTATATCCCCAACGCAGATGTTAAAAACTCCTCACAACACCACTGACAACGTCGCTTCGCCGCCGAAAGTCGGCCATAACCGTCGTTCCATCGTCGAGATACAGGAAAGTCCTGAATCAGCTTCGGAAAGCGAGAAAAGTTACAAGCGACTTCGGAACGAGAGTCTAACGGAATACGGACCAAATTCCAAATACCCTAGACTGGAGAACGCGCCGAAAGCTCGTCTTTCTCTATTTAACAGTGACAGACTTAAGGAGATATTGTCAACTAAGTCTTTCTATGGGAAGAGCAACCCGGATTTAAATACTAGTTTGACGGCGAAGATTTCCAGTGCTATCGAGGCTAGCTCGTCGAAACGGAAACATGGGACCTCTCATAGACGTAAGAGAAGGCCGGGGCAGATAAATTTGGGTGTTAGGCATAGAATAAGGAAGCCCAAAATTAAAAATAAAACAATGCGGTACAATAATTCTGCAAATAGTTCTGTGTTGAATAATACCACTGTTTCCAACGTGGCGGCAGACGCTTCGATGGTGTCGCAGAATGCGTCTATGCTTAGTCAGAATTCGTCACAAGATCTGGAAAATGGTGAGTATTACTTTGTTACCTCTTGTTACTTCTTCCAGTGTCATAGGACGTTGGCTCACCACCAGACACCGACCTCGCCGACGAGGTCGACGAACCCCCGCTTCCGCTAGGTGCGTCTACTTAACTAGACGCACCTTGGCACCCGACAAGCCCGCTGAGTTTCTTGCCGGATCTTCTCAGTCGAGGTCGCATTCCGATCCGGTGGTAGATTTACCCTCGCCACCTCTCCTGGCAGCGGCCCAAGCCGAGGTCGTGTCCCTTGTGGCGCCCTTGAGCTAGCTGCCCCCCTGCCCCTCTGGCTGGAGCGCACTTGCGCTCGCCCTCTGTCCGGGTGAAGTTGTTATGGCCACTCTGGCCAACAACATATAGTCATATAAAAAAAAAAAAAACATTTGGCTACTCAAATTCAAACAATGTCTTAAACTTTTATGAATTAAAAAATTTTTTTTCATTACCCCATACATTTTTAACAAAAATATAAGAGTGCAGGGTTTGATATTTGAGTGGCGATTGAGTATGTTTCTAGCTGCTAGACGCAAATCTCCCTTTTGAAAATTGGTTCTCCAGATTTTTTATTGTACATGTTTAACTCGGTTAAGTATACAGGTTTCATCAATTTCACCATTTCAAAACTGATACGAGATACCTAGTACTTAATCAAATTCGCGTTCAAAAATCTTCAGTGGTGCTGGTAAGCAGCCCTTAAATTGCTGACTTCACCAACATATTAACAGACCATTAGAGTTCTTAACTACTGTTACCAGTGTCTAAAACGATTGGTTACTAACTAAACTGCCTGTTAATGTCAGCCTTAATAATTCTAGCAACTTTGCCAATAATATAAACTACTAGCGGCCCGCCCCGGCTTCGCACGGGGGTACATTACGGTTACATTATTGGAGTTTTAGTAAGGATCCCTATTTTTTTTTAAATATAATATAGCCTGTCACCCGGGGATAGTGTAGCTTCCCAACAGTGAAAGAATTTTTCAAATCGGTTCAGTAGTTTCGGAGCCTATTCATTACAATCAAACAAACAAAGTTTTCCTCTTTATAATATTAGTATGATTAATAGTATTTATTTTCTTTAGATAAAGTTGACCCCTTTGACAAGGAAAAGCAGACAATTGAGGCTCTTCTAAGCCAATGGACAGAAGAGGAAGTGCCTGAAAATGAACTTTCTTACATGGCCCCAAGACCTGAACTGCCTTGCTTCAACAGCACAGTGATTGAGGAGACAAGTCAGATATTCACACCAGTCACCGCTGTGCCAGTCACCGCAGTACCCTTACACAGAGACTCTGAAGCAGTCATAATAGAATTGGGAACGAAACAAGACACGTCACAGAATGTGACAATAATACCACAATCAATGACAGCGTTGCCACAAAGCCTGACGACGCTAGTGACCGCGTCGCCACATAGTTTGACAACTATAACGGCGTCGCCACAAAGTGTGACAACAATGACCTCTTCGCCACAAATTGTGACGTCTGCGCCACAGAGTCCGGTTGTGACGTCAGATGTGGTGATGGCGGAACCGGAAGGGCATTCGGAGGCTCACGGCAGCTTGCCAAAGGGTCAGTTTTTGCCGGTGGAAGGAGGTTACATACTTGTTGAGGAGAATACGGAACCAGGTACAAATATTTATAATTTTATTTTTTTCAATCAAGAAACTTATTCTAACAGGAGGGAACACTTGCACAAAAAACGAGCTGAGTGGCAGGCTCCTAGTGGCTCTGAGACCCTTTCTATTAGGGTAACCACGGGGAGGCGGGGGGTACGGTAGGGAAGGGGACAGTAGGGGTATTAAGTAATAGCTACTTGGAGTGAGAGAGAAAGTCTCACCAAGAACTATCTCACGTTTCTAAAACGCACGTCGACGGCGGCGGCGCGTTTACAAAACGTGGTGTGCACAGGCCATTTTTTTAAAAATAAATATCGCCAGACGAACACACTAACTTTATGGTCCCAAACTAAGCAACGCTTGTATTATGGGTACCGTACAATGGACTGGGGGCGATCCCAGTGACACCCAGACCAGGGAAAATAACGGAAAGGCCATTTCCGAAATTTACCCTGACGGGAATCGAACCCGCAACCAGCCGATGCAGTGAGCCGAGCGGCCTACGCTCGGACCACTGCGCCAAGGGGTCATCAGTGTTAATTGTATGTTTTTTTATTTTCAGCCCAAGAAGACTTGCCGGATCTGGACGAGATTGAGCGGGAATTGCAAATGCTGGATGAACAGATATTGAAGATGGCGGAGTCCAACAACATTAACGCTGAGGCCGTCCTCGCGTCCACCACCATACAACAAGTGGATGGTAAGCTGTTCTTACTTGTAGTTACCGCAGACGTAGCCTCCACTTGGAGAGAGGGGGGTCCAATAATGTACCAAATATACTTTAGTTAAATGCCGTAAAAAAACTAATTAACATCGGATCATCAAAGGAAGAGCTCCACACAGGTTGAAACTAAAAGGGATTTTTATTTCAAAACTTAACTTTGTAATTCTAAAACTATCAGCTTTGGAAATAACTTTAAAAACAAAAGGTGGTATAGGAATACAGCTGTTGACAGATTCCACAAGTCTACAAAACCTTTAGTACTTCAACTGTCTCACAAAGCCGATAGTTTTAGATTTACAAAGTATAGTCGCAAAAAAAATTGTATACCCTTTTTGTTTCACCCAGTTATGTTAATGTAACAATCCAAGATTCGATTTTGAGCTTAATTATATTCCAGGCTAGTGCTCCTGGCGGGGAGCGTCTTCGTATAAACGCCCCGCCTCTTCGACCTAATACCATTTGGGAAACTAGTAATTCTAATTTATAAAAATATATTTAAGAATGAAACATTAAAAAGGCATGCCGAGATTGTTTACTAAATCCGCATCCTAAGGAAAAATACAATATACCTATATGTTAATGCCGAATTAAATGCTTTCGTAAAAGGTTTAGAGGCGTTATGACGTATTGAGACTTGTAATGATCTATACAATCTATACAAATAAATAAAATTGGAGTGTCTGTTTGTAATATCAAAATAACACCTTTTCACTAAATGCATATGAAAGTACATACGACACCTATAGCAAAAACGCGATTTAAAACATTTTTGTCTGTCTGTCTGTCTGTCTGTCTGTCTGTCTGTCTGTCTGTGTTTGTTCCGGGTAATCTCCGAAACGGCTGGACCGATTTTGACGGGACTTTCACTGGTAGATAGCTGATGTTATAAGCAGTAACTTAGGCTACTTTTATTTTAGAAAAAAAAAAAAAATGGGTTCTGTCGTGCGGGCTCAGAACGCGGGAGCGGGCTTTTTTGTTAAGTTAAATTGCACGCGGACGAAGTCGCGGGGTCAGCTAGTTATAGAGATAAATTAGTTATTATTATATTTAAAATATTTGAAACAATGTAGCGAGAAATAGACGCTTAATATTTTTAATTATCCATTGTATACTCTCAAGGTTACAGAAAAAACCTTGAAATAACCTTCAGAATTTTATAATCCTCATTTTTTGTTTTCTAAATATGTATTCAGGACTGAATTATGGCAAGTTTAGCTCAACTCTAGTGGTGTCAGTGATTTTCGCGTGCTATGATCCTAATGATAACGGCATACGGGTCAATTTGCAATGAACTTTATATATTGTTTGTTACAGAGTCGTCGAGTACACCAACAAATAAAGAAAACGCCGAGAAACCACAGAAACTGTTCTCGATATTCGACAAACCAAATCCAGGAGTTAATACGCCTACATCTAAAGGTAAACATATATTAGTGGTAATAATTTAATGCAAATATTGCAGAATATAACTATTCCACACTTACTCCTGCAAACTAAAACTAACCTTAAGGCTAAAGTTCAAATTGTTTGAGGTTTTTTAGATTTTTTTCAAAATCTGACAAAAATAAAAGGCACATTTTGTAATTCGCGAAAAAGACCGTGTGCAGTGCATTTATATATATATCCAACTTACTCTAAAACAATTCAAGAACGACAGCTATCCAGATAATCTGGCAATTTTTGTATATTTAGTGACTTACTAGTATCATATCCACCGTGATAATATTTAGAGTAAAATGAATGTATTAATAAACGCACTGCATACTGTGCTTTTCGCAAATCACAAAATGTTGTCTTAAATGTTTTCAGATTTTGGATAAACTATAAAAATACTCGAAAATTTTGAATTTCGCGGGCTAGACAGGCGCCTTCACCTTAATGCGAGTAGTTGTAGGTTGGTTTCAGCTTGGAATAATATGTGGGTCGATTCCATTCTGCAAAATTACATCCAGTTACTATTAGTTACTCTGGCGACCTCGCAAAAATTACATTTTTCGTGGGAACCCTTTTTCTGACGATTATATTAGCTACATGCAAGTTTCAAAATCCTGAGTAATATGATCGCTATCCCAAGGGCGCAGGGTACAAAATGTAAAACTTAACGTTATTAGATATTTTCGCGTGTAAGGCGCAATGCACACTGAGATTGCGGGGCTTAAATGCAGACACGCATTTCACTATACAGGATGAAACAGAGAGGGTAGTTTTATTTTTTAAAACTTAACTTTGTAATTCTAAAACTATCAGCTTTGGAGGAAATTTGAAAAACAAAAGGGATACAGTTGTTGACAGATTTCATAAGTCTACAAAACCTTTAGTACTTCAACTGTCTCACAAAGCCGATAGTTTTAGATTTACAAAGTAAAGTTGCATAAAAAATAGTATACCCTTTCTGTTTCACCTAGTATAATGTTGCGCTAGTATAATAGCCTATAATAATGTCCCTACTAGTGATGTAACGAATGTTGGATTTTTGACATTCGCGAATGCGAATGCGAATATTTGGCTTCAACATTCGCGAATGCGAATGCGAATGCGAATGTTGACTTTGAAATAAGAAACCCTTAATTGAAAATTTAAAAAAACCCCTCTGCGACGACTTTTTAAATTACAAAAGAGCTGATAAGTTTCAACCGGTTGAATCGATTTTCGAGAAACATAGCTAAGTACACTCTCGATCAGAATACCTTTCTAAGAAAGAAACAAAATTAAAATTTGGTCATCTGTTTGGGCGCTACGATTCCACAGACAGACACACAAATACACATTTTAAACTCATAACACCCCTCTGTCTCGGAGGTTAATAAAGAGCGCGCAAAATGTTAGACTGGTTTGACATTTCGTGTCGGCCGAACATAGCCGAACCCATACAGGTTGAAAGAACGAAGTTAGTCACATAAAGTTAATTCGAAGAGATTTGTTTTGATTTGGGGGTAGTTTAGTATTATTGCATTAATTAAATTTATTTGATATTCAAATTTTATTGAGTTAATATTTTAATTAGACTAACAAGAGTAATAGAGAAACATTCTATTTATAATTTAGTTGCCTAGCTCAAGACAGTTAATTTTGTTTTATTGAAATATAAGTAAATAAGTGCATTATGTGCAAGTGAGCTGAGTTACGATCGAGGCTGGTTTGCAGCCAGAGACTAACGCGAGGACTGTGCTGTGATGGAGCCAAGGTGTGTAATTAACAATGCTCACGCATTTCATACGACATTTTACAAGTTAATTGCGAGTAAAAGATATTTAGAATATTAATTTCTTAATGGAAAAAAATCACAATTTTCATGTAGGACCTAGAGAATTGCAAGTTGAATGAAAAAAAAAACAACATGGCGCGCTGTAAGTTTTAGGGTTCCGTAGCCAAACTCGGAACCCATATAGTTTCGGCACGTCCGTCTGCAATCACAGTAATTTTATTTATTATATACCGCTAAAAAACTGTTTTTAAATTTTAAAAGCAAAGTTATTCCATTGTACCGTGCTTAAGAAAGGGGAGTGAAAAAACGGTTTACACACCCCCTCGATTGAGGTATTATTCAGTAGGTATTTTTTAATTATTTGAAGGTTTCTTTGACAGTTTTTCAATATTAATTCCCGTTTACGAAATATTGAGCTTCATTGTCGCCTTTTTTACTTAAGTAGCAAGAATCATCCTTTAAATTAGAAACACATTATAAATGGTTTAGTATAGGAAATAAATAGTTCTTTACTATTCTAAATAAATATAATTAATTTAAAAAAAATCTAAAATTTGGATTGAGTCTCAACCACGCACCGTTTGCACCCACTCTAATCACAACTTAATTATTTGGATTAAAAATCCTTATAAGAATTTTCATCATTCTAAAAAGAAATAAAGGTTTATGTCACTTTTGCTGAAGATATCTATGGTGCCGGTTTAATAAATTTAGTAACAGAATTTCTTACTATTTTATTTATACGGTAACCAATAGTTTATTAATTTCGCAGAAATTAATAGGTTACGAGAGCCGCCGTATTCGATGTTTCGTATCATTAAAAAAACATCACTTTTATTTTATGAGTTCCGTATTATCGAAAAGTGGCGGGATGTCTACGGAACCGGTAACAATTATTATAGTATTTATAATAAATCGAATGTTTATAATATGTTTTATTTACAATGAAATTTTATGTGAAAGAAATATATTTAAATAATTAATGTATTTATTTATTATGTTTTAATAAACATTGTTTATTTATTGTTTTTAAATGTTTACTATTTTTAGGATAACTCTTACTAAGATAAAAAAAAAATGTAAATTCAATGGCAGCAGTGCGTAATAAGCTGCTTTATGAACCTAAAAGCGGTGCAATAAGGGCCACCCTACGAGCAAGTTTGTTTAAATAATATAGAATTCTTACTAGTTGTTAACATTCCATATTCATCTATAGATAATTTCCTTTTTGTTTTTCAAAAACATTCGCCAAACATTCGCATAGATTCTTGCGAATGCGAATGTCAAAAAATATGCGAATATTCGCGAATGCGAATGCGAATATTCGTTACATCACTAGTCCCTACCTAGTATAATGTCCCTTTTTTCAAAGGGGCAGTGCATATAGGGCAGACATGAGATAGACCACGATTTTCTGTGACTAAGTCCTGTCGTCACAGTGTGCACTGCACCTAAGGCATCGATTTTGTATTTTTTTATTGTCAGCTACCACAGACAAGAGTAGCAGACGGTGTCTTCTGAAGAGCGGTGGGGATCAGTATGTCATAGACGCGGGTCAGAAGAGATTCGGCGCCACACAGTGTACTGAATGTGGGACGATATACCAGGTATGATACTCACAACTTTATTTTATTAGTCTGTGTAATCTGAAAGAGTCTGTTGTAAAATAAATTCAGGAAAAATACTAGTTCAAGACGGCAACATGCGAGCAATGGCATTGGTATTGCAAGCATCTATAGGCTGCGGTAACTGTTGAACATTAAGCGGGCCGTAGGTCTTCCGGTTTTTTTATAGTATAGTATATGAAAATAAATACAGGGTGCAAGGGGCATCGTAACGAAAACTGATACTATGGATTCAACTCATTATCCTGGACCCCCCAGAGTTGGAACTTTCCATCGATATATTCATGAATTATGCTTAAATTTTTCAATATTTTATAATTGATTATAGCATCATATAATTATACAAATCTATCTCAATAAATAATAACTATTTTAGACATAAATTGCAATGTAAATTAAAACTCAATAATCTCGAGAGCGGATTTCATGCTAAAACCAATTTAAAAATGCTGACAAAAACTAGCATAATTCATGAAAATATTACTTCACTCCGGAGGGTTGTCTGACAATCATGAGTTGAATCCATTGTATCAGTTTTCTTTACGATGCCCCTTACACCCTGTATAAAAATGTATCATACTTGTACTACTGATAGGAGCACTGATAGCCGATGGGTTAAGCACGCGTCTTGCGGACACCAGATCCTGGGTTCAAACCCCGGCTCGCACCTCTGGGTTATTTGAAATCTATGTGCGAATCATAATTTATATATGATTATCACTTGCTTACAGTGAAAAAGAACACAGGGGTCGAAACTGGTCAGTAAAGTCAGTAAAAGTCAGTATTTTTAACATTGGTCAGTAAAAGTCAGTTTTTCTGAAAAATGGTCAGTAAAGTCAGTATTTTAGACTTCAAGAAATAGTACATTGTTACACGAGTGGTGAAAGTGACTTATTTTTCCCGAGACGGGGTTTGGCGCCCGAGCGTAGCGAGGGCGCTAATAGTTCGAGGGACAAAATAAGTCTTTCACCCGAGGTAAACACTGTGCTTTTCATTACGAATACAAGGAAAATAAAAATAAAAACAGGAATTGGCTAAAGAAATAATACAAGAAAGCATGAACAATACTCTACAACTCGAAAAAAAAAAGATCGGATTGCCGCCTATTTTGTTTTTTTTCGTTGGCTGGCCAACTTCATTATTTAGCCAGTATTTTTAATTTTCATTTTTAAATATTTTGACCAAATCTATGTTATTTTAAAGAAATTGTTGTAACTAAATTATAATTAAGTCATTTAAAAGTATATATTCTTTATTTAATACTCAACTTTATGTTATTTCAATATTACATCGTGCTGTAATTGAGTGTCTGTAGAAAAAGTTTGAACATGGTTCCATAGAAATGGAACTAGTTTTTTTTTTATAATTTGACAGCTGTCAGTTGAAAGTGATTCTCCCGGGCCAGAAAAGTATTACTTTCAACCCGCTCCTCAGGCAACTTCAGACCTACTTTCAGTGTATGAGTAATGAAAAGGTTTTTTTTTAATTCTGGATACTTACCAAATCTACCTACCGCTACTTTCACTAAGGATATCTATAGAATCTATACTATTATAAAACCCAAAAAAAACGGCTAAGTGCGTTCGGTCCACGCATACTATGGGATTCCGTAGTCATAACGCCGCTTTACAATAATAATATACGTGATGGTTCATTTAAAATATTTGTTTTTAATGTGGTTCACTAGTTAGAGGGTGAATTGCGCAACTCAAGTAAAAAGGCTACTACTTTGAAGCTGAATATTTCGTAAACTGGATATGATTTTGAAAAACTGACAGAGTAACCACAATTATTTTGAAATACCCATTCAACAATGCTCCATAATGAACAGCAAAATAACTTCCTAAGTGTCGTGTGGCTTGTAATACTAGTAGTTCCGAAAGGCCAAGCTATATCTTTAGTTCATCCCACCGGAATTAGATGAAATGTGGCTTAGATTTCAAATTGGACCCCAAGCTACCAAATGGTAAAGACCTCATCAAAATCAAATCAGTATTTTTTCGTAATGCGCGCACAAACCTTTTTTTTGGGGCACGTTTAAGTCCTAGTACTCTATCCCGGCTGTTTCTTTCTAGATTATCTTTAATGTACAGACACTGCTTTTTAGGATTTCCCTAGTCAAACTAGAAACCTTTATAGTTTCGTAATGTCCGTCCATCCGACGTCAGTCACTTTATCCAGAGAATATTAGGGCTACAAATTGCAACAAAAATAGATTTTCGGTACCGCTACTAGACTGATATAAATATTGAAAGCAATTCCTGTACATATGAAAGGGAGTGAAAAAAATGGTTTATTCACCCCCTCGTAAGATACTTCCTACCATCTTTCGATAAGTATTAAACAATAATTTTGAGGTCTCTTTGACAGTTTTTCAAAATTAATATCCCGTTTACGAAATTATTGAGCTTCAAAGTGGCCTTTGTTACGTGAGTTGTAAGATTCATCCTCTAAGATTCAACTCTTGAACTACATTACATACATATATGGTTTATTAAAGGAAATAAATTATTCCTTATTAAAAAAACATTTCAATAATTTTATAAATTAAATATCCTATATAATAATATTTTATAAATACTGACCGCTTGGCGCAGTGGTTTGAGCGTAGGCTGCTTGGCTCACTGCACGTGGGTCGTGGTGGGTGCGGGTTTGATTCCCACCGGGGCAAATTTCGGAAATGGCCTTTTCGTAATTTTCCCTAGTCTAGGTGTCACTGGAATCGCTCCCAGTCCTTTGTACGGTACCCACAGTACTAGCGTTGCTTAGTTTGGGACCATACACTTGGTATGTCAGTCTGGTGATATTAAAATAAATAAATAAATATCGCCCGACTTTTTGACGATGCCCCATGGGAATCCAACCCGCAACCACCCGGTGCAGTGAACCGAGCAGTTTACGCTCAAACTACTGAGCCAAGTGGTCGTCAATTTGAAAAAAAAAAAAATTGTGTTTCGAACCCACACGCCACTGAACGTACGTAAAAATATGGCGATATTATTACGCGCCACATTACATGTTTCACATCAAAATGAAGCATCATGCTTATTATTAGGGTTCCGTATTATTGAAAAGCGTAGCGCGGCGTGGTGGCACTTAAAAAAAGAAAGGAGTGACAGCCGATTGTTTAAAGCACGCGTCTTGCGGGCACCAGGTCTTGGGTTCAAACCCCGGCTCGCACCTCTGGATTTTTCGAAATCTATGTTCGAATAATAATTTCTTGATTATCACTTGCTAACGGTGAAGGAAAACATCGTGAGGAAACCAGCATGTCATAGAAGGTCTAACCAATTTTCGGAAGACATGTGAAATCTGCCACCCGCACTGGGCCAGCGTGGTGGATTATGGCCTGAATCCCCCTCGTGTTGTGGGGAGGCCCGTGCCCAGGAGTAGGACGTCAAAAGGGCTAAATTATTATTATATTATTGAAAAGAGGCGGAATGCCTACGGAAACCTATAGTATGCGTGGTCCGACATGCACTTAGCCAGATTTTATAATTAAAGGACCGCCATAATAATACAATGTGGCGGATCTTATCAACGCGGACGAACTTGTGGGTAAGGCTAGTTTTTAAGCTTAGGTAAATGCTAGAGTGTCTGGTTTTACTTTAAAAAAAAATTAAAACCTCTAAAAACGGTGTACTTTTAACTTATTAACATTGTCTGTAACCCCCTTTGACTTTGTAAGTCAGTAAAAGGTCAGTATTTTCGAGTCTTCAAGTCAGTAAAGTCAGTATTTTTACCATGGCAATCAGTTTCGACCCCTGAGAACATCGTGAGGAAATCTGCATGTCTTTGAAAATCTAACCAATTTTCGAAAGATGCCAACCCCCACTGGGCCAGTGTGGTGGGTTATGGCCTGAATGCCTCTCGTGTTAAGGGGAGTCCCGAGCCCAGGAGTGGGACGTGAAAAGGCTAAATTATTATATTATTATTTTTTATACTACAGATAGGAGATCCACAGGACGAGCACGACCATCTTGTTCACCACAACGCCGTTGATGTACTCAGGTTTAACGTAAGTACCAGCATTAGTATACAGTATGTTAATCACTACATAGTATAAAACAAAGTCGCTTCCCGCTGTCCGTCTGTCCCTATGTATGCTTAGATCTTTAAAACTACGCAACGGATTTCGATGCGGTGTTTTTCATACTAATATTATAAAGAGGAAAACTTTGTTTGTTTGATTGTAATGAATAGGCTCCGAAACTACTGAACCGATTTGAAAAATTCTTTCACTGTTGGGAAGCTACACTATCCCCGGGTGACATAGGCTATACTCGTAATATATTTTCCAAAAAAATTAGGGTCCTTTCTAAAACTCGAATAATGTAACCGCAATGTACCCGTGCGAAGCCGGGGCGGGTAGCTATTAAATCATAAATTGGAAATTTAAACCACAAAAGAGCTGATAATTTCCAAACGGCTGAACCGATTTTCAATAAACATAGCTAAGAACACTCGTTCAGAATACCTTTCTAACAAAAAATAACGATGTAAGTGTATACGAGTGTTGTTGTTGTAAATTGTAATGTTGTGTCTATGTGTTGTGTGCAGGGGTGGAAGGAGGAGTGCGTGGTGGAGCGGGCGGGTGGAGCGGGGGGAGCGGGGGGAGCGCGCGTGCTGCGCGTGCGCGGCGGCGAGGCGGGCTGGCGGCGCGTGGCGGCGCTGCTGCGGCGCGTCGTGCATCCACACCTCGGCTACGGAGACGAACTACCCGAACAATCCATACACACCTACACGGTACCTTTACACTGCTTCATTATTACTAGTACTCGCCCGTAGTCAAAATTCGACTATACAGTGGACTCCCGGTGATCCGGCCCCCCTTGTAATCCGACATGTCTATTATTATTGAATATTTTATATTTTTGTCAATGCATGATTGAACAGGTTACAACTTGTACGCGCCACCACTATGGTACTCACGCGTAGGTATTGTTTTGATTCTAATTGCTTATTGTTTTCTTATATTTACGCGAATACTACACATTGAAATAAAACTATTTTTCGGATTGTAAAAGAACATATAGCTGACGTGAAACACCGGCGCTCCACGAAGTCTGCAATCTGTGAACATGTACAGGACCGCACCCGCCATTATATCAGATTTGATAAACCACAGATCCTCGCAAAAGAACACCGATTCCGCCCAAGGATGATACGTGAGGCCATTGAAATTAAAAAACATCCTAATTTCAATAGGGAAGATGGCTGGGTGCTACCACCAACTTGGGATCCAGTAATTAATATAATTAAATCCAAAACCAAGTGTACCATTGCAAGACCTCGAGACACTGTGAGCACTTTCTGCGTGGATCGGACCGCAAACAACAACTAAATATGAGGGTACCCAGTTACTAACTATGACATCAGGACGTCTTACACCTCAGTCCCCCCGTGTCCATGGCTCCTGTAAAGCAACCGAAACGTCGGGAACATAAAGTTAATAAACGCGATAAAATCCGAAAAATAGTTTTATTCTAATTGCTTAGTTTCAAAAAAACGACATACATAATGAAGTATTTTGTCGGAATACAAGGTACTCTTTTGATAAAAAATTCGGACTATAGGGGGGTCCTTAGGCAGTACTCTATAATCCGACAAATTCGATAGTCCGACACTGCCCTGCAAAACGTTGGTCGGATTACCGCGGGTCTACTGTAATTCGTTTAAACTTTTAGTTTGAACGTGATTTAAGTTCTATTGTCAAGTATTAAGTACAATAAACTTTGAAATAAAACTTGTTTTCGGATTTTATCGCGTTTATTAACTCTATGTTCCCGACGTTTCGGTTGCTTTACAGCAGCCATGGTCACGGGGGGACTGAGGTGTTAGACGTCCTGATGTCATAGTTAGTAACTGGGTACCCTCATATTTAGTTGTTGTTTGCGGTCCGATCCACGCAGAAAGTGCTCGGGTCTAACACCTCAGTCCCCTCGTGACCATGGCTGCTGTAAAGCGACCGAAACGTCGGGAACATAGAGTTAATAAACGCGATAAAATCCGAAAAATAGTTTTATTTCAATGTGTAGTATTCGCGTAAATATAAGAAAACAATATACAATAAACTTACATAAGTTTGCAAAATTACAGCTCAATCGGGAACCAGGAAGTGGGTCAAAGTTGACTTCTAAGATTTTAATACATTGTTAGTTAGTTTTTCCTCGATGTCCTTGAGATTCCATCATCAGATCCTGACTTGATGATAATGGGACCACCTCGGGAGTATACGCCGAAATTCTGCACGAACTTTCATGCTCTATTGAACTCCTTTACGGGATGATGTTTCTAAACGAGTGTTTATCCATTTGTCTGTAACTACTCTTATAATATAGGGTGGAATAAAATATCCGAATTTAGAGGAAATTTGGGTACAATATTGACCGTAGCAGATTCTTCTCCTCACATTTGGGTACGGTTTTGAAAAGTTCTCATTAACAAATTACATGAAAATACGCCAATACGATAGGATTCGAGATATAAGCATGCACCTACCTGGGTATCCAGGCGGGAGTCTCCGATGGTAGATGTCCAGCAGTTCTGCACGTGGCGGTGCTCCACCAGGCCCTGGTTTCTCAACTTGTATGAGACGTTTGTTGAAGAACAACACTTTAAACATCACAGCTGTGGTGATTCTATAATTAGAGCAATAAAAGACCAAGAACACTCTTGAAGATCTTTTCGATTTAGATATAAGTTTTTTCTATTTTTTTATTATTTTTTTTGGCTTGGCACCCGACAAGCCCGCTGAGTTTCTTGCCGGATCTTCTCAGTCGAGGTCGCGTTCCGATCCGGTGGTAGATTTACCCTCGCCACCTCTCCTGGCAGCGGCCCAAGCCGAGGTCGTGTCCCTTGTGGCGCCCTTGAGCTAGCTGCCCCCCTGCCCCTCTGGCTGGGCCCTCTGTCCGGGTGAAGTTGTTATGGCCGCTCTGGCCAACAACATATAGTCATATAAAAAGAAAAAAAAAAGATATAAGTTTTTGCCCTATACATGTGTACACGCGCGCGGCTCAAGTTCGAATCGTTGCCGGGCGGCCGTCTCGCTTTCTCCCATTGTCATGGGCGAGCTCTCTTTCACTCACCGTGGTGCACACTTTCGCGCATTAACGAATGGCGGTAACGGATTTACCGCATCGCGCGTATGTAAGAGATGGCGCGAAATTTTAATGTAATATGAAAACTGAACAGATCCTATTGCGAGAAAACACACCTTTATTAGCAAAAAAATACACTTAACGATATCTGATAATCAGCCTTTAGGGGCCATCCATAAATTACGTGACACTTTAAGGGGGAGGGAGGTGGTCGATGGAGTGTGACATTGTGTGACAAGGGGTGGGGAGGGGTCCCAAATTTTGTGACATCACATTTTTTCAAAATATAATATTCTATATCTAAGTATAACAACATATAGCAGTGATAGCCGATTGGTTAAAGCACGCGTCTTGCGGGCACCACGTCTTGGGTTCAAATCCCGGCTCGCACCTCTGGATTTTTCGATGTCTATGTGCGAATCATAATTTCTATATGATTATCACTTGCTTACGGTGAAGGAAAACATCGTGAGGAAACCTGCATGTCTTAGAAGATCTAACCAATTTTCGAAAGACATGTGAAATCCGCACTGGGCCAGCGTGGTGGATTGTGGCCTGAATCCCCCGCATGTTGAGGGGAGGCCCGTGCCCAGCAGTGGGACGTCAAAAGGGCTAAATTATTATTATTATTAAGTATAACAACACTAAATTAAACGTAAAATTGCAAAATATGTGACATCACACTAGGTAAGGGGGGGGTCTCACAAATGTGACCAGCTGTGACAAGTACGAGGGAGGGGTCAAAAAAATCATGAAATTCGTGTGACGTAATTTATGGATGGCCCCTTAGCCGGAAATCGAACCATTCAGATGAGATAAAATCACATCCCGTATTTCTATGTTAACAATAAAAGTGTCGATTTCTTTTAAATATCATAGTTTCTAACCACCCTGTATGCGATGTGTATTGTTTCAGGCCTACCTGTATATTGAAAAGAAGCAGATCCTGGGTTGCCTGATCGTGGAGCCTAAAGTGCGCGCGAACAGGCTGATCCCCGGCGACCCGGACTGCTGCAGCGTCGAGGAGTACCCCGTCAAGTGAGCTTTATTGTATATATCTTGTAACAGTTCCAAGATATGGCAAGGGGACTGAAGTGTCAGAAACATTGCTACGCTTTCGTTAAAACTACCCTATAAACGATCAGTGGTGCTACTGTTAGCGACGATATTCGATATATCGTGCATTTGTCGTGTCGACAATAAAGATGGAATTTAGAGTAGGATTCGACACGAGAAATAAATAAATATCGCCAGACTGACTGTATGGTCCCAAACTAAGCAACGCTTGTACGACGGGTACCGTATAATGGACTGTGGGTGATCCCAGTGACATCCAGACCTGGGCAAATTACGAAAAGGCCATTTCCGATGGGAATCGAACCCGCAACAACCAGGTGCAGTGAGCCGAGAAGCCTACGCTCGAACCTCTGCGCCGAGCGGTCGTCAAAAATGCAAGGATATATCGATTATCGTTGCTAAGAGTAACGCCCCTGTTTCCGAATTGCCGTCGCATCGCAATCTGCTTACGGGAGCAGATTTCAGTAGCCCAATGGTTCGAGGGGCCGCCTCGTAGCTTAGAGGTTCCGGTTTCCATCCCCATCCTGGCATAAACTATTGACGTGAGCTCACCCCTAGTACAAGCATTTAGCTTAATTGGGGGGTCTACTTGGTCTACTTTACTCATTACTTGTATCAATTCAAACTTTGTTTAACACTAATGGGTACCAATGACCACTAACTTAGACCAGCTCGGCGGAACTGGCTTGCGACTGACTACTTGGACTACTAGTAATGTAGTAACCTCCCATTACTAGTAGCCCCCCCCCCCTCTTTGAAAGCCTAAAACCCCCACCCCCCCTTAGATGCGGCGTATCCCGTGTCTGGACGCACATCAACCACCGGCGGCGCGGTATCGCCGGCCGGCTGCTGCACTGCGCGCGCGCTTCCTTCCTGTACGGGGAAGCGCTGCGGGTCAGTGACGTCGCCTTCAGCGCCCCCACTCTAGCCGGCAAAGCCTTCGCCACCAAGTACTGCGGCACTGAGAACTTTTACGTTTATTTAGATTGATTCTGGGGCTACCGCCTGGGACAGTCAATTAGGGGCTGGCCCTGTCTGTTTTGAAGAGCAGTGATAGGGGTGGCATTTAGGGGCTCATGGGGATCGACCCAGCCGTCGAGCAGGACTGATTCTGACAAAGGATGGACCATTATGGGAAGTGGAATGTAGATTAGCCAGAATATTTTAGTGCTGTGTGACAAAATAGTGTGTAAAGACATTTTAAAATGAGAAAAATATCTCCATTATTCCATTAGAGATTTATTTTTTTAAGTAATTTTAATAAGATTGTTTACCAACTTTGTGAGATAGTGATAACTTTCTTTGATTTCATTGAAAAAGATAAACAAAAGAAAACATTTTTTACTACATGAATTAAGTATTTATATGGCCAACTTATCCAGTTATCAACCAACTTCAACAAGTTTAACAACCAGTTATCGTCCAGTGTCTATGATCGATAGTTAAATATAGAATTTGATTTCGTAAAAGTTTAAAAAACGGGTAATATTGTCGATGGTCAGTTATTTTGCATTTTATATTTTTTGGTACTTTTAATTTACTGATGCATACCGTTTTACATATTTTTGATATTATTTTTACTAGAAATGCTATTACATTGATAAGGTACTTATGTTTTCAACATTTAAAGTTAAAAGTATTCATAAAAGCTCAGACGAAAATGATAACTTAGACAGACCCCGTACAACTATTGAGTGAATCGAGCGAAAATAAAACCAAATAGCATTAATGCTGTGATTTTCTTTAAACCCCAAACTTTCTTTAAACCCTGACTAAAACAATATATTTTAATGCGATTATAGCGATCAGAAAATTAACAAAAGAATCCGTATTCACTATTTGGTATTACATACTTTCTGCTGGATTGACTCGCTAGTTTAACGGGTCCATCTACGTTATTAGTTTCATCTGAGATGTTAAATTTTACCGATTGAGACCAATTTATGTTAATTATATACAGCATTTTGTGTGAGCGCATATTGCACGAACCTATTTGCGCAATTATTCGCGTAATTTGTTACGCTCCTTTTGGTTTCATACAATATTACGATGATTTGCGTACTTCCTTCAACGCGAAACTAGCCGAACATTGTATGAAAATGTATGTAAATAAGGTTGAGAATGTTAAAACATGAAGTGCCAATGTCTTTAGTCATAAGCTTTTAGCTGCTAAGATAAACGTGCCTCAAATTAGTTTTAAGTTCGTTTTAAAAGTTTTTGAGATATTTTTAAGGATTTTTTTGAAGAATTTTGTTAGGTATATTTTTAGATTTGGATGTAAGTTTTGCAGAATGGAAACAACCCACACTTCTGCAGACCAAAACAAACCTTACTGCAAGTGGTTGTAGGTTGGATTTAGATTGTTTTTTGTTTTAAATATTTTGATTTTTATCAACAGGATGTTTCGAAAATGCAATTTAAGTATACCTACCTTATACTCACATATAATGTGAGTATAAGGTAGAGCCAAAAATATTTAATTAATAATATTTTTTCGCATAAATATTATTTCGCAATTCCGATATTGATATATCGCAGCCTGTATTGATTTATAACTAAGCATTGGTTTGGTAGCAGCATTTTTGATGAATTTTTATTCGATTTCCATATATTTTTATATAGCTTTTGTACAAATTACGGATGCTTTGATAGGCCAACTTCATGTCGAAAATCTTAGAAACATAATCCCATAAAATTATGTTGACAACCATAGACCGTGTCCAAAATGTAAACGATAAGTACCTATGCTAACATTACAATATAATTTATTTGTAAATGTTAGACACGGAATCGCCCAAATTCTGTTCAGTCCATCAATTTGACAAGACAAACGTAATGCCGTCCTTGTCATCGGTGTAATATACGAGCGAGGCGGCAACACTTTTAGCTGTGCCCAAATATAGTAAAGTAAAATAATGGCAACAATGTTCCATGCATTTACAAATATATTATCCCGTGCATACCTCAAGATTACTAACATAATGTTTACGTGTTACATCCTACTAATATTATAAATGCAAAAGTTTGTGAGTGTGGATGTATGTATGTATGTATGTATGTATGTATGTATGTATGTATGTTTGTTACTCCTTCACGCAAAAGCTACTGAACGGATTTGGATGAAATTTGGAACACAGATAGATTATAACCGGGATTAACATATAGGATACTTTTTAACCCAATAATCCAATACTACGCGGATGAAGTCGCGGGGCACAGCTAGTTAAACAAAAATATGAAGCTCTACTAGGTGAAACAAAAAGGGTATACTATTTTTTTTGCAACTTAACTTTGTAAATCTCATACTATCGGCTTTGTGGGACAGTTGAAGTACTACAGGTTTTGTGGACTTGTGAAATATGTCACCAGCTGTATTCCTATAACACCTTTAGTTTTTCAAGTTTCCTCCACAGCTGATAGTTTTAGAAGTACAAAGTTAAGTTTTGAGAAAAAAAGTATACCCTTTCTGTTTCAACCTGTATAAAGGACCACCCTGACTGACGGGAGCTGTCAGACTTGAGTTCGATTTAGTAATACGGGCCATAGTGCGAGTTTCATTGTAAGCTAACTGTTTATTACAAGGTTTTATTTAACTTGCAATGTATATTTGTCCGGGTGGAATCTTGCAACTGAATTTTTAGATCGGTTATCTTTTACCGATTGCGCTGAAATTTGGTATACACGCTTATTTTGGATGACAATGCATGCTTAGCTATGTGACGTCATTCTAAAAAGGTTGTTTAAAAAAAAAATTGCCGTTATTTTATTTAGTCTACGTATTTGTCCACTTTGAAAGTTGTGTATACCTTCCGTTAGGAGCGCTGTTCAATTTGCGACAAAACGACAAAACGCAAACTATAAAGTATACGGTTAGTCTATGAAAAAACGCGCACTTGGGATACTGGTCAGTTTTCAACTATGAGTACGCTTATAATTATAATTATAGTTAAGTATTTCATGATAAGGATTTTTTAAATACTCTTATAGAACATCGGGAGCTTCGCCCTTCTTCATTTAAGGACATGTCATTCACATTCCATTGTATATTTTTCTTAAAATATTTTTACGATAGAGCTATTTTTATGTCGTCCCAACTAGGCTCGCATGTTGCGGTTAGAACTTAAACCTTAGTTATTTCTCAACAAGTTTTTCAGATTATAAACTTGTCCATATTTTGTTTCTGACCTCTGCTTATAATTGTCAATTGTAATTATAATTAAACTGCCATTATAGCACACTAGTCTCTCTATTAATGTATGATCTGACTGATCTTGGATATGTTTAATTCATAATTTAGTCTTATTTATAACTGGACTTTTTTGTATGTATTTTATGACCAGAGTGTATTTTCTCTCCGCTTTGCATGGATCATTTAAGGTTTGCCATATAGAGAGGCGTTAGTACGGGTTTTGACATTCCATTGCACAGCAGCGCCCCTAGCGGTATTGTGCAGATAACTGAGAAATAAATAAATAAATAAATATCGCCAGACGAGCACACCAACTGTATGGACCCAAACTAAGCAACGCTTGTACTATGGGTACCGTACAATGGACTGGGGGCGATCCCAGTGACACCCAGACCAGGTAAAATTGCGAAAAGGCCAATTGGGAAAATGTATGGAGACTCGATACGTTCAAAACTTGTACAAACCCCCATGAATAACAAAACAGCAAAATATAACTCCCTTATTAATAAACTTGGATTAGCGGGCGAATAGTTACACTCCGAATTATATATTTCTGTCATCACTCATTTGACATTCGAAAGAGGAAGACTAAGCATGGTGTAGCTATACAACCGCTAATCCACGATTAATATAGGGGTTCAAGTATACGAGAAAATTACACTTAGGGTACTGATTAATATATGGTTTCCATTATACAAGGTGACACATAATGGGTATACTTTTTTTTTCAAAACTTAACTTTGTAATTCTAAAACCATCAGCTTTGGAGGGAACTTGAAAAACAAAAGGTGTTATAGGAATACAGCTGTTGACCGATTTCACAAGTCTACAAAACCTTTAGTACTTCAACTGTCCCACAAAGACGATAGGTTGAGATTTACAAAGTTAAGTTGCAAAAAAAATAGTATACCCATTTTGTATCACCTAGTATAAACTTTAGAGGATATGTCCAAAGATGTTTCGTACCTAATGTATTTGCCATAGACATGTAAATAATATTTATTTATAACTATTTTACCTTTTGTTCCGCTGTACGTTCCAGGATTTGCTTTTGTAAGTTTTTTTTTTTTTACTTTTCGAAGTAACCTTAAGTTGCACGCATGTGTGGTTGTGTGTTTTTAATGATTGATTAAATTGATTTTTATTAAATTATGTTTTATTTAAAGCGACCTGAATGCTATGAGTGTTACACTCGCCAGGACTGGTTGGATCAAATAAAATGCGACAGTTTAAAACAACATTTATTTTTACATACATTAAGTCGGATTCAAAATGCCTGAAACATACTGATTTTTGTACACATCAGTTATAGAATTATTATTAATTTCATGGACAGTAAATCATATATTTCTCTTTGCACAATCTGTGGAGACAATTAAAAATTATAAGCGTTTGTTATTTTATTTATAATCACCTCGCAGTACACACTACTATACACATAAATATTAAAAATTTCATTTTTTTATCTTTAGGAATTTCATTAATTAGGTATATTTTTTAAAAATTAAATTTGTTAAAAATATAGACTTCTCAGTATATAATTAAACGTAGGTATTATTAAGAGTAAATACACCATTATCCGCGATCCGTCGGTGGCACAATGCACATGCTGAACTCATACAATCGGGCTCCTAAACAGAGTGAATTTGAGCTATGCCATCAAATATCTATACAAACAAATCGACTAATGTAAAATTGGGAGAAAAATACGTTTACTTTATTTCTCGTGCTACAATGGAAACGAATTGATGAGCACTAATTTTTAAATGCATTATTATTATGTATAGCGAAGAGACGCGACGAAAGCGGGCGGCGCCCGCGACAGGTAAAACATTACCGAAAAATATTCGCAGACGAGCGCTGCACTTTGTTACAACAAAATGTTAGTCGACGACACGACCTTCGCGAACACTGTTGTGCGCAAGTACATTCACTTAACCACTATCTAGATAGTTATATTCAAAAAGGAGGAATCATTCAATACTATTTGGTTATTGGCAACGGACTTTACGATATCTACGAATCAAGTATGACGCGAACCAAATATCTTGACACTACGATGTTATACGTCGAGGACGATATGCAAGGGGGAAGGTGGGTAAGGGGGGAGAGCCCCCCCCCCCCCTAGCACGGCGTGTAACACGCATATTTTTAGTTCTCCCTTGTCTACCCCCCGCATATTACCAAAACACCGTCAGTATTTTAATCTAAATGTTGAAAAACATAGAAAATGAATGTTTCTAAGCTACCTTTATACAAGTTACATGCCTCGTGTTATTGCGTTCACTTAAATCGTACAAGGATGAGGGTAGGACAGCAATATACAATGATCACACACTTTTCACGTTCAGAAGACATTTGCGACGTTGCAACCAGATTGCGGTCGATCGAAGACATGAACCGTTCAGAACGAACAGCGTATTTCTAATCGGTCGAATCGATATCGGAAACTTTGAACATATGTATTTTTGCCAATTCTAAATTCATTTTTCTAGATTATTCCATTATTGGCATTCGTATGACATACCTAATTCGATAGTTTAAACGTGATATATTTTACGAAATACTACTAATATTATAAATGCGAAAGTTTGTGAGTGTGGATGTATGTATGTATGTATGTATGTTTGTTACTCCTTCACGCAAAAACTACTGAACGGATTGGGATGAAATTTGGAACACAGATAGATTATAACCGGGATTAACATATAGGATACTTTTTAACCCAATAATCCAATACTACGCGGATGAAGTCGCGGGGCACAGCTAGTACAAATTATAAATTAAAATTGGCAAAACCACAAACGCCTAATGCTTCCGAATATCGATTGCAATTATAAAAAAAACCCCTAGTGTGGTGCACGGCAACCAGATTACGGCGTGTGTAAAAACGATGCAATCCATTTCAAAATGTATAATACCGACAACTAAAGGACAATCGTTCATCGATCGATTATGTTTTTTATCGACTTCTATCGACCGCAACCTGGATGCACCAGGGGACGAACTCGATACTTTTATAATAGCTCCTTCCATATCAAACATGCAGACGGTAACCCTTCAAAATGCCATAACGCCATATGTACATAATGGTGCCAATTCTGGTGGTACACAAACTAAATTCTGAAAAACATTGTGACTATCCTTCAGGGTCGTTATTCATGTAACTAAACAAACAGCCATAGGTTTAGTTTAGTCGTAATTTGTAGCGACCAGAATTAGCAACATTGTAAGTAGGTATAATGAATTTACAAGATAGCAACACGGCATTTGCCGGTCTAAGATTGTCATGGACGCGCCAAACCTGCGTTCTGAACGCAACACATATCTGCCAATACAGCCAAAACAAATTTAAATTTTTAACTAATCATTTTCGAAACACGAATAAAATTGCTTCAATTATTTTTCAGAGACGGCGACTTGAACTTATTTTATTTATCATATTTAAAAATAAATACTTATTATTATTTTAATTCGCCTATCGTGCTAAAAATTGATAAATATTGCATTGCAAAGTAAAACCTATAATTCTTTAGTACATAGATACTTAAGTTTAGTTCACTAATTTAATCCCGCAGTCAAATAAAGCCATTTTACGTATTATTTCAAGTCTTTGAAGGTTAAAAACAACCGAAACGTGTTGAGAACTTAGTGGCGTTAATCAACTACTCATTTGTGAACTAGGGCTTGTATTAATAAATCCATGTCAAGTCTGAAAGCGATCTTGAGTACGCTTTTGACATGTCATTTTGAACTAGTGTGAGATCAAAATGACATTTTCAAGATTCCTCTCAGACTTGAGATCGATTTATTAATATAGACCTAAAACTCTTAATAGGTACCACTTATTTTGGTACTTAGACTAAACTAAACGATTTGCCGTCCTTTGTTGTGATGTTATTTTAGTTTAGTTTTTTAGTCTTTCAATTTGAAAACAACAGAATTAACATCAATGCAAATTTTATTGTCCCCATATTGCGAATGAATTGAATATAACACAACCTGAAAATTAAAAATATAGCTGCCTTGACACAATTTACACACAAGGACGGCAATGCGTTTAGTTTATTCTAGTTTAATTTTTGTACCAACATAATTAGCACCTATAGAAGTAACTGGAGCTTAACATTAATGAATATTTGTTTATAATTCTTAAGGGCGATATTGTTTAATCCGGTCCACCACGATCCGTTAAACGGTCTGCGTCGAACGCATCCGACTATCATATTTAGTTTGCACTGGCGAAACATATACCTACACCGATGTATACTAGGTGAAACAGAAAGTGTATAAAATTTTTTTGCCGCTCAACTTTGCAAATCTAAACCTATCGGCTTTGTGGGACAGTTGAAGTAAGTACTAAAGGTTTTGTAGACTTATGACATCTGTCTACAGGTGTATGTGGATACAGGGGTAACACCTTTTGTTTTTCAAGTTTCCTCCAAAACTAATAGTTTTAGAATTACAAAGTTAAGTTTTGAAAAAAATGTACACCCTTTCTGTTTCAGCCTGTATATGTCTATATTTGTAGACAGCACAAAAAAGAGACAACACCATAAATACGTAAATATGAAGAAACACGGTTTGCTATACGGTTGTGTGAGGCGATTTAGTAAGCACCAGGGGACAAACTCTGTGAACGACTGTAGCTCGACTCGACTTACATTCGATCTGATTACGTCACTTTTGACTGTTTTCCTACAGACAAACTGTCAAAACCGACGCATTTATTAACGCCATACGTCAGTTTTGACGTGTTGGGAGTCGAGTCGAGCGACAGTCGTTATCGAAGTCTAGTCCAGCCGCATGGCCAATATAGACTTATATAAATTCCTCACGGCCAGCGCAGCGACAGTCGCGGCGCGACGCAGAAGCGGCGGACGCAATCGCTCTATCTGACGCTGCATGGAAATGGGCGCTTTAGAAGTTATCTATAAACTCGTGATATTTATCTATAAACTGGGTACCGTATTGTTAATTAAGCACACGTTTTAGATGTAAGGCCAGGCGTATAAGGTTGCTTATTGCTTGAACAACTCTCTTATTAGTTGATCAGCTCAGTCACCAGTTGACTGAAAACTCCACCAGGATGTTTGTTTGCAGCATTTGCCTGCCAATAGTTCGTTCATTTCACGAAAACGCGTGCTGTAACTCTTACGACACTGGCATATGGGTCAATTTGCAATAATTCACGCGTCGTCGTGGAATGCCAGTACTATACTACCGTCCCTTTCATAGTCACGAGTTATGAGCAAGACGGTATTATTTTTAGTTGTGTCCTAGTTTAGGAGATTGTAGACAGAATTGGCGCATTTTTTGTTACTATCTGCGATACACTAAATCTTAAATAATTATACCTACCAAATTGTATTTGTTTTAATTACATTATTACACAGAATGTGGTGTTAATTTGTAATTACAGTGAGTTTTCTATGAATGGTATGGGTGTGGGTGCAGAGGTCGCGTTTGTCGCAATTTCGACCTTAAATTTAAACGAACAAAGTTGATGTTGGGATTGTAGCGGTCTGTAAAATTACGCAATATTGAGTTCTAAACTATTCGAATCGTTTCTAGGGGGTTTCTATGTAAGTATTATCGTTTTATCCCTTCCTATTCTATGTCCCTTTCTTTTAACGTTAGCTTAGTTATTTTTAAATTAAGTTATTAGAAATATTAGCTCCCGGGCGACCTCTGCACGCAATAATCATGAACTAACATATATTCTATATGTATTTTTTATCCTCTTCTTACATTATAGTGAAACTTATCACGAGAAAAAAAAGAAAAAAAATACAATTTCAATATAGTTATATTTAAAAAAATAACGATAAGTGTTACGAATTAAAAGCAAAAAAAAATAGCATTTCTTGTTACGTTACATAAGATACGAGGAAGGAATATTTCCAGTTTTTTTTTTATATATCCATTTTAATTATTTTAGTATGGTAACATAAGGGTATGGTGTTTCCGCTGGCAACACTAAAATTATGGCACAATACACGACTCAACATTCTTATATTAAGGACCATTCACTAACAAATTATAAAGACTATAAATATGAAAGCGCTCAAAACTGAACTACATTTTGACAGAACCAATCTGCCCCAAAAGTTAACAGAATACCTTTAACTTCTTCATAATGGAGATAAATAACTTCAAGTAATAACAATAACATCAATAGTTTAGTTGTGTCAAAATATAGATTAATTACAATTTTTTGCACACCATAATTAGCGTCAATTAACAACAATTTTTAATAATTATCAATACGTTTAAGGTCGTCGTCAACTGTGGGCCGACAGTTGCGCAACATGTTGGCACTCATTCAGTTGATATCAATGACATATATGACCAGTCCACTCATGGTTGAAAATTATGAGCAAAACTATAGTAACTCAGGTTCAGTGTTAATATAATAAAATAAGTATTATTGAGCAACAAGTGTCTCAATAGTTGCCCGATAGCCGTGTTCTCAATTAATGGTATGTACAGTGCCGGATTAACCATGTAGCAAGAGTAGCAATTGCTACGGGCCCCGCGCGAAAGGGAGCCCCGCATATTTAAACCCACTCATCTCTGCCTGAGCGTAATTTTTTGAGTGAAACTTATTAAGATGTGGTATATTGAATTCACTTGATGTCACAAAAACGTGAAACGTTACAACTTCTACTAAGACAATCCATGTCAGGCACTCGGTAACCGACTGCGGGCCCCGCGCTTTGCTACGGGCCCCGCGCTGTGCTACGGGCCCCGCGCTTGCTTAATCCGGCACTGGGTATGTAAGAGTAGCTGCGCACCTTAAACGATACTCAATAATTACATAGCTCACTAAAGTCACAATTATAATAAAGATTCATAACGACAGAATAGATCATTCAATATTTTTTTTTTTAATATTCTCTTAAAATAGCACAATGTGTAAGTACATAAACCAATTTTATTATATTTTTTTATTCATAAATAATAATAATAAAACTATATTCTTTTTAGTAAACTAAATGTTAGGTTAGGTTAGTAATCTTTGTACTTAATGGCTAAAAAAACTTGTGTCCATTCTTAAATACACGACGAAAAAAAAATAGAATAATCTTTGAAAATATACTTTTTTAAACTCAAATACTGCTAGGATATAGATATTCAGCCGCTCGTATCAAATACGACGGGATCTTTGGACCTTATGTTACTAGAAGCTCACATTACGAAGAAAAATAATTAAAAACTAAATTCAATCTACAAAGCACTTTCTTGTTACGTTTTAGTCAAAAATTGTGCTATGAACAAGTTAGACAAACGCAAATAATATTACGAAACCTAAAAACATTGGAAGACATACACATTCATAAAACTTAAAAAAAATATAATATATATTTTAACAAAATTGAATCTATATCATAGGTCATAAAGTTGTCGATTGGTGTGTAAAATTCTTGTTGGGTCACATATCTCTGCACTATCACTTCCTGGCATAGCAGCCAAGCCATATTTAATTTTTATTCTATCATTGTTCTGTCACTAAACCGCAATAGCTTTACTAAACAGTAAAACACAAAACTCGTAAAAAACAAGCTTGACCAGTTCGACAACGCTGCGTCGGACAAAATAATTTTCAAAACATTACACATCAGTGCATGCGGCCAAGAACGGCGAAAAATAAATTCTAAAATAATAAAACATTGCACTCAAAAATATACAGACACGATAACAAATTATAGTTCCATTCAGTTTTATACTTCGATCAACAACAAAATAGTGAAGAGTAAAAACTGATACACAAAATATTGCATTTGTAACCCGAGTTATATCAGAATTGGCGCCAATTCGACAGGTGCACATACTAAATGTATTCCCGACATTTTTATCCTCGCAATTTAGCAGCAAATATAGCAATATTTTACTCATATCAAATTAAGTTAAGTAATTAATTGAACGACATCAGAATCGGCGTCATTATCACCAATTCTGTCGGTACCCAACATAACTAAACTAAATTTATTGCCGTAATTAACCACGAAGACAAAATATATGAATTGTGTAAACTTTAGTTACAATATGTGGACAAGAATGAGCACCAATTTCTTTTGGAACTGAGGTTTTTTTCTACTGTATTATTACGTTGCTAAATTTCAAATTCAAACTCAGCCCCCCTAGCCAAGTGGCTTCGTCTGCATTCGTATCTACAAAACGCTACGCTTAAATATATGGAAATGACATTATAAGTGGATCACGTGACTTATGTCATTTCCATACATGAAGCGTATCGTTTTGTACAAACGAATGCAGACGAAGCCACTTGGCTAGAGGGGCTGGTGTGGGTACAGTAAATAGTTATTTCATTACTCATACTCTGAAAGTAGGTCTGAAGTTGCCTGAGGAGCGGGTTGAAAGTAATACTTTTCTGGCCCGGGAGAATCGCTTTCAACTGACAGCTGTCAAATTATAAAAAAAAACTAGTTCCATTTTCACATTTCTATGGAACCATGTTCAAACTTCTTCTACAGTCACTCAATTAGAGCACGATGTAAAATTGAAATAACATAAAGTTAAGTATTAATTAAAGAAATCACTTTCACCACTCGTGTAAAAATGTACTATTCTATTCTCTTTCGACATTACTAGTGAACACGCGTTCTTAGGCGTTAAGTTCACTCCGGTTGTTATTCTAACAGTCAGAGACACTGTAGAAAAATAATTTCACTAAGAATTGCAGTGATGTGTACGTAAATCACCCGTAAGAGACAGCAATAGTAACGTTGCCGAAAAGAACCCCAGCTCCAAAGTATATGATCTTAATTCAGATTTTTGGGGTAAACAAGGTTTAAATAAATAATGTATTATATAAATTTGGTCTAATTTGAGCATACTGCTTGAACTATATCCAGGACTGCCTAAGTTTACGTGAGGGGTGTTCTACAAAATATTATACATAGGCAAAAAAAAAAAATCGCTATGTATAATATTTTAGAAGATCAGCGTAAAGAAGCTGTTATAGTAGCGTTTCGTACTATTAGGGAGAGAGCTGACAGCCCAGTCTCCTTCCTACCACTTCCTCTGTCCCATTTCAAGTTGGCAACGTGAGAGCAATACATTTGCTTAACATCAGGCATTTTGTATGTACGCTTGTTCACCGACTTTGTTACATAATGAATAAACAATTACTGAGCCAATTTCAATGACTTAAGGCTAAAGCGCCCATCTAGCCCGCGAAGTTCAAATTTTTCAAAATCTGACAATAATAAAAGGCACATTTTGTAATTCGCGAAAAAGACCGTGTGCAGTGCATTTATTAATATATCCAACTTACTCTAAAACATTTCAAGAACGACAGCTATCCAGATAATCTGGCATTTTTTTGTATATTTAGTATCATATCCACCGTGATAACATTTAGAGTAAAATAAATGTATTAATAAACGCACTGCGTACTGTGTTTCTCGCAAATCACAAAATGTTATCTTAAATGTTTTCAGATTTTGGATAAACTATAAAAATACTCGAAAATTTTGAATTTCGCGGGCCAGACAGGCGCCTTCACCTTAAGGCAACAAATCAGACGATATATTTCTATATTCGCCATGAGATCTGACTAAAGCAACATAATATATTTAGTAGCAGTTAACGGAAGCAAAGGTGTGGGTACTCAATTATAAGAATCCATTATTTTCATAGCTGCAAACGTTTGCTATCATTATCTAAGACTAGGGGGTTTAGTACAAGTTTGACAACTCACGAAAACCCATTAGATTTCGAATCTATACACACATTTATCTGTAACCACAGAACAATAAGACCAGACACTAAGACCAGACACCCCTTATGTCCACTATTGCATGAGAATGCAATCGTCAAAAGTTGGCGGGGTATAGGAGAAGACGGTGAACTTTGATTGGTCCGTTCAGGGTCGAGCCGTGAATGGACCAATAAAAATGACAGATGCGGTCATACATATCTAGTGGTAATACATATGTTAGGCAAGCGGGGGCACCCGGCCATGCAGCGTCTATGGCATATTGATCTGTATTATGAGCTGACAACTCGTACACACTCACCACGTAAACTGATAGACAGTCCATAAAAAAAACAACAAAAAAAAACAGCGTACTAACTACTTAGTTATAATATAACAAAAAGATTGCATTGTGTTGTAAACGGAAACGCGTGGAGAAATACTATTCACTTAGCCTCAAGATGTACAATATAACACCGATGATCCTTAATATAAAACCGTTATAGGACACGGAGCGGAGCGACCGACGACGGTCTGGTGTGGTTCTCAAGCGGGGCTGCACCGCCCCTAGTGGGCGTTGACGCCTACCACAGATATAGATTTACATAGATAACGCAAGTATCACGATTTGTATTGAAACCAAGCGTGCCGAATTTTAACACCTAATGTGACATCATAGCCGAAATTTAGTGACGGGAAATCAAAACCGATTCAAAGACACCGATGCCGCAGATGCCCCTCCGCCCGCAACGATTCTCGGGTGATTATCTCGGTCATACTCATATTTTTATATCTGTAGTCGCGCGGACTGTAAGTTAGCGGTGAACAACCTTGACGCTTGGTCGGGGTTTCGTACACGCGAAGTACATGCATTTGCGTTATCTATGTAAATCTATATCTGTGACGCCTACCATAGGGGCGGTTGCGGGTCCAAGTATAGATACTACGTAAGAATATTAAAATGTTTTGTCAAGAGGAAATTGTTATATGAAGGACAATGGAATTCGTTTTTATTGTAAAGTGGGCGAAGTTCCAAAGTTTGGGAACCTCTGCTCTAAGAACACCTTGTATTTATCATCCCATTTGTGAGCTAATCGAGAAGGGCAGCGCTATACGAAAGAGCTGATAGAGTAAACTTATTGTGTTGTAATTAATTCATCAGTAAAGTCCATATTATAAGTCACTCGTGTCATAATTAAAATATTCGTATGACAAATTGTTAGTTCTTCAGGTGGCCTACAGGGGCGCTGAACACGCTAGCGACTATCGAGTGAAAGACGCGCGTAAATCTCATGGTAGATAATATCTATCATTTGACTGTCATTCCAAAGAATTCCTAAGAATTGCTCTTATGTCTTTATAACAGGTTATAAAGTATTATAATGATGATTATCGAACCGATTTCCTATTTTATTAACTAATAGAAAGTACTGCTCTGGCTGACAACAAAGCTAATCTAAAATAAATTATAACAATACATTTTATTATCATCCGACTTTGTAAGTTCACATCCTAGCATTCAAACATTACATTTTATCCCTTAGAGTAAGTGAAACAAAGCTCATAATATCACGGCAGATTTGGCGCGTGTCGTGTCCGTGCCGTCCCGTCCCCGTCGCGTCCCGTCGTCGTGTCGCCGCCGCTGCCGACTAACCTCACACCGCTGTGAGAACTATAGTTCGTTCATTTCACGGACACGCGTGCTGTGACTCTTATGATACAGGCATACGGGTCAATTTGCAATAATTCATGCGTCTTCGTGAAATAAACCGACTATACTATAACTAACTTCGAAAAATTACTACCTACCTAACTTTCGGTACTAAGTAGAAATCTTTCTTTGTAACAAACATGAAATAAATTTATTTATCGATATGTCAAACTGAACAGTTTCAGGTCACTACATCATTAAAAAAAAATATTTAAATATGAAATCTTGAAATAAAACTTCTGTTGAATACAACGAGGGAGAATAGACGATATCTTTTTGGCGTTCAAATTTTATTTTAGTCGATTTTCAAAAACGAATTTACAAAGATTTTGTTTTTAATAATATACTCTGTTCTTATTAGCACTTACTTTAAAAGTTTGAAAATAGGAATAATCTATTAATTATAAGTTATTATTAGAAATAAAATTTTAAAATAATTAACTATACATTTAAAAGAAACTTGAAGCAAATAATTATGATAAGCTATTTAAGAACAACTTATAAGTACCATTATTTTCTGTCAACTGCATTCAAGAAGTCGTAATGACTTTAAATGTAAAACGCAACAGGCGAATAATAACACCACACTTCACATCTAATCGAGCAGTCGATTAATTAGTCGAATCACATCACTACCCAATAGACCCGACACCGTCACATCACTACGAACAAAATATTGAGAAAAAATATCTGACCGTAGTGATGCGCGCACGTAAAATCGACTATTAATTCAAGAACTAACTAACAGATAGATTCAAATATCGAATGGTGACGACGGTGACTATAATTATTTTAAAATAAGCATCTTATTTAAGCAACTAATTAATATTACGTGTTGTCACTATTTTACATTTAGTTCGACAGAATAATGTCTTAAACTCTGAATTTACGTGTTAGCGAGTTCTCGATTAAAATCGATTGTCAGTTGCCAGTATTGGAACTCGGACGTTCGGAAACACCATGGGAGCATCGCGAGCCGTGACATATCGATTCCCACTTCGTAATCGATTACGGAATCGCCGATTTGTGCTGGGACAGTCGCAATTAAAGTGATACAATCGTATTGTGCTACGTGACTTTAACTTAAAACAAAATTAAGTAATATTAACTGATGTCGTCGGTTCGAAGTTTAAGAAATCTTACACTTCTTGCATTCAACGAGATAACATACTACTATCTCGATATAAGTCGATATTTAAATCCGCATATACTATTGACTGTAGACACGACAATGTCATAACTAAGTTACAAATGAAAAGTGTAGTCAACATTTTACTATATCGTCAAAATCGACTAATTATTAAATAATAGTCGAATCATGGTAATCGATTCAGGCGAATAATCGATAATGAATTGCAGACGAGTACCGTATCGAAATCGAGGCGTCGGCCACGGCGTGGAGTGGGGGATCACAGCGGGTCCGCTAGGAGGCGGGGGTGATAGTGCTGTGCCAGGCATTGGTGTTCGGTCGAAACTGGCCGGTGGGCGCGCGACAGCGATGCGCGGGTCACATCACTATACCTGCAAATATTGTTTTGGTTACGGGCGAATAATTGCAACATTGACCCATATACATGAAGAAACGAAACAACTCCTAGACGAGACCCTCCTAGCCCCTTTCCCTTCCCCCCGCCCCTTCTCTATGAAATACCTTTTGATGAGCAAAATTTTCCGTAGGTAAATAAGGTGAAAAAATAAATATTTTAAATCCAAAAATTACAGTGTGTTTGAGACATAGAAAGTTAAGTTTTCACCAAATTGCGTGAAAAAAACCATTTTTTTGTAAAAGATAAAAATGAAAAACCAAAAACTTGGTTATCTGAACTTTTCACACACATTTTGTGGTTATGTGAAAAAAGTGTAACTACAAAAGTTGTAGCTCTTTATATTACCTACAACTTTGCCATCTAACTTTTCTTCCATAGGACTTGTAGTTTTACCGGAAATCGAGATAAACAGTTCATTACCCTTAAAAACTCACCCCCATCCACTTCCCAACCACAGATCGCCCTTAATTTATTTTGCCTTTCGTTTTTCTTATATTCTCTTCCTTTTCCAATGGGTTTCATCCGAGTATAATGTTTTTTTTATTTAAAAAATTATTATCGACCCTTGTCTATTTGCCGAAAACTGTGTGCAAATCACTACATAGTATAAAACAAAGTCGCTTCCCTCTGTCTGTCTGTCCCTATGTATGCTTAGAGCTTTAAAACTACGCAACGGATTTTGATACAGTTTTTTTAATATATAGATTGATTCAAGAGGAAGGTTTATATGTATAACACACGCATAATATAGTAGAGAAACACTGATAGTTTTGGAGCCGTGCGAAGCCGGGGCGGATCGCTAAAGTGCGGTCGCGGAGCAGGAAGAATTTCGTACAATAACCTCTTTGCCTACTGACAGTGGTAACAAACATTTTTGCATCAAGTGCGGTTTATATGAAATATTTCAAGTGGAAAAAAATATACTAGCTTATAGCTAGCACTCAGGTAAAAGGTCAATCCCCGCGGACGGCGATCACGGCAACTGTGTGAGCGAGACGTGTTATATTTACGCGGGAGTGACAGAGACAGGTAATACATACAATACAGAAACAGGTTAATGTACGAAATTCTTCCTGCTCAGCGACCGGACTTTAGTAATAAATAAACAAAGTGCACTGACCGTGCGGGCGCGGTTACAGCAGCTCGTACTGGCGCAGATGCATGCGCTGGATGATGTCGCGGCAGTCGTTGAACACGCGTTTGATGTTCTCGGTGTCCACGGCGCACGTGAAGTGCGGGTAGCAGTAGTGCTTGCCGTCGCCGCTCGCCGTGCTGATGCGCTGCGCCACACACCACACGACACACTCAATCAATCAATCAATAATAAATAAATAATAATAATAATTTAGCCCTGTTAACGTCCCACTCCTGGGCACGGGCCTCCCCTCAACACGAGGGGGAGTCAGGCCATAATCCACCACGCTGGCGCAGTGCGGGTTGGCGGATTTCACATGTTTTCCTTCACCGTAAGCAAGTGATAATCATATAGAAATTATGATTCGCACATAGATTTAGAAAAATCCAGTGGTGCGACCCCGGGTTTGAACCCAAGACCTGGTGCCCGCAAGCCACGTGTTTTAACCAATCGGTTATCACAGCTTCAATCAATAATAATAATCTTATATATAAAATTCTCGTGTCACAATGTTAGTTACCATACTCCTCCGAAACGGCTCGACCGATGTTCATGAAATTTTGTGCGCATATCGTGTAAGTCTGAGAATCGGCTACTATCTATTTTTATACCCCAAAGTGATAAGGGTTGTCCACATTCCACGCGGACGGAGTCGCGCGGCATGGCTAGTAGTAATATAATAATATCGCCAGACTGACACACCAACTGTACGGTCCCAAACTAAGCAACGCTTGTACTATGGCTACCGTACAATGGACTGGGGGCGATCCTAGTCACACCCAGACCAGGGAAAATTTCGAAATGGTATTTTCCAAAATTTGCCCCGGCGATAATCGAACCCGCAACCAAGATGTGCGGTGAACCGAGCGGCCTACGCTCGAACCACTGCGCCGAGCGGTCGTCAAATCAACCAACCAATCAATCATATATTAATCGCCGAACACAGTAAAAATACTAGGTGATACAAAATGGGTATACTATTTTTTTTGCAACTTAACTTTGTAAATCTCAAACTATCGGCTTTGTGGGACAGTTGAAGTACTAAAGGTTTTGTAGACTTGTGAAATCGGTCAACAGCTGTATTCGTATAACACCTTTTGTTTTTCAAGTTCCCTCCAAAGCTGATGGTTTTAGAATTACAAAGTTAAGTTTTGAAAAAAAAAGTATACCCATTATGTGTCACCTTGTATAAATAACAATTTAACCGTTTCACGAGGAGGATTCACATATCTTTCGAAATTGGTTGGATTTTCTAAGACATGCAGGCGAGGGATAATCATATTGAAGTTATGATTCCCGCATAGATTTCGAAAAACCTAAATGTGCATGCCGGGGTTTGAAACCAGTACCGGGCACAAGGGCAAGACGCGTGCTTAACCAATCGGCTATCATAATCTTCGCCAGACAAACCAACTGTATGGTCCCAAACTAAGCAACGCTTGTACTTTATGTTGCCGATGGATGGTACATCTACATTCTCATTTATTCAGAGTAGTTTAATCATGCCGGTATAAAAATTAAAACTCTATTTCTAACTCTGGTGTAGGTACTAGTGATGTAACGAATATTCGCATTCGCATTCGCGAATATTCGCATATTTTTTGACATTCGCATTCGCATTCGCAAGAATCTATGCGAATGTTTGGCGAATGTTTTTGCAAAACAAAAAGGAAATTATGTATAGATGGATATGGAATTTAATACAACTAGTAAGAATTATATATTTTTTCAACAAACTCCCTTGTAGGGTGGCCCTTGTTGCACCGCTTTTAGGTTCATAAAGCAGTTTATTATGCACTAGCGATTTTGAATTAACATTTTTTTAATCTTAGTATAGAGTTATCCTAAAGATAGTAATCATTTTTATAAAATAAATAAGCAATGTATGTTAAAATATTATACATAGATACATTAATTATTTAAATACATTTAATTCTTAATTTTATTTATTATAAACATTCGATTTATTATATTTCAAATAATATAATAATTTTAAGGGGCCTTGCCAGGCCCATAGATAAATATAACTGGCCAAATGCATGTCAGACTACGCATACTATAGGGTTGTAGACATCCCGCCACTTTTCGATAATATGGAACCCTAAAAATAAAGTAATGTTTATTTTATTGATATGAAACATCTCAACCGATTAATTTGTGCGAAATAAATAAACTATTGGCAACCGTATGAATAAAATAGTAAGAAATTCTGTTACTAAATTTATTAAACCGTCATTCATACACATCTTAAGCAAAGTGACATAAACCTTTATTTAACTAACCTAACGATGAAAGCCATATTTTAAAAAAAGAAGAAGAAGACATAAACCTTTATTTTCTTTTTGGACTGATAACAAGTTCTTATAAGGAGTTTGAATTCAAAGAATTAAGTTGTGATTAGACTGGTTGCACAATCAGTGGCGCGTGGGTTTGAGACTCAGTCCAAACTATCGTTTTTTTTAAATTAACTATATTTATTTTTAAAAGTAAAGAACTATTATTTCCTATAATAAACCATTTATAATGTGGTTCTAAGTTAAACGATGAATCTCGCTAGTCATGAAAAAATACCACTTTGGAGCTCAATATTTCATAAACGGAAATTAATATTGAAAAACTGTCAAAGAAACCTTCAAAATATTTTAAAATACCTACTGAACAATACCTCACTCGAGGGGGTGAGTAAACATTTTTTCACTCCCCTTTCTTATGTACGTGAGGTAGACTGAAATAACTTTGCTTTAAAAATTTAAATACACAGTTTTGTAGCGGTACAGAAACACTATTTTTATGCCAATTTGCAGTATAACAGTCTCTGAATAAAATTACTGTTATGTCAGAGGGACGGGTAGACGGACAGACGGACGTGGCGAAACTAAAAGGGTTCCGAGTTTGACTACGGAACTCTAAAAACTTACGGCGCGCCATCTTCTTTTAAATTTTCATTCATCCTGCAATTCTCTAGGTCTTAAACAAATTCGTGTACTGTGATTTTTTTCAATTAAGATTGTAATATTTTAAATATTTCTTACTCGCAAGTGTGTTGTAAAATGTCGAATGAGCGTGAGCATTGTTCATTACACACTTTGGCACACTATGTTCGGCCGACACGAAATGTCAAACCATTCTAACATTTTGCGCGCTCCTTATTAACCCCCGACGAAAAAAGAGGGGTGTTATAAGTTTAAAATGTGTATCTGTGTGTCTGTCTGTGGCACCGTAGCGCTCAAGCGGATGATCCGATATTAAATTTGTTTTTTTTCGTTAAAAAGTTTTCTGATCGAGAGTGTTCTTAGCTGTTTCATGAAAATCGGTTTAGCCGTTTGAAAATTATGAGCTCTTTTTTAGTTTAAAAAGTCGTCGCATCGGGATTTCTTTAAATTTTCCATTTTAGTTATTTGAAAGTCATCATTCGCATTCGCATTCGCGAATGTTGAAGCCAAATATTCGCATTCGCATTCGCATTCGCGAATGTCAAAAATCCAACATTCGTTACATCACTAGTAGGTACAATAAAGAATTATTATATTTTACTAGCTATGCCCCGCGACTTCATCCGCGTAGTATTGGATTATTGGGTTAAAAAGTATCCTATATGTTAATCCCGGTTATAATCTATCTGTGTTCCAAATTTCATCCAAATCCATTCAGTAGTTTTTGCGTGAAGGAGTAACAAACATACATACATACATACATACATACATACATACATACATACATCCACACTCACAAACTTTCGCATTTATAATATTAGTAGGATGTAAGCAATTGGAGATAAAAAAAAAATATATATTACAAAATGTAAAAAGACAAGCCCGCTGATTGAATTTATAAGAAAATATGTATAAATTTCAATTTGTAAGTGCCCCCGTAGGCCTAAACGCTTAGACTTTGTCTGTAACAACGTACCAGGAACTCGTCGCGGATGAAGTACTTGGCTCGCGCGACGTCGGGCGGGTCGTCGCGCGCGTCGGCGAGCGCGTCGGGCGGCGTCGCGTAGCGCGCGAACTCGCTGAAGTACTCCTCCAGCCGGGACTTGCCCGCCACCACCTTCTCCGCCAGCAGGTCCTGCTTGTTCAGGAACAGGATCACCGATATCGTCCGGAGCCACCTGCGACACACACACACACACTATATTTAGAAAAGAACACAACCCGCAATTGATAGTAAAATAAAATAATAATAATTAGACTTTCTAAGCACGTATTGATGAAATCAATCTCGAATCTGAGAGAGGTCTTGAGTACGCTTTTGACATGCCATTATGTACTGGTATGTCATGAGAATGGCACTTCCAAGATCGCTCTCAGACTTGAGATCGATTTATAAATACCCTCCCCTCTCCCTTCTGGCCATAATCCACCACTTTGGCCCAGTGCGGATTTTAAATGATCAAATTCCAACTCTGGGGGGTTCAGAATCATTAGTTGAATCCATGGTAACAGTTTCCGTGACGATACTCCTTACACCCTGTAAATCTTTTGAATTAAGTATCGTGTACCCAGTTGGGTGTCCTATGAAAAATAAAAAGTTTATAGTTTGCAAACCTTTTTTTTTTCTCTTTATTTAATTTGGGGACTTTTGTATAAAACACATGTCAGTCCCATCGTACCTTGACAAACCTTTTTTAAAACAAGCTTTTAATTTTTTTTACCATAAATTTATTTTTTAGTTTTCGTGTTCTCCTCAGCAAGGCCTTTCATTTGATACACATACTGTGGTAGTGCAGAAAGAATAATTAGTCCGCAATCTTGGATTATCCGCCATGTTGGAATTAGAATGACGCCACATAGCTAAGCATGTATTGTCATCTAAAATAAGCGTGTATACCAAATTTCAGCTCAATCGGGTAATGACAACCGACTTAAAAATCCGTTGCAAGATTCCATCCGGACAAACATACATTGCAAGTTTATATAAAGCTTGTAAAAATAATAATATATATGTCGCAGCCAACTAGCTTAATTCGCGGTTCAATTAACAGCCTAGGCACTTTATTAAACAGCGCCGTTCAACTAGCGGCCTAAATGATATTCAGCCGTAGCGTCTGTTACAACATTTAATAAACTGGCTGGCTAATGCTTAGGCAACTGGTAGACATTTATGTACTACAAAACTTTTTCAAAATACTACCCAAGCAGAGCGACCCGGCTGGGTTTAGGATAGGGTTATTTTTTATGACCCCACAGCAATCCCACCCGGCAAGTAGATTCGGGGGATCTAAACAATTTCGTAAAATATCTAATAAAATTATTCCGTCAAAGTTGTTTTTTGCCGACGCCATATTGACCAAAGATAATATGTATAATAGAGATATTGACAGTTTGGTGAGTTTCGGCGCTAGGTGGAAGAAAGTAGAACTAAATTGAACAGGCTAGGCAAGTAATTAAACGTCATCGATCCAAGTCATTTGCCTAGCTGTTTGATCAAATGGCTGAATATCATTCAGGCCACTAGTTGAACGGCGCTGTTTTGTAAAGTCCCTAGGCTGTTAATTGAACGGCGAATTAAGCTAGTTGGCTGCGACACATAGATAAAAAATGTGCGCTAGCTAGGTACCTGTTGTTCCATATGCTCTTGAAGAGGTCGAGCGACTCGCGCAGACGGTTCTGCGTGGGGTCCTCGCGCAGCACCATGTTGTAGGACGAGCAGGCCGTCACGAAGATGATGGCGGTCACGTCGTTGAAGCACTGGATCCACTTGCGGCGCTCGTCGCGCTGCCCGCCCACGTCGAACATGCTGCACGGGAGGTACCGAACATCAGTCATGTGGGACTTCAACTCGTGGTTACTATAAGGGTTCCTAGTTTGACTATGGAACCCTAAAATATTTTAATAAAGAAATTTAACCGACTTCACTAATACCTGGGTGCACTCATCATCTGCCTTACCTTTTCCCATTATCTGGGGTCGGCGCAGTATGTCTTTTCCTTCCATACATCGCGCTTTCCCGTCATACTCACATCCACTCCAACCTCGTTCATATCATTCTTAATACAATCCATCCATCTTTTCTTGGGCCTTCCTCTCGCACTGTATCCATCCACATTCATATTCATCACTCGTTTAGTCACATGCTTCTCATCCCTTCTCATCACGTGTCCAAACCATTCCAGCCTCCTACCTCTCACTTTATCTGTATACCTGGGTGCACTAAAAGCTAGAAATAAGTAGGCACCTTGTAATTTATCTCATTTGGACTTGGTGCCACTATCTTTGCACTACGTTAGGACTGCTTCTTAGGTGCCTACCGATACTTACTTGAATTGGCACTCAAACTACTGAACCGATTTCGATAAAATTTATATGGGACCATGAGGGTATACCCTTTAAAAAGTCCTTTTCAACGATACCCCACATGATGGGGTAACTAAAAAAAGTATATCCCCTCTTTCCGTGTTCGGGGAGGTACCAAAAAAAAGTAATTTTAATATATTATATTTTTAAATGTGACATCTATTCTTAAGGTATTTCTGTACCAAATTTCGTCAACTTCCGAGATAAAAACTATAGAAGTTTTGGTACAGTGACAGACTGGGACGGACGGACTGGATGATCTTATAAGGGTTCCTCGTAGGGACTACGCAACCCTAAAAACAGGTATGGTTCAACACTCACTGGAAATTGACTTTGTCGACGACAAATTGCGTTTCGAATATCCCGGATGTGAGGACGCGGCATCGCAGGATGTCCTGCTCCGTGGGAGTGTAGCTGGCCTGCTTTATCACATGCACCTGGTCCAGGAAGCTGCAACACCGTACACCACGCTCATTGAGCAAGTAGCTTGCAAACACAGACCAATAAGCAAAGACATCGGTAACGTCCACTTATTATTATTATGATTACTTTATAATAAATATTATCTACTAATAACTAAAATTGAAAAATTAGAAAACCCTCGATGCGGCGACTTTTTGAACTACAAAAGAGCTGATAATTTTCAATCGGCTGAACCGATTTTCATGAAACATAGCTAAGAACACTCTCGATATCGAGAATACCTATCTAACAAAACAAACAAAATTGAAATCGGTTCATCCGCTTGGGCGCTACGATGCCACAGACAGACACAGATAGACAAATACACATGTTAAACTTATAATACCCCTCTTTTTTTGTCGGGGGTTAAAAAAAATAATAAATATCGCCAGACAAACACATTGACTGTACGGTCCCAAAGTAAGTAACGCTTGTACTTTGGGTGCCGTACAGTGGACTGGGGGCGATCCAGTGACACCCAGACCAGGGCCAATTACGAAAAGGCCATTTCCGAAATTCACCTTGACGGGAATCGAACCCGCAACCACCCGAGCGGCCTACGCTCGAACCACTGCGCCAAGCGGCCGTCAGAAATGTGAGTTTATCACATTACTAGTATTCCCGGTAGACCCACCAGCTAAACTTATGCTTGTGTTAGGAGTGGGCCCACGTCAATAGTTTAATGGCTAGGATGGGGATCGAACCCGGAACCTCTCGGCTACAAGGGCGACCGCTCTAACCACTAGGCTATTGACGCCTTATGTGAATGCAACCGTCATAAGTTGGCGGGGTATTTCGATTTACCCCTTACATTTAACAACTGGTAAGGTCTTCAATTAGCTAAAACTCAAACGCAAACTTGTTTTTCTTCATGTAAGCTAACAAAGCATCTATGAATAGTTAGAATCTACCACCGGTCCGGAATGCCGCTTCCACTTAGAAGATCCGGCAACAAGAAACTATACGGCCCGTATTAACAAATCAATCTCAAGTCTGAGAGCGGTCTTGAGTAAGTTATTGACGTGTCATCTTGTACTGGAACGACATAAGAATGACATTTCTAAGATCGCTCTCAGACCCGAGATCGATTTGTTAATACGGGCCTAGGAGTAGCACGAGAGGGCTACACGAGACTAGGAGAGCTGCGGATCGTAACCGTGTCGACGCCTTCGAGATGTGGTGCTGCAGAAGAATGCTGCGTATACCATGGACTGCATTTCGGACCAACGCCTCCATACTCAAGCAGCTCAAAATCTCCACTAGACTCTCTACTATCTGCCTCAAAAGAGTGCTTGAGTATTTTGGTCATATTGCCAGGAAAAACGGAGATAACCTTGAAAAACTCATGGTCACTGGCGAGGTGGAGGGAAAGAGATCTCGGGGTCGCTGCCCGATGCGTTGGTCCGACCAGACCCGCACCACACTCGGCACCTCCGTCTACGATGCCATGCAGGTCGCCGTCGATAGGAACAAATGGCGAGCCATCATTAGGGATTGCAGTACCGGTACTGAGGAGGGCTAGGCAATTCCCGGTACCAGGCTTAAGCCAGTACCGGGAAATACCGGGAATTTCGGGAAATTCGGTACCCAATACAAATGTTGAATAGTTATTAAAAAACATATTCAACAGGCTAATTTTTGCTTCTTTTAAACAAAATTTAATCGTTCACATGTACGAGTATATTAAGTATTTTACTTATTTAGTGAACGAATCCGATATTAATTTCGAAATTTCGGACTATTTTTGCATAGTTTTCAATTTCCAATAGGCAACGTGTTAATTTCGAAATTTCGAACCTAAGATGCGGCCTAGCAGCCATTTGGAAAGGACGTGGACACCAGGAACTAGATGTAGGGAGTTGAAGATGACTTCAGCCTGATATTGCGAGAGGCTTCATTAAAAGTTATAGGCTGATGATTGATAATGTTAGTCATCAATCATTACGAATGAAGCCGAAACTTAGACACACAAGTAGACGCCTCAACAAAATCATCGAGACACGAATGTTTTGCATCTCTTTCCTGGTCCTCTTTCTCATTTATCTGATTTTGAAGTACAGTAGATCCTATTTGCTGATCATAAAGCTAAATTAGGCAGACGTAAGTGGGCGATTTGACAAAATAACCAAAATGGTAAAGATACCCTAGTTGGAAGCAAACCACCAAGATGATGAAGTGACGACATCGTGAAGGTAGTCTAGTAATTTGATGAATAGACTAGCAGGTCAGGACTGAAACCAATGTCTGATAAAGGGAATGTTCCGATTGTTTTACTTCTCTTTTAGCCATTTTGATTTGAACCAACTGGCGTAGGTCCCCTTCAGTAACCTCCACTTCTGTCTCTTTTACTACTTGCACCGCTTAGTTCGCTCCCGCGGTCGTCGTATTTCAATGGTGCTGGAGCCTTTCTATCAGTTTTTTTTCCAATGTTCACCAGGCACTATTCGAGTAGCGGTAAGATCCCGCCTTCTAGTGACATGACCAACCCTTTGCAATATGACGCAAGCTACTCATTTGATGACATGGTTGAATTTGCCTTGCTCTCGAACGGCCAATGGTCCCCCTTATGTATACGCTTAGTAATGCCGATGTCACCGCCGATCAATGTTTTTCTTTTATTTATGTTCGAGCATCTTGGGAAAATGGCTGATCCGATTTCAACGGGGGTTTCACTTTAAGATAGCCAGTGGTTAAACTTAAAACATAGAGAACATAATCTCACCCTTTTACCTTTAGGAGTCGAGCTGCTGAATAAAATCTACATTTTCCACTAGCTTGTTGGAAAAGTAGTTTTTTGATAGTAATTTTTGTTGCTTTAATGAAAATTACCCTAAAACGTTATTTTAATATTTTGTTTAGATTTTACAATGATATTTCATGTCAAAATCACATTTACCAAAATGTTATATTAATTTCGAAATTTCGAAACTGATAATATACGAAACCGCACGTCCTAGTCCGTATTCGCTATGCCTGTGGTGACTTCGGTTATAACGAAAGTCGAAATGGTATGGATATTTGAAAATATTAGTTATGAAATTATTAAATACCGAAAGTACCGAAATTCCCGGGAATTCTTTTCAGTACCGGTACTAGATAGAAGGAGGTAAATACCGGGAATTCCCGGGAAAAACCAGTACCGGGAATTCCCGGGAGCAATCCCTAGCCATCATAAAAGAAAAGGTAGTGGGAGGCGGTCACCACTCAGAATTGAGGAATACGACGCCAGGAGGAGGAGTAGCACCCCTGGCCTTCAGGAGCGACAGTAGAGGGAGCCGGGGGAGGGGTAGGTTGAAGGGGGGAGGGTGTTGAGCTACGTACTACTTAGCGCAGTCGATGAGCTGGTACTCGTTGCTCCGCTCGTAGGTGCGCTGCACGCCCCGGTCGGCCCACAGCGCCTCCGTGTGCTCGTAGAACTCGGCCGGGTAGTCGAAGTCCGGCTGGGACGCCACGTCCTGGAACACACACCATATTAGAGCGGTCTGCAGACGCCACGATTTGGCTCACGATCGGTAGGGTCCCTAGCAGTCGGCCTCCTAATTAACCCCCTAGACCAGGGATGGTTTTGGGCACGGCACTGATCACAAAATTCATTGTACACTACGAAAAAAGTGTGAAGTAGGCATGACGAGCGAGCGCGATTGATCCCTACGCTACGGAATGTTCGGGTGTGGGAATTCGGAAAAGTCAAAATTATTTGATGGCACGTCTGTGACCTCATTTGACATTTCTTTAGAAAAATGGCATGTTGTTGATACGTTAAGGTTCGCCATCCCTGCCCTAGAGTGTCGCGGACACCTACGTCGGTGAATAAGATTTTAACGCTCCAAGGGTTGCGTTCACCTACGGCTGGTTATAAGACGCGAGCAGCAATTGGTTGTGTATTTGATACGTATAGTAACACGTCAACGATAATAGGGTTTCATAGATTGACTATGTCAACGACTATATGTTTTTGGTATCGATTCTTGCAAAAAAGGTTACTGATCGTGCTACGCAAGGCTACACTATGAAAACCGCCGAGGCATGCATTGACCCAAAACAACATCTAAACTGCACCATCAGCGGCACGAGGCACTAAGTAAGTTAATGCTTATAACATCAGCTATCTACCACTGAAAGTCCCGTCAAAATCGGTCGAGCCGTTTCGGAGATACCCTTTGATTTCATGTGTTTTTTTTTTACGCGGAACCCTATTTCTTTTTCTAGATTTAAAGTAGCCTAAGTTACTCCTTATAACCAGTGAAAGTCCCGTCGAAATCGGTCCAGCCGTTTCGGAGATTACCCGGAACAAACATACAGACAGACATACAGACATACATACAGACAGACAGACAGACAATTTTTTTTTTAATCCCTTTTTTGGTATAGGTGTCGTATGTACTTATTTATTTGTATAGATTCCGGTGTGCATATGTTCATAATTATCCTCTTAAACAGCTTGACCGATTTTGAGGACTTTTTTGTACTTATGGGGTCACTTGGATTGTTCTTAACTATTGTCGACGAAAAAGCTTACCTTAAGGAAATAAGAGTCTGTCAAAATCTATGAGTCAAATAATTGTTTTACTTTAACTTTATTTTATTGGGAGAGTCTTATAAAATCTGTGGGTGCTTTCGCATTCCAACTGACGGATGAATACCTGTATATAGTCGACGCGCGCCTTATTCTCGGGCTTCTCCAACGCAATGGGCGGTGTCAGGGTGCTCATTGCACCTGTAATTGTCTGGAACGAAACAAACAATCAGATTAACAAACATCTTTGTTAATAAATAAATAAATATCGCCAGACTGACACACCAACTGTATGGTCCCAAACTAAGCAGCGCTTGTACTATGGGCACCGTACAATGGACCGGGGGCGATCCCAGTGACACCCAGACCGGGGTGAATTACAAAAAGGCCATTTCCGAAATTTGCCCCGGCGGGAATCGAACCCGCAACTGCGCCAAGCGGTCGTCTTTGTATTCAATATTGCACTGGAGTATCAAAAGTCGTGTGGTTAGACGGGCCGCCCTCGTAGCTGAGAGGTTCCAGGTTCGATCCCCATGACCACTGAACTATTGACGTGAGCCCACTACTAACACAATAATGCACTACCAAAGGCACTTGCAATACCAAGGCATTGCTCGCACGTCGCGTGAAGGGGGGCAGAGGGAAGATAGGGGGGGGGGGGGGGGGGGGGGGGGGGGGGGCTGCCGGCTCTCTCATTCATCGTATGAATCGCAACTATACTGCTGTCCTCTAACTAATATACCGTTATCAGCAAAACAATATATATACAAACTAGCTGAGCCCGCGACTTCGTCCGCGTGGAATTTAACTTAACAAAAAAGCCCGCTCCCGCGTTCTGAGCACGCGCGACTGGACCCATTTTTTCAATTTTGTTTTTCTAAAATAAATTAGCATAAGTTACTGCTTATAACAACAGTTATCTACCAGTGAAATTCCCGTCAAAATCGGTCCAGCCGTTTCCGAGATACTCTTTGATTTCATGTGTTTTTATTTTTTTACGCGGAACCCAAATTGTTTTTCTAAAATTAAAGTAGCCTAAGTTACTCCTTAAAACATCAGCTATCTGCCAGTGAAAGTCCCGTCAAAATCGGTCCAGCCGTTTCGGAGATTACCCGGAACAAACACACAGACAGACAGACAGATAGACAGACAGACAGACAAAAATTGTCTAAATTGCATTTTTGTTATAGTTGTCGTATGTACTTTCATATGCATTTAGTGAAAAGGTGTTATTTTGATATTACAAACAGTCACTCCAATTTTATTTATTTGTATAGATACACTGGAACCCAAAAACTAAAACAAAAAACATCTGGGCCCCAACCACGCTAGCTACTCAAATCGTAATAGAAAAGCAAACGCTCGCGATTACGTTTCAAACGCTCCGCTTTTGACGTTTTGCTGACACCATACCATATCAATGTCATTAGAAATCGTGAAGCTCGCGTACGATTTGAGTAGCTAAGGCCCTGAAATAATGTAGCATAAAGGCGTTTTTCCTCTTTTTATCTCAAAAACTATTAAAGGTAGAAATATACTGCTTAGACAGATGGATAGAGAAATTGTTTTCTGATTTAAATTGGCATCATAAAGTGAAAATTGACCGGATGTTGGATAACAACATTTTAGTTCGAGGATATTTTTTTTTTTTTTTTATTTAGAGGATGGCAGTATAATAGCTACTTTACGCTGATCTTCTGTAAGAGGGCGGTAGTGCACCGATCGAGCCAACCCGTATATGAGCTGTAGCCATTTGGCTACAGCATCGCTCTACCATCGTCAAGGTCAAGACTCTTGTAAAGAGCGGTGTATAGTATTCTTACTAAAATACGAATCTGTGAGACAGCACTAGTAGTTGTTTATGGTTCGCTTTATGTTTTCTCTGTGTTCCGCTCTAATATGTGATTCTCTTTGATTTGACAATACACAATATCATGTCAAATATAATAGTGTTTTCAATCATACCTCATCTCCACAAAACCAACAATATAAAAACAAAACATGCTGGTCCTTCGAGCTATTACTCACAAGTATCGCATCTCGTATGTTCTTCTTGATGTCCTCGATCTTCTCGCGGCGCTCTTTGTCAGAAAAGCCGTTCACGTGCAAGATGCGCATCTGCTTAACTATAGTCGACTTGCCCGATTCGCCCGCTCCCAGCAGCAGCAGCCGGTGGGTCGCGCGGTATAGCTGGAGATGAGAACAATAATAAATCTATATACAATATATAAAAATGAATCTCTATTTCCTTGGTCATCGCATCACGCGTGAACAGATGGAACGATTTCGCAATTCTTTTTTGTTGTGTTTACTATTGTCAGGAGAAGGTTCTTATGAAAGAAAAAAAATTGAAATTTGAAGGTCCCAAACTAAGTAACGCTTGTATTATGGAGCAATCCTAGTGACACACACCCAGACCAGGGTAAATTGCGAAAAGGCCATTTCCGAAATTTACCCCAGCGGGAATCGAACCCGCAACCATATGTGCAGTGAGTCGAGGAGCCTATGCTCGAATCACTGCCCAGCGGTCGTCAAAGGAGGTATTGTTGTTTGTAGGAAATATTGTTTTGATCACTGGCTGGACTTCGAGGGTGAACTTCGTGAGGAAACTTCCAAAATACGAAGTCTAATTACGATTCGTGGCGCCTTACAACTGGGGGCAAAAATTGTGACAGTTTTGCAGTTTTTCAATAGGAAAACCTGCCAAAAAAATGTCCAATTCCATTGCAAAGCGGGAGACAGAAATAACTGTATGGGCTGATTGCCACAGAAGCAATACTGTACAGCTGATTAAACACTAGGGGCCAACAGTGTTAACGTCTGTTGCTCGACTCGACTAACACTCGACTCGCAATATGTCTAAACTGACAGTTTTCTATAGGAAAACTGTCAAAACGTTTGACGTATAACAGTCGAGTGTTAGTCGTTAACAAAGTTGGCCCCTGGTGTTCAATTAGCCAAAGAAACAAGATAAGACTGTTACAACAGTCTTGTTTCTGTGGCAATCAGCGCATACAGTTATTTCTGTCTCCCACTTTGGAACGGAAGTGGAAAAGGGTTCCAAGAGAATTTCTCTTTTCCCCGGGACTCGTCGAGGTTCAAGCAATCCTAGCCGTCATCATTGGACACCATTGTCGATCCTGGCGATACCACACCATTTTTTTACGATTTCATAGTAATACAATAGTGGACGTAAGCGGTGTCTTATGTTATTGGTCTACTAGCTGAGCCCGCGACTTCGTCCGCGTGGAATTTAACTTAACAAAAAAGCCCGCTCCCGCGTTCTAAGCCCGCGCGACAGGACTCATATTTTAAAATTTTGTTTTTCTATAACAAAAGTAGCCTAAGTTACTGCTTATAACATCAGCTATCTACCAGTGAAAGTCCCGTCAAAATCGGTCCGGCAGTTTCGGAGATACTCTTTGATTTCATGTGTTTTTATTTTTTTACGCGGAACCCTAATTGTTTTTCAAAAATTAAAGTAGCCTAAGTTACTCCTTAAAACATCAGCTATCTGCCAGTGAAAGTCCCATAAAAATCGGTCCAGCCGTTTCGGAGATTACCCGGAACAAACACACAGACAGACAGACAGACAGACAGACAGACAGACAAAAAAAAATTTAATCGCGTTTTTGTTATAGGTGTCGTATGTACTTTCATATGCATTTAGTGAAAAGGTGTAATTTTGATATTACAAACAGACACTCCAATTTTATTTATTTGTATAGATGTGTGAAAGGTACAGCTACGTCATCCGTGAAGTGGCGTATTATGTACCTGCTTGTCCTTCTGAAGCTGCTTGGTAATGGCGTCGCTGCGTTGCTTCTGCTTCTTGTAATCATCTTCGTTGCTCTTGCCGCCCGGCGATCCGAAGCATCCCATCGCGGACCACGCCGCCCACCTGGGAATACAACGACACCTATTTATTTACACATTTCTCTTTACATATCAAAGGCCCGTATTAATAAATCGATCTCAAGTCTGAGAGCGATCTTGAGTACGCGTTTGACACATCATTTAGTACCGGTATGACATAAGAATGACAATTTCAAGACCGCTCTCAGTCTTGAGACCGATTTATAATACGGGCCAAAGTCATATAACACCAATGGCATTACTCGAACGTTGCCGTCCTGTAGGGAAGTGGGAAAGGGGAGGGGAAATGAGGGTTGGCTGGGCTCTCCGATATTGCGCTAATTTTAATTTTGTGGTGACACTGACAGGAGTGAAATGACAGATTAAGTCACGCCACAAAAGGTTAACAGAATTGGCCCCCTGAAAAGTTGCTTCGAAAGTCACGTTAAACGGTCAGTTCCGGCTATTACAGTCCCATTCAGCCATGCCGAGGATGTTTGGACGGCCCGAAATCACCAGTAAAACTCCGAGGCCATAGGTTGGACACTACTCATTCGATGAAAAGAAGAATCTGAAAATCTCAGAGACGCGAGCTGTGGTTTGAGCCCGCAAACCTAATAATAGGCTAATTACTTAGGTAACTTGATTTTTTAGACTTTTAATACTCGACCAATCAGGCTACCATATGGTGTCTGTAACCGTTTGACGGTGGTATAGCAGAGCTGTAGCATACGGGCTGCAATATACAGGGTGTAACGGAAAAACTGATTCAACTCATGATTCTGGAACCCCCCAGAGTTGGAATATTCCGTCGATATTTTCATGCTTAAATATTTCACCATTTTAAAATTGTACCGTGGTATCAGTTTTTACGATGCCCCTTACACCCTGTATATACGACACTAGCGGCCCGCCCCGGCTTCGCACGTGTACATTGCGGTTACATTATTCGAGTTTTAGTAAGGATCCCTAATTTTTTTGAAAATATATTATAGCCTATGTCACCCGGGGGATAGTGTAGCTTCCCAACAGTGAAAAAAATTTTCAAATCGGTTCAGTAGTTTCGGAGCCTATTCATTACAATCAAACAAACAAAGTGTTCCTCTTTATAATATTAGTATGATATACCGGCTGGGTTGAGCATGGCAGTAGCTCCCTCTAACAGAAGATCGGCGCCAAGTAGCTATTATAGCTAATACCCCCGCGCTTCCCTTCTGCTGCCTTTCCTTTTCCGACTATCCTTCAAGTCGGCAACGTACGAGCAATGCCTTGCATCTATAAGCTACGGTAACTGCTTAAGGTGAAGGCGCCTGTCTAGCCCGCGAAGTTCAAATTTTTTGAGCTCTTTTAGATTTTTTTCCAAATCTGACAATAATAAAAGACAAATTTTGTAATTCGCGAAAAATACCGTGTGCAGTGCATTTATTGATACATTTATTTTACTCTAAATATTATCACGGTGGATATGATACTAGTAAATCCTACTAATATTATAAATGCGAAAGTTTGTGAGTGTGGATGTATGTATGTATGTATGTATGTATGTATGTTTGTTACTCCTTCACGCAAAAACTACTGAACGGATTTGGATGAAATTTGGAATACAGATAGATTATAACCGGGATTAACATATAGGATACTTTTTAACCCAATAATCCAATACTACGCGGATGAAGTCGCGGGGCACAGCTAGTCACTAAATATACAAAACTTGCCAGATTATCTGGATAGCTGTCGTTCTTGAAATGTTTTAGAGTATGTTGGATATATTAATAAATGCACTGCACACGGTCTTTTTCGCGAATTACAAAATTTGTCTTTTATTATTGTCAGATTTTGAAAAAATTCTAAAAGAGCTCAAAAAATTTGAACTTCGCGGGCTAGATGGGCGCTTTAGCCTTAACATCAGGTCGTACTCTTGGGTGTGTAGCTAAGCTAGGATCGGGTCCAAAACCACTTCGGGTACCAAAAGCGGATTCCTTAAAACAGTACAGTGATCGTGTTTTTCATGGATGCGAGTTTACAATAGCAATCATATTCTTTTTACAGCTCATTTGGAATCGCGTTGCCAGATCAACGTACTAAAATGTTTTATACGTTTAACTACTAATTATGAGACACGTGTCTTATACATGGTTCCTGGTCATTCGACGTAAACAGACGGGAAAAATCAAAAAGTTTATTGTCCAAAATGAGCTCTTTCCTTTAGTTTTCTTTTACTTCCCAGACCTTGATCTTTATTAGGGACATTATGTAATATAGTAATATATATTCCCGTGCGGGTTCGATTCCTGGCTAAGAATATTAATTTTTCAAAAATCCTGATATGCTGTTTTATTTTTTAACAAAATCGGGCCCGAGACTCCTTAAATAATGTTTCACTATTATTGCTATTGTATCGGATTAGGCCATCCACGTAAATAAAAAAAAACATATATGCAGCATAAAAAAACAATAATTATCCCCATTGACGATATTAATAAATAATAATAATAAATATCGCCAGACGAACACACCAACTGTATGGTCCCAAACTAAGCAACGCTTGTACTATGGATACCGTACAATGGACTGGGGGCGATCCCAGTGACACCCAGACCAGGGAAAATTACGAAAAGGCCATTTCCGAAATTTACCCTGACGGGAATCGAACCCGCAACTACCCGATGCAGTGAGCCGAGCGGCCTACGCTCGAACCACTGCGCCAAGCGGTCGTCATATTGTGTAGGAGTATCCTTAACAGACGTGCACTAAGTATAGGAACATGATTTATCGCACGCGCGCATTCGTATGTCCTGTAAGTAAACTTATATACGGCCAACCTAAATTTAATAAATTCAGTAGATAATTTATTTATCTCAGCAAATCCATGTTGGAAATTCAAAGTAGTTAGCATAAAGAAACAGCCCAAAAAGCCGAAAAACACATTCCATTTTGAAAAGGTGTCCGTATAACATCGACCTCACATGTCCGTCGTGCGATCACCGTACACTGGACTGCTGGCTATTCACACGTTCAATTGTTAAGCTGTCTGTAATGCAGTAAATATGCTAATTGACTCATTATGTGCGAAGCCTTTTGTGGCGTCGAGACGCGGGTATGCAAAGTGATTTCGGTAAACGATTTGATCTCAAACGCTTGGAAGGAACTGAGTAGTGTGCGCTACGTTTGTTACGCTGTTTTTGCTACAAATTTAGAATATACTAGCTGACCCGGCTAACGTTGTTTTGCCATATAAATTACTATGAAATGAAATATACTTTACGACATATTCTCAGACCTACCGAATAGTACTGTTTTGTATTCCAAAGAGATCGGACCTCATTAACTCATAAATTTCTGAACGCACTTATAATTATTTGACAACTAAGTGACAATTTCTTATTTCTATAAAGAAAAGATACATCAAGGTTTTCATAGCCAGGAACAGTTTGTATTGGAAAATTAAATTGCCGTTTTTAGTATTTTACGTTACCTATTATTTATTTTTCTCACCGTAACCTTCCCTCAACTTCCACAAATATTACACGATCAAAATTAGCCAAATCGGTCCAGCCATTCTCGAGTTTTAGCGAGACAAACGAACAGCAATTCATTTTTATATGTATAGATAGATAGATTGAGGACATTTGTTATTAATAGCTGCTGAAAATATAGGATATCTTGATTTGCCTTCGTTAGCATATACCGTATGTCGACAACAACGCCACCTACCGGGTCCAACTATAGCAAAGAACTAACAACAACAAACAAACCACGAAAATAGGTCAAGCCGTTCAGGTGGAGTAGAATTACGAACACACGTACACCCAAATTTTGTACTAGGTGAAACAGAAAGGGTATACCTACTATTTTTTGCAACTTACTTTGTAAATCTAAAACGATCGGCTTTGTGGGACAGTTGAAGTACTAAAGGTATTGCAGACTTGTGAAATCTGTCAACAGCTGTATCCCTGTAACACCTTTTGTTTTTCAAGTTTCCTCCAAAGCTGATAGTTCTAGAATAAGAAAGTTAAGTTTTGAAAAAAAAGTATACCCTTTCTGATTCAACCTGTATATAAAGAACAAGAAGAAGGAGGTCGAGGACATTTTGTAATTGATAGCTGGTATGAATAAAGAGGATTAGATCCCCTGGCCGAAAATGTTTGCTCAGATCCTTTGGTTCCGTAAGGCTATGATGAGGGACTTCAGACAAGTCCTCTAAAGCTTTAAGGTATCTCTGGATGAAAACTAGGTTATCCTTCTCACTACGTTTTATCCAGAAGGTAGAAAAAGAAGCTAATAAGGGAAGAAAGATCAGCTCACCAGATGTCGCTAGGTTATACTGGACGAAGTTATCTGTCACTTTACTTCTGTCAGAATGAAAATGCATAGGTTGAGATACTGTCAGAACTGTCAATGTCAGACGACTCCAACGTGGCGCCGCCAAGCCACATTTTTTGACCTTATTTCCGTAGTTTCAAGTCAGGAGTTGTTTTAAATTTGGTATATGGAGTAATTAGAATGAAAATGCTCCCTTACAAGTAAAGATTCTAGCTTACTTTGCATCCTATCTTAATTCTAAAAGTCATTAAGAGCGACGTAATACGTGCAATACTACCCGTAGCGCGTCCAAGATCTCAGACGATGATATTTTCCATAAAAACATTACAGATTGAATTTAATTAGATGTACGTTAGAATATACTATGCATAACCTTTCTGTGGATGACTACTATAGATCCAATGACGATGTAATAGGAACACGCATGAGGTTCTCCTTACTGGTTAAAATATTGTTCTAATCTAAATTACTTTAGCTTGTCTCCGACCGACCGTTTGGGACAAATTTATTCAGATCAACACCAAAACCGCTTTTCAGTGCTTAGGAATCTTCCAAGAATCGTCGCCACACTCGGCCAGGCGGTCGTCAACAGGCTAACGGCACGCACGCTGGTAGCTACACAGGTGGAACAATAGGCAATCATACGTACGGAATACTGAGACGCCCACCAATGGCGCTCCGTGGCTGGCGTTTGAATGAAACTTCAAACCGGGCTATTCAAATCCTAGTTTTGGCCTTTTATACAACGACATCTTCAGAAAACCGGGGGCCTAGTCTGTGAACCGTTCCAATAAGGCTCGACTCGCAAATACGTCAATTTTGACAGTTTCCGTAACCCACTAGCCACTCACCCACCCATGCCGACCGATTTTCGACTCAGGAAGCAGTCGTTAGCGGAGTTCAAATTTTTTGTTTCAATCGTAAATGTCTAGACTACGTTATTGGAACGGTTAACAGACTTAGCCCCCACACAAGTCGTAGCTAGATTTTAGAACAGAATACCTTTTAAACATGAAAGCGAATTGCTTGAAGTTACACAGCCTGTACACAATAAAATGATTTGCTCCAATGATCTAAAGGTTTCAACTTAATTCAGTGAGAAAATACACAAAGATAAAGAAGATCGATTTCTAAGAGATAAATCTTGGATATAGGTTTTACATGTAAGAGTTTCTTAACACGACTCGGGAGTTCTATTCATGGAAAATTTCAATTTACCCAGACCGTCTGAATATTTAATGGCGTGATTTCGATTAGGTTTGTCCTTATGGGACAAACCCCACACACGGGTCGATACGTGCATCTGTGAATGAGTAGAGTGCTGCCGTTATCCTTCGAATAGGTAGTACCACCCTCTGACATAAGATCCGCGTAAAGTAGGTATTATAGCAACGTATCATACGAATAGTGAGAGTTCTGGAAATCGAACCCCCTCGGTCCATTTCCCACCCAGAGTCCCACTCCCCTTCCTTGTTTCAAAAAATCATCTGGTTTCTCGCGTGATTGGACTAGGCCAGTCGTATACAGTTTGAACAGAAAGGGTATACTCTTTTTTTCAAAACTTAATGTTGTAATTCTAAAACTATCAGCTTTGGAGGAAACTTGAAAAACAAAATGTGTTACAGGGATACAGCTGTTGGCATATTTCATAAGTCAACAAAACCTTCAGTACTCCAACTGTCCCATGAAGCCGATAGTTTTAGATTTACAAAGTAAAGTTGCAAAAAAATTACTATACCCTTTCTGTTTCACCTAGTATGTATCACTTTTGACAGCAGTCAGTCACAACAAAAAAAAATCGCAATGATAGAGATAAACAGATAACCCATAACAAAGTGGAGCCATCCTGGTGGCAAAAAAAACCTGGATGCCCGTCATTTGTGCACGAAAACCAGTAAGAAATAATAAAATGTAACTAGGATCACATCAGTAAGTTATAGCAAAACAGCCCTATTTAACCTTGCCTCCAGTCTGATGCAAATTTCAGCCAATTTACAGTTGGTCCTGCTATGTGTCTCCACTTGGCACGGGAGAATTGCAAATGAATGGAGTTTTGCAGACGGCGCCCGGACCGATATAGCTGGAATAATTACGAATGGACCCCGCTATGATATTACGTATTGTGATTCACCTTGTTTGCATTTGAACACAGTTGTAGAGGAGTCTACGATATTATGCATAGATGCTGGTATCTACATCTATCATCATGTTTTAACTAGGCATGGAAATGATTGCTGCTTTCAATTCATTTTCATTTCGTGAAATTATATTTTTATTTGACCGCTATTTCACCTGTGATTTTTCACAGTCAATGATATTCATAGTGAATTTTCACTATGACACGTAATCCTATGAAGTCACTGGTCGATGATTTATCATAAAAACCGTGACAGTACCGATCGCTTTGCGATTTCATTGCGATTGATTGCAATGATTTTTAACAGTTTTAACGGTAGCAGGTGTAGAAATGAAAAACTATATAATATGATTTTTCACATGCGAACTGTGAAATGTTCCATCACTAGTTTTAACACCCAGAAAGCTATTGCCAAAATACTCCTAAGTAATTAGGTATGGGCGATAGATTTATGTTGTCCAGTTACTTATAGACAAAAGCTTTGGTCTTCGACGTTGTATAATTGATTAACGATAAAATTGAGGTGTTGTTTTCAAGCAAAGCCCTTAAAAACGGGTCAAATCTTTAGTTTTTAAACTTTCAGTGTGCGTCTGTTCGCAATTGCTTTTCTCCTAAACGGCTTAACTTTTTTTGTAGTTATGGGGTCATATGGGTGATTCTTAGCTATGGTTGGAACCGCAAGGCGACGCCACTGAAGACGTCTAGAAAATAAAATCTACTCTTGAGAAGCTGCAGGACGCTAGTTGTGTGTAAATAGTTCGTGAGTTGAATCCATCAGCCGGTTCTATTGTACTGAACTAGAGTATTAAAAGGATGTTTGAAGATGTATTTCGAGACTAAAAAAACTGCTTGAAATCTTCATTGTTCCACAAAACCTGAACAAAATATATTTACAAAAACATATCTTAAACTCTATAACAGACACTGAGTGATGGAATTATTTTAAAAAGGGCTTGTATTCTGTGTATCTAGTAAGCCATGGAGTTAACTGATTTAAATTCCAGCTTTGAGTCACCTATAGCTGATAGGGTTACAAAACATTTGGATTTACTTTTTGGGATACGTTCCATGTTTATCAATAACTTGATAAGCCGTGAAATGAGTAACAGTTTTGTTTGTGTAATAAAATTATATTGGAAGCAATATCATAAAATCGCGATACCTAATCTATAACCCATCCATTAGAGTACGCATCTGCAATAATTTTAATTTACAAACATTGTGTTGCGAATCGCAAGAATTAGCAAGACTTCAAGATTTTTTAATCATATTTCTTGAAGTCTTGCTAATTCTTGCGATACAAAAATAACTTCCAAATAAAGTCCTCCCGATTCCAGGGATATCAATTTCAGTCCATATTTTCACAGAACAAAACATCTTTTACTAACGTATTTTTGTCTACCGCCTATTTCCCAGGACTTGTAACGTTTTTATGGATGTTACATGGTGCCCCTACTAGGGCACAATGGGCCCGGCACTGTCGAAACTCGCAGTGATATGGACAGCATTCTTTATGTACGGGAAAGTAGTTTAAGCGCTCATTAACTTGTCGCTAGAAATTTTTGTCATTGGTCGCTTGGGAGTTCTTTTTCGAACGGCTTCAGGTCAAGTTGTATGAGTCGCAATTTCCAATTGATTGTATGTTTTGACCCTCAAAATACTGATAAACGCCCTCAAAATACTGATAAATTACCAGAAACCTATAAACTATCTAGGGATTGAAGCATCAGAAATATAACTGCTCGTCGAGCTGAAAGTTTCGAGTTCCATATCAATTACCGACAGTGATTATTGACGTATAACGTATCCAATATAAGCTTAAACATAATTTGTTTTGCTTATTCGAGGACGCGTCATCGATCCAATACAAATTTGTATCTATAAACTAGCTAAATTTTTCAGACATTTTTTTAAATACATCTTATCTTTGAATGAACACCTTTGCATTTGGAATAAGGTACTAAACCTCAAATTCATAAAAATATGCCGTTTTCTTGACACATAGCGAGTTATGACCAGTTGCCAAACATATTGCTCAACTGGTGGCACCACCCGCCTAAATCCGGAAAGACATGTTCTAAATTAAATTTACAAAAAAGGCAATTTAGGAAGTGGAGAGACCGTCAGAAGCAATCACTTGCAGGGTCAAGTGGGTATTAACTCAAGCAACGGCATGTCAAATGTCTGATTGGACCTCAAAAAACAGACTTTTTGTCTGTCAACTCCATTACGCTGTAAGCACTGAACCAATTACTATGAAAAACATCTTGTTTATTATTAGAATGCGAATAGTAAACAGCTTGTCTTTTTTTCATTGAGATATTTGAGCTGAAATCGTATTCCAAGAATCATTAAAGGCTGATCAATATCTTCGCTCATACAATACTACCAAGAAAGGCTTACACCGATCGACCTTTCTACTTCTACTAGGTGAAACAGAAAGGGTATACTATTTTATTGTGCAACTTAACTTTGTAAATCTAAAACTATCCGCTTTGTGGGACAGTTTAAGTACTGAAGGTTTTGTAGACTTATGAAATCTGTCAACAGCTGTATTCCTATAACACCTTTTGTTTATCATGTTTCCCCTAAAGCTGATAGTTTTAGAACTACAAAGTTAAGTTTTGAAAAAAAGTATACCCTTTCTGTTCAACCTGTATATCAATTCGGTAATTCGACGAGCATAAAGACGGAAAAATCAGCCATTACCAAATATTATACATAAAACCATAGTATACAATTTTGTTTACACATCAAGTCGCATTCGCATTCCTCAATGGCATAAGGAAAACCCGTCGAATACATACGGAAATATACCAACATTTGATAACACACAAACAGGTGAGTCATCGATTGTATCAACTTTTACTCTCGTTGTAATCATTCGTTAATTAAAGAGATCATGATAACTTCTTAACAAAGCACTTTTTGTCATTCAAAGTTAATGACAATTAATTAATAGGTTTCATAACAAATATATTAGAAGTGCCAAAATCAATGGGGATGGGCCAGTCATATAAAAGAAAAAAAATTACTGAGTGGGTTCTAGACAAGAGGCCTGAAAAAGTAGAGATAGTTGATAATCTTGATGCGTTCGAGGAGGTTTGGTGAGAAGTCACCGAGGCAAGAGATCAATGCAGGCAAATGTGGGAGACCTTTGACCAGCAGAAGGACGAAGTAATATCTAAATATATATAACTCAAAGGTGACTGACTGACTGACATAGTGATCTATCAACGCACAGCCCAAACCACTGGACGGATCGGGCTGAAATTTGGCATGCAGGTAGATGTTATGACGTAGGCATCCGCTAAGAAAGGATTTTGATTAATTCTACCCCCAAGAGGATAAAATAGGGGATGAAAGTTTGTATGAAACTTTGTCAATTAAATTCCACGCGGACGAAGTCGCAGGCACAGCTAGTTTCTTAAATAAGTTGTGGGTTGTAGCGCGCCAAGTGGATCAACAAATAACTACATTTCTTTAACAGTGCTAGTTCTGGCATTCTTAATCCTAGATTAGGTAGTGCCTGTGGGATTAGCTTTGGAAAAGGTTATTTGGATGCTAAGGGCCGTATTAATAATCGATCTCCAGTTTAACAGCGATCTTGAGTACGAATTTCGTAACATGTCGTTTTGTGCTGGTATGACATGAAAATGACATTTTCACGATCGACTTGAGATGGATTTATTAATACGGGCCTATGTCACAATTCAGTTTACCTTATCAGCTCATGAGGGTTAGTTTACGACGTTAAATCTTAAGAACACAGCACTATCCCCGAACTTATTCAAGCAAAAGTTACCATGCAATGTCATACTTTCAAACCCATTTATTTTTATATTGGATCAGCCTTTAGATAACCCTGATTTGACTGATAGAGCGTTTACTATCTTCACTCCAAGTCACTAGTGGTGGGGCTACCGTGACCTGAGGGTAATACCACTTATTTCAGTTTTTCAGGCTCCTGACTGCTCATATCAATGGCTAAGTGACCATTCATTCAGTATTACAAAATCGATATTTTCCTCAATAGTCATTGTGAGCATTGAATGAACTCTATGAATTAGGTATTGTCGCGTGTGACGTAATTACACTACATTTACGATATTATTAAAATAACAATTGACTCACAGCAATAACATGCTCTAATTTCGTTGTGTTTGTATCCTGCTAGTGCCATCGGTAAAGCCGAATTAGGGTAGACTATAAGTTGGAGCATAATAATGTTCCATACTAGCGAGGATTGATCAATAAAATTAATTAAGCAGCTAAATACAATTTTCATGCATTTATCCTAAAATCTTTGAGACGCCGTAATCTCGTATTGTTCGTATAAGTTTTGGAGTATTTATCACTAAAGGGCACAGTCGCTATCTCATAAATATATTATCAAAGGTCTAGTAATCCCACAAATAAAAAGTTTGATTAAGATACGATTCAGTTTCCTCTCCCTATGTGAACCCTTCAAACGTCACCATTGCAAACCAATTATTAGGTGATATAAAAGCTTCTATATTTAGCCACCGCTAGGATGTCTCTGGCAGCGCATTGTTGTTTTTCATTCGCGTGCCGAGCGGTAATCGGTTTAGCTCAACAGAATAATACCGCTGATTAAGTGGCGCGATCGGGGCATGCTCTTTGATTACGCTAATAGAATGTGTTGGCGATTCTATTCCCACGGCGGAACGGATCTTTTGTGAGGATTTAAGGAACTCTATTAGAGTTCAATGTAGCGTGTAATTTTGGGATTAACCTGGGTAAAGATAAGGGTATGTATCGTGGGAATAGTAATTTAAATTTATTATGGTGGCTAGATTTGTCTGTATTTTAAAAAAAATTGTGATGGTTGCAGGTTTGATCGATTTCAATCGGAACAAATTTTGGGAATGGTCTTTTAGAAATTGGTCTGCGTGATGCTGAGATCACAAACAGACATGTTCAAACAAAAACAATGATGTAATATTTGAATTAAATAACTAAAATTGAAAATTTAGAAAACCCCCGATGCGACGACTTTTTAAACTACAAAAGAGCTGATAATTTTCAAACGGTTGAACCGATTTTCATAAAACATAGCTAAGAACACTCTCGATCAGAATACCTATATAACAAAAAAAAAACAACATTGAAATCGGTTCATCCGCTTGGGCGCTACGATGCCAAAGACAGACACACAAATACACATGTTAAACTTATAACACCCCTCTTTTTTGTCGGGGGTTAAAAGCAGTACATAAGAAACAACCAATCATCAATATAAAAATATCCCGAAGTACATATTAAGTCACTTATAGTCTAAATTATCCCGTTGAGGTTGTAACTCGGCTCGGGAACTACACAATAGTTGTGTGGTAATAGCGTATGTGGGCGTACCCGTGCCCCGAATATAAAGCGGATCTCACTTAGAGGGTATTTTATTGCTTTTTTACAAACTCCATGCAAATAAGGTCCTGTTCGATAAGTCTGCCTGAAATTGATTGAAGTCTGTAAGAATAATGATTTACGCATGGATGCAAAGTCAAACTTAAAAAAACTTCAGGTCTAATTTAATTCATAAGGTGCAGTTCCGAAATAATGGACATAGATAGAGAAAACTCGAACACCATATAAAGGGATTGAAGTAAGATGCCAGATGGGGTATGCACAGTTGACGGAACTTTTCCCATGTCAGTAAAGAAAGCTCCCATCTTTCTTTTACAAATGAATTAGAAGAAGGATAGAAGCTGTCGTTTTCGGCACGTCGTACCATTTAGGTCTACCTATGGCCTGTATTCTACCTTTGGGTAAGACTCGCAGAATCGATACCAATTGGGGGCAGAAAAGTGACCACGCGCCGGAAGACGCCTTGTAGCAGTCCGCCCCATAGTTAACCGATGAGATTACACGATTCTGGGTGAGTGCAAGACATTGAGGGAGATGTATTTCTTACAGTAGATATCTTTCGTATGATGGATGCACGTAACTTTTTAGGCTCAGGGTCATTTACGAATTAATTCATCGCTAGCTTAACACGTAATAAAACATCTTGAAAACAACTTTTATAAGAAACATTAACTAAATCAAACAAATCTGTTGATCATCGTGGTTCTCATCTCGTAGAGATCGTATAAGTCAATCAAGGCGAAATGATTTAATACTTCTTTTGTAAGCGATAGGCTTGTAAGCTCTGATGTCCTAGGATGGAAATAAATTATTTACTTATTTGCTTACTATTGCTTAAGTGTGGAAGTTTCTTTTCGGTATTAACTTTCATGGTGTAGGACGCGAGATACGAATTAGGCTATTGGAATCTTGCTGTGGGTGGACCCAAGAATGAAGAAAAGGTGGGAAGCGACCAAAGCAAAGAAGGATACACAATTTCTACCCCTCTTTAGCTCATCCTTTTAACACAGGTTTATTAATCAAGCAGCTAAAAGCGTAACTAACAATTTTAGATACAGTACACTCCTCTCTTGGACAATGGGCGTTCGACTTTGATCATTTACGTTTGTTTTGAAATGTTAGAAAGGTGGAACGTAAACATGTACACGGAACTTTCACTGCGAGCTTGTGAGATACATAAGCAGTAACCGAACGGTCTTCATGTGCTAATTTGTAGAGAAATTGGGTAACAGTGCTATTGGCTTCACTAGGGAAAATCGGTCCTCTGAAATTCTAACTAAAGCAACAATTTTGATTATTTGTAGACGATTGAGATACAATTGGATTATTAAAACTCAGAATTCAACGAAGCTACCCAAAACCCAATCCCGGGGTGTTTATGCTAGAATTGCAACATAGTTCAACCGTTGAAACATGACAAGCATCGATAAAGTTTCGCTAAAGCGTACTGAGTTACGTATTTTTATTACTTCATTATCACTTGCTCACGGTGAAGGAAAACATAGTATCAGCATCCGTTTCGAAAACGTTTAAAGATGTCTACGAACATGTAACAGCAGAAGCGTTTAATAATCAAATTTGCTTGAAGGATGATCTTGCAATTAGGGAAGACTCGAAACCGGTAGGTAGTTGACCATGAATGGGTTTACTATTGTAACGATTTAACATAAAAGAGAGTGCGGTCGGTATTAACAACCTAGGTAGCTAATTGAAATAATAGTGAATAATCATTGCGGAGCGTAGAAAAATAAGTGACTCAGACTAATCCCTGGAAGCTCGTTATTATCTGAGTTTCAGCGTAAACACTTGTGTTATTGCGACATTGAGATCAGGATACTTTATCACAATGTTGAATATCTTCACGGTTTAACCGGTAGCTGGGTAGCCATAGAGGTGTGCGAGTGTGCGAGTATGGTAATAAGATCTATCTACTAAAATACCATATGGACTATTGGTTGGGAAATTGTATTTTCGTAGTACGTACGAAAATACTATCTTGGTATGTTACCGAGATCTTCCAGCGATTGTGACCCAAAATACAAGCGTTGCTTAGTTTGGGAATATACATTTGGGGGTTTAATAAGGGGGGGAAGGGGGGTGGGGGTTAATAAGGAGGAAGTACAAACGCAAATTAACCGGATTAGATTGGATCAGAATGGATTGAGCGTCGGAGTGGAAATGTTTCGAAAAGGAAATGCGACAAAATCATTCTATAAGTCTTTATAAGACTTTTTCATCGAATCATAAGAATTCGATAGATTATAAATATGCTCTTGCGTCAGCCTTCTAAAGACGAATTGAAAATTCGTTTTTATCATGCTACATATCAAAAAATGTTTCCATGCAATTTGACAGATATTTATCCAGAATTCCAGAGAAGGAACAGATAGGTACCTAATTGTATTTTACCAGCAAGTTTCTTAATATCAACACGAGTAAAACTGCGCGCATAAGCTAGTTATGCAACATTACATTTATTAATGCAATCTCGCGCATCGGTAAGCAACAGCGATATATTTAGCTTGGAAGATAAGTGAATCAATTGTGGATTTTGTCTCCACTTATCAAAGTAATGTCATGTTTCATTTTTATAATAACATCTATAAATAAAATGGCGATATTTATATATTTATATGACTATTGTGTGTTGAACTACAAGCCCAAGACCTTTGGATATGTGGAGGTGAGGAAAGAATATCTATACAAATTACAAATAAATAAAATTGGAGTGTCTGTTTGTAATATCAAAATAACAGCTTTTCACTAAATGCATATGAAAGTACATACGACACGTATAGCAAAAACACGATTTAAATTTTTTTGTCTGTATGTCTGTCTGTATGTTTGTTCCGGGTAATCTCCGAAACGGCTGGACCGATTTTGACGGGACTTTCACTGACAGATAGCTGATGTTATAAGCAGTAAATTAGGCTTTTATTTTAGAAAAACAAAAGATGGGTGCTGTCGCGCGGGCTCAGAACGCGGGAGCGGGCTCTTTTGTTAAGTTAAATTCCACGCTCACGAAGTCGCGGGCTCAGCTAGTAATAAATAAAAAACATTATGCCCTTAATTTATAGAGTCTAATAGAAGATACTATTGAAGAGACATTGTTAGTCTAAGAGTATAATAAATCAACAATGGCGTTGCAAATCACTTTTGTTATAAGGGATGCATTGTGAACGTCATATTTGGTCACCATTGTCGATCCTGGTTTACAGGAGTAACAGTGGTGGGAGTGTGTGGCGGGACCAGTCCCAATGAAAAAACCCATTGTAAATAAAAAATGTAAACAAAAAGTTGATGGTCCAGTTAGTTACCTATTGAAAAGAAATACTTTTTATGTTTTGATATTTTTATAACAACATCTCATAACATAATTCTATGAGAACATTTTTAGGATTGGCCATTGTTTTTTTTTCATTTTTATTATTGACTAGCTGAGCCCGCGACTTCGTCCGCGTGGAATTTAACTTAGCAAAAAAGCCCGCTCCCGCGTTCTGAGCCCGCGCGACAGGACCCACTTTTTTGTTTTTCTAAAATAAAAGTTGCCTAAGTTACTGCTTATAACACCAGTGAAAGTCCCGTCAAAATCGGTCCAGCCGTTTCTGATATACTCTTTGATTTTATATGTTTTTATTATTTTACGCGGAACCCTAATTGTTTTTCAAAAATTAAAGTAGCCTAAGTTACTCCTTATAACATCAGCTATCTGCTAGTAGAAGTCCCGTCAAAATCGGTCCAGCCGTTTCTGATATACTCTTTGATTTTATATGTTTTTATTATTTTACGCGGAACCCTAATTGTTTTTCAAAAATTAAAGTAGCCTAAGTTACTCCTTATAACATCAGCTATCTGCTAGTAGAAGTCCCGTCAAAATCGGTCCAGCCGTTTCGGAAATTACCCGGAACAAACAGACAGACAGACAGACAGACAAAAAAAAAAAATCGCGTTTTTGCTATAGGTGTCATATGTACTTTCATATCGACGGGAGAAAGCAGAAATGTCGTGACTTGCACTTTGGGCTAATTCACTTTTTACCATATTCTTGTATAAAAAAAAATACTGCTTCGAAGGGTCTGGGTCTCGTTTTCCTATCATTAATTTTTTTATCGATACGATATATAAAATAAACGACATACAGCAAAATGAAACGTGTATCGAAGGTTTATATTTAAGATACAACAAATCCGTAGCCAAAAAACATCTAAATGAAACGTGTATCGAAGGTTTTATATATAAGATACAGCAAATCCGCAGAAAAAAAACATTTTTGTCTAAGTTGTCCATACATTTTATCTCACAGATACAACATTTATGCAGCCTGAAATTGAAACATGAATTGGCGTAACTTGTGCAAAATCCTTGATAGACATACTTTACGACAATTTAGACAAAAGCATCAGATAGGCCCTAGATAAACATATATACATACCAATTTTCAACTTTCTATCTCAATAAATATATTAGTTATGAATTTTTGAAATAGTTTTTTAGCTCTGGTGTAAAGTTGTGTTTTTCAAGCTACGACAATTCCGCTTTCTTCCGTCGATATGCATTTAGTGAAAAGGTGTTATTTTGATATTACAAACAGACACTACAATTTTATTTATTTGTATAGATCATTAAGTAGATATTTGTGCAAAACATTATGATGCAATTTTTTACTGGAACAGATTACAAATTTATAAATCATAATACACAATGTACCTGTCAAAAGTTGACTAATTACTACAAACAAATTAACATGATAACAAAGATACAAGCAGTGATACTATACTGTATTGATTGGATTTGATTATTATCAAACATCAATTAATATATTATCACTTATTATCAAAAAGGGAAATAAATCGTGACTGCCACTGCTACGAAAGCCAATTCCACCATGGACTTTAAGTGACAGTGTTACAGCTATATGGCATGTACTGTACCCACATCTCTTCTATATTAAGGCCTATTATCCATGAAAGCGTAATGTCCTAGACACGTTTTCGTCATTTTACACTCAATATATGAAACCATGAAACTGCGAAAGTCCGACAGACGGGCAATAAATCTATACAAATAAATAAAATTGGAGTGTCTGTTTGTAATATCAAAATAACAACTTTTCACTAAATGCATATGAAAGTACATACGACACCTATAGCAAAAACGCGATATAATATTTTTTTGTCTGTCTGTCTGTCTGTCTGTATGTTTGTTCCGGGTAATTTACGAAACGGCTGGACCGATTTTGACGGGACTATCACTGGCAGATAGCTGATGTTATAAGGAGTAACTTAGGCTACTTTAATTTTAGAAAAACAATTAGGGTTCCGCGTAAAACAATAAAAACACATGAAATCAAAAAGTATCTTCGAAACGGCTGTACCAATTTTGACGGGACTTTCACTTGGTAGATAGCTGATGTTATAAGCAGTAACTAAGGCTAATATTAGCAGGCTTTTTTGTTAAGTTAAATTCCACGCGGACGAAGTCGCGGGCTCAGCTAGTAAATAAATATTGCCAGACTGACACACCAACTGTGTGTTCCCAAACTAAGCAACGCTTGTACTATGAGCATCGTACTATGGACTGGGGGCGATCCTAGTGACAACCAGACTTGGGCAAATTACGATAAGGCCATTTTGGAAATTTGCCCTACGGGAATCGAACCCTCAACCACCCGATGCAGTGAGCCTAGCGGCCTATGCTCGAACCACTGCGCCAAGCGGTCGTCAAAGCTATGGAGATGGAATGGGGACAAAAGCGCATAGGCTGTCAGCTGCGTAGTTTTATACCTATGTAAGGGTAAAATCAGTGATAGCCGATTGGTTAAAGCACGCGTCTTGCGGGCACCAGGTCTTGGGTTCAAATCCCGGCTCGCACCTCTGGATTTTTCGAAATCTATGTGCGATTCATAATTTCAATATGATTATCACTTGCTTACGGTGAAGGAAAACATCGTGAGGAAACCTGCATGTCTTAGAAGGTCTAACCAATTTTCGAAAGACATGTGAAATCCGCCAACCCGCACTGGGCCAGCATGGTGGATTATGGCCTGAATCCCCCTCATGTTGAGGGGAGGCCCGTGCCCAGCAGTGGGACATCAAAAGGGCTAAATTATTATTATTATTTAAGGGTAAAATGAGCGTACACCAAGCGTATCATGATGAATACGCATCTATAAAGCTGCATTATGTGAACAGTAGATCTAACAACAATGACACATTGAGTGAGAGAGTTGGAAGAACAACCCTCCCTCTCTTCCGCTCCCTCAATCCCATTCCCCTTGAGGTTGGCAACATGTGAGCAACGCCTTTAGTACAGAAAGCATCTGTTGGCTATGGTATGATTGTATGCAGACTTTTTTGAATAAAATAAATAAATAAATAACTCCTATTTGAGTCTACACTGGCAATTTTAAAACTGTCATTAAAAAGCCATGAAACTTTCATAACAATACAATTATAAACCATATTATTATTACAGTAATGAATGATTACTTGGTAGTAAGTAACCCTCTATTTGAAGTTAATTAGGTAGTGTTCAACATTTCCGCATTAACAGAACCTATTCGTAATTGGTTTGGTTTGCAATTAGGTGCAGTGAACAAAATAGTGTTGTGACCCATCATATGTCTTATTCTGTTTGCCACAAGCTAGATTTTAACTTACATGTTACCTTCGTAATAAACTTTATTCACAGTGACAGTTTCGAAAGGAATATCTTGTAGGTGGGTTATGACTTACGAGTCAGTATTCATTATTGTACCAATGGATACTGTTGTTAATATTCCAAATTTCTGAGACATTTTTAGAGAAAAATGATAGCCAAATTGTTGGATAAAGATATATCCTAAAATTCTATTAAGTTATTTTACAATACCATCAAGCCTTTCTCTTTAACATACTACACTGGGACCCATAGTGCTATTGCAGAAATGTGGATTCATGTCAGTGGCCCTATGTAATAGTTGTGAATCATATACAAACATCTTAAGTTTATTTTTTTATATAACAAAGTTGGCAAACAAGAATACAGTCCATGTGATGTTAAGCAGCATCTCAGCCTATAGATGCGTGCAATACCAAAGGCATTGCTTGCATGTTGCCGACCTAAAGGGGAGTGGGACAGAGGGAGGGGAATGGCACATTACTTAGAATCAATACAAAATATTGTAAACCTCATAGGTAAGTATACAATCATTACAATGTTGCCATTGTTTAGGTATGAATACAATCATTAAGTTAAATTAAATCATGTATCATGACAACTCATGATTTGAATGCAATAACATTGAAAAATACAGCACCAATACACTTTAATATTATAACAATTTGGGAAAAACGCACCCAAATAGATTCAGAATACAGAACCGAATATAAACTTTTATACCGAAAAATTGTAATGGAAACAGTCTTATTGAATTCTAAACAGATTTGTATTGAATTAAATAAACACAACGGGCACAATATCAGATAACAGGGACATTTTCAAGGTGTAAAAAGTGCAATAGCGTAGATAATGTTGCCGTCAAGTTTCTTATCATGCAGCGCTTAATTGCTTAAAGTTTTTAATGATAAAAAGCGTGCGGGACTCACCAGCAGGTGGGCGTGGCGTTGTCCACCGTGTCTTGGTTGGGCTGCGAAGGAGACTCGGCTCCCCGCGCGCCGCCCGCCACTGATGAAGCCGTGGTGTCTTCCTGCCCCTCACTGCGCCCGCATCATCACTATCCCGCGACCACGACACGCGCACTGCTATTATCTCGACAGCACTGATACTAGTTGCATCTCTATCTGAAAATCACCACACTGCCTTACTTATGCACTAGCAAGCCCCAATGTACACTGGCTCGTTTGCACTCCCCGCGGATTCAGCGCGCCCACACTGTCCCAGAACACCCCTACAGCATCCCAGTCACGGCCGAGACGACCTCCGGAGCACTGGTTCACGCCCCGATATCACAACACGCGATTATATCCAACTAAAAAAATGGCAACCTTTAGCAGTTCCGACCCGACTCAACTCGCGGCTACACCATGGAATACTGTAATATTTATAAACTTTCACGGGTTAATTATAGACCAGACGTTACTATTAACGTTTGAACATAAGTAAAAGCTGAGAAAATAATATTTATAAATAGCTGCGGATTATTTTGATACAAATCTATATCGGTCTATCACTGAATACACACCCCTGTCTCGGGTGCCTTGGATCCTCTTCTTTCTCTTTACGATACGCTTATCATATGAAATTTAGCACGGATTAGTTATTACAAATAAATGACCTACACCCTGATAACTACAAAGACATTTTGTAGCAATGACAGCGGAACGTATCGGCTTCACAGAACCTATAGAAAAAAATCAACATGTCGCCTCCTGTGATATTGCAAGGTGTTTTTTTATCATTGAAACTTCAGTCAAAATCGAGATAAAGGGGCGTGGTCATCGATAATCGAGAAGATTTTCTGACTATGAACGAAAGAGATAAAGTACCTAATTTTGAAGAATTTTCCGCAAAAGTTGAAGGGATAATATACTAATTTATTTCACATATATTTAGCAAACGAATAATTATTTGTACAAGGAAATCTTAATTTATTTCACATAATATGAAATTCGACTATCGTCAAAACACGAAATGAATAAAATTTTCAGGATAAATTATTTTGGTATGATCCCTTACAAATGTCTATGGTGGATGATATGATTGAATGAAAAGATTCGGAAACGTCACTTGTTGATTTTGTCCGTGGTGTTTTCCGTTAAATGTTCGTTCAGTTTATCGTTCAGTCATTTGTAGTCATATGGCGCGATTTGTATTTGCTGAAATCGAAAATCATTATTTTTTATTATAAAAGAAAAACAATACAATTTTAACAAACGCAACTGATGTATCAAGGATATGGCGAAACACAATAAAACATTACATCTTATAGCTTCTAAACTAGGACTTGGCGAAGAAGAAAAAGTTTTACGGTACGTAAACAAACAAATTTCAAACAATCAAAACCAACATTTTACAAACTTTTCAAAATTAGAAATAAGTACAACTAGGAGCAAAGATGAATTAACAAATCTACACTTCTATGAATACCTTGTTTTACTTTCTAACCCAAAAATAAATAAGTGTATCAACTCTGATGTTATCTTTTGCAGGAAAGCCGATGAATTTCATCGTCTGTTACAAACGAAATGGACTGCAGGGAGCAACATAAGTGATACAAGTAAACTTGTAATTTGTCTAGACTTGGCTGCTATCCTCCTCGGAGCTGATCTGGATATTGTTAGTACCCACTTAAACTTAATTATCGTACTAACGAGAAAACATACGTCTTGCGATATAGTAGTGTGACGTTCCCCGCACTGAGCCAGCGTGGTGGACGATGGCCCGAATTCCCCTTGAATTTGGGGGGGGGAGTAGGGGCCGATAATATGGCAATAGACTAGCCACCATATTAGGACTGACACTCATCAGAGACATTTCAGTTCACTGCAGTACATCTCTGTATACCTTTCCAGTGAAAGATGGAACAGGCATTATGGTGTTTGACACTGATACAGACCAACTGTATGATTCAAAGCTAAACAATCATCATACAATGGGTGGCTACTGTATGATAGACTGGGGTTTTCTCAGTGCTGCCCAGACAACCACAAATTACAAATAACCAAAATTTTGTCTTGAAACCTGCAGCCTCTCAGTGCAGTGAGTCAAGCAGCCTATGCTCAAATACTAGTCTAAACACTCATCAATGTTTATAAACTACTAGCTGTACCCTGCACCTGTTGCTACGCTGTCAAACATTGGTTGTACCAATTCAGAAACCTTTGTGGGCTCATGCACAACACTTTTCGAAAGATCATGACATGATCAAATGCATAGTGTACAATTCTATAAAGGACATACAGAGAAACATTCATTTTTATATATATAGATTGTTTCTTTCCAGAAATCAGCCATAAAGTACTCCGGTCTGAAGCCGTCGACATACACAAACAGCCGCAAGGTGGTCGAGAACCTGCTGGAGCTGAACAGTGACAAGCTGACCGCTGCCATGCTGTGCCTCATGCTGCAGTGCACTGGAGTGCAGGAGCTGGCTGACAGGATACTAGAGGAGTACCAGAGGAAAGCTAAAATGGTAAATGATGATGATGAATGAAATAGTAAATGATGAATGAAAATATAGTACTGGTTGAAACAAAAAGGGTACACTTTTTTTCAAAACATAACTTTGTAATTTTAAAACTATCAGCTATGGAGGAAACTTGAAGAACAAAAGGTGTTATAGGAATACAGTTGTTAACAGATTTCATAAGTCTACAAAACCTTCAGTACTTCAACTGTCCTGCAAAGCCGATAGTTTCATAGTATATAAATAATATAATAATAATTTTAGACCTTTTGACGTCCCACTCCTGGGCACGGGCCTCCCCTCATTTCTGTGATGTCACATTCACATGACAGTAGTTTGGTACGGTTTGCGTTTATTCTGATTGGAAACTTTAATTATATGTACTTTTGCTAATGTCTAAGTTGTTTTAAAAAAAAACTCACTTTGAGTAATCTTAAGTATTCTTAACTTAAGACATTATTTATATACTTACATTGAAATGTCCCATTCCTGTGAAAAGGCCTTCCCTACATTTCCCTGTCTCAGCATGTCCCAGTATCTGGGCCAATGCCTACCAAGAGGATAAATGTTATTTTTCATTATTCCAGGCTGTTGATTTGAATCTACCCCAGTATGTCTGTATGGCAGTGTATCACGCTTGTCGGTAAGTAATACCATTTTTAATTCAACAATAATGGTTATATGTTACAAGGTCCCCCAAAATGTTGTTGTTTTGCTTCAGAATGAATAAAATCAAAATATCTAAAAGCAAAATCATAGAGAAATCTAGACTGAAACCAATGCAGTGGACGAAGTTAGATGGGGAGTGGACCAAATTCGTTGATGAGAATTTTGCAGTGGCTAAGAAGAAAAGAGGCAAAGCTAAGAATGCTGTAGAACATGGTAAGTATGTTATAAATAAATATTGTCAAGCTATCATCACCTGTAGAGTCCAAACTAAGCAATGCCTGTAGCTGTATGGGTACCATACAATGCACTGGGGGTGATCCTAGTGGCACCCAGACCAGGGCAAATCACGAAAAGGCTTTAACAATGCCATTTTAACTCACCGACAATTTATTCCCGCGTTCCGATCCGGTGGTAGATTGACCCTCGCCACCTCTCCTGGCAGCGGCCCAAGCCGAGGTCGTGTCCCTTGTGGCGCCCTTGAGCTAGCTGCCCCCCTGCCCCTCTGGCTGGGCCCTCTGTCCGGGTGAAGTTGTTATGGCCACTCTGGCCAACAACATATAGTCATATAAAAAAAAACCAATTTATTCCCATAACATAACTTTATTTTTCAGTGGAAAAGGAAGAAATTATGGAAATAGACACTCCCAAACCTGAGGATATCGTCCAGGACACGATAGAATCGTACGAAGATTGGAAGATGAGGATGCTGGAGACGGCATACAAAGAGTTAAAAGAACTGGAAATGTTGGAGAGAAAAATTGTGACTCCTAGGAAATCCCCCAGGAAATCGGTACAAAAATTCTCACCCTACAAAAGCCCTAGCAAAACCACTAAATCCCCTAGTAAGAGTGTTCGATTACTATTCCCTATGGATTTGTGATAGTATGGCACCTTCCAAGAATACAAGGCTTACATCCACTATTGTGTCAGAATACAATCGTCAAAGTTGGCTCGGTCTCGTGTACTAAGGGAAGACGGAGAATTTTGATTGGTCCGTACAAGGCCGAGCCGTGAATGGACCAATCAAAATGTCAGTTGCGGTCATACATACATATGCAGTGGCACTCGCAAAGCATATGTTGTTAGGCTATCCGGGATGTCCAGCTATGCGGCGTCTGCCTTATTGGTCTGTGTAGTAAAGGTATTAATTTAATTTCATGGTATAATTTATTACGTAATTTTTATTATAATGATGTGAATATTAAAATTTTGATAGTGTAAGTAATATTTAGATATTTTCCTTTTTTTAATATAACAAATTCGGCGAACAAGCGTACGACTCGCCTAATATTAAGCAGTTACCGTAGCCTGTAGATGCTTGCGATACCAAAGGTATTGCTCGCACGTTACCGATCAGAAAGTGAGTTATACTAGGTGAAACAAAAAGGGTATACAATAATTTTTGCAACTTAACTTTGTAAATCTCAAACTATCGGCTTTGTGGGACAGTTGAAGTACTAAAGGTTTTGCAGACTTGTGAAAACGGTCAACAGCTGTATTCCTATTACACCTTTTGTTTTTCACGTTCCCTCCAAAGCTGATGGTTTGAGAATTACAAAGTTAAGTTTTGAAAAAAAAGTATACCCATTATGTTTCACCTTGTACAGAGGGAGTGTTGGGCTTACGGCTCTTTCTCACGCGTCGTAAGAAACGCAACTATAATTATTGTTTTCTTATATTTACGCGAATACTACACATTGAAATAAAACTATTTTTCGGATTTTATCGCGTTTATTAACTTTATGTTCCCGACGAAGTCTGCAATCTGTGAACATGTACAGGACCGCACCCGCCATTATATCAGATTTGATAAACCACAGATCCTCGCAAAAGAACACCGATTCCGACCAAGGATGATACGTGAGGCCATTGAAATTAAAAAACATCCTAATTTCAATAGGGAAGATGGCTGGGTGCTACCACCAATGGGATCCAGTAATTAATATAATTAAATCCAAAACCAAGTGTACCATTGCAAGACCTCGAGACACTGTGAGCACTTTCTGCGTGGATCGGACCGCAAACAACAACTAAATATGAGGGTACCCAGTTACTAACTATAACATCAGGACGTCTAACACCTCAGTCCCCCCGTGACCATGGCTGCTGTAAAGCAACCGAAACGTCGGGAACATAAAGTTAATAAACGCGATAAAATCCGAAACATAGTTTTATTTCAATGCAACTATAATTGCTACTTCACGCCGATTTTCTGTGAGAGGGTGGTTCTACCCCTGTCATACCAGCCCGTATATAAGCTGTACTCACTTGGCTACAGGTTGGCCTTTTACCACCATCAAACTACGTATCTGTTTTCGTTAATACTAATTCCGTAGGAGCACGGCTGCGTCTTATTAATATAAAATACTAGCTGTGCCCCGCGACTTCGTCCGCGTAGTATTTAACTTAACAAAGATTTCGGGATTATCGGGATAAAAAGTATCATATGTGTTAATCCCGGTTATAAGCTATCTGAGTTCAAAATTTCATCCAAATCCGTTCAGTAGTTTTTGCGTGAAGGAGTAACAAACATACATCCACACTCACAAACTTTCGCATTAATAATATTAGTAGGATAATATATCGCCAGACTGACACACCAACTGTGTGGTCCCAAACTAAGCAATGCTTGTGCTATGGGTACCGTACAATAGACTGGGGGCGATCCCAGTGACACCCAGATCTGGGCAAATTACGAAAAGGTCATTTCCAAAATTTGCCCCGGCGGGAATCGAACCCGCAACCACCATGTGCAGTGAGCTACACTCGATCCACTACGCCAAGCGGTCGTATTTATAACAGTGTTTGCAATAAAATCTCAAATTATAAATTTGCAATAGTTTAGATAGTGCCCGATTTCCGTCGGTATAAACTTAAAACATTAACTTTTTAAAATTGCAATATCTGTAAAAAAATATTGCGGCTAAATAAAGACCATTGCGCTATAAAATTCAGGCACAACCAAAATCTATACAGTCATGCCCAATATGGCGTTTGTAACGATATTTATATTACTGTTCTCCATTGTAAAGTGTGATATTACAACCGAGCATCTGATGTTAAACCAGCAAATCAACACTACGGAAGATGTGGTCACGTTTGACGACCCGAGCCGGCCCTCCCTCGCGTACCCTACCTCCCTCGGGTTCCTCTTCATCTTCGCCACCCTTCTCATAGGCGTCGTCGTCAGATCAGTGATGCTGTGGCTCGGAATGTGCGTACCATATCGCGTGGTGATGTTCTCCATCGGAGGCCTGGCGGGCTTCTGCGCGAGCCGTTTTCCCACCTTCAAACCGATAGTCAACATATGTTACATGGACGTGGATATACTTTTGATCACGTTTCTCCCAATACTGATATTCAGAACCGCATACAGTGTTGACGCGCATTCGTTCTGGAGGAGTTTCCCTCAAATAATATTGGTTGGAGTGCCCGGTGCTTTGCTGACGGCGCTCATGGCCGCTTTCATGGCGTATTATCTTATAGAATCCTCATGGAATTTCACGACAGCTTTGCTCTTTGGTGTTGTGTGCTCACCTATTTACCCATTAGAAGTGGTTAAACAGTTAAAAGTTATGACTAGAGGGAAATATATCAGTGTGTTACTGTTAGGGGAGGGTTTGCTGGGAGATGTTACCGTCATGATCGAGTTTACAGTCGTCTTCGGTTATTTAGCGATGGCGATAACGGAGCCGTCTCAAATAGCGTTACTGTTAGTACGTTACGCGGGCGGTGGATTGTTGCTAGGCATAGTTATGGGTAAAGTAACGGGTACTTTGCTATCGATAACGTATTACGACGTGTTGTGCGCGGTGACTGTAACGCTAGGTGGTGCGTATTTGACTTATTATATCGGTGAGAAGTATTTGTACGTCTCGGGGTTGCTGGGTACGGTGATAACAGGGGTGTTGGTGAGCAATAAGAAGTCGACGGTGGCGGGTGATGTGGAGCAAGTGATAACGCACTTCTGGACGATATTGGCCCACGCGGCGAACAGTCTTGTGTTCACTATGATAGGCGTGGTGATATTCGAGAAGGTCAGCTATGTGATTAGCGTGCGGCAGGTGGCGTTGGTATTCGTCACGTATACTACTGTATATTGTTCGAGGTAAGTTTTTTAAAATATTATTAAAAAAACGATATCAAAGAAACCTGGGTTCACAAACAAGCAAGAATAAATAAATATCGCCAGTCTGACATACTGTCAATTGTGGACCAATTTTGAAAATAATAATTATTTAAAGGGTTTGTTTAAAGGGTAGATACACTCCAGGTAGTCACATAGATTTATTTCTTTCATTTGGAGTCGGTGCCACTATATTTAAGCTTTCTACTACCTTAAGGTTACTACTTAGGAAGGTACCTACCCCACCTTACTTCAATTGGCACCGACTGCAAATGAAATAAATTACAAAGGCCCTAGTATTACTTTGCCGCTGGCGCAGTGGTGGTTGAGGGTTCGATTCCCGCCGGGGCAAATTTCGGAAATGGCCTTTTCGTAAGTTGCCCGGGTCTGGGTGTCACTGGGATCGCCCCACTCCATTGTACGGTACCCATAGTACAAGCGTTGCTCAGTTTAGGACCATGCAGTTGGTGTGTCAGTGTGGCAATATTTTTATTTCAAACTTGAAAAAAAAACTGTGTTGTCTAGGGGCGCTCGAAAGAAGCGAGGCTTTATAGTCAAAAACATAGAAACTAAGCGTTAAAAACAGCTGCGGCGCACTCTGTATACCTATATAGGTATATGTCGTGTAACACTACTGACGCTTAGCACGGATAGAGTGGCCGCGCGGCGAGCGCCCCGATCGTCCGTGTAGAAGCTTCGCTTAAAAATACTTCACTGGTAGGAAGGAAGTATCTAAGCGTGAGACATCACTACATAGTATAAAGCAAAGTCGCTTCCCGCTGTCTGTCTGTCCCTATGTATGCTAGATCTTTGAAACTACGCAACGGATTTTGATGCGGTTTTTTTAATAGATAGTGCGATTCAATGGAATGTTTATACGTACTTATAACACATCCTACTAATATTATAAATGCGAAGGTTTATGAGTGTGGATGTTTGTTACTCTTTCAGGCAAAAACTACTGAAGGGATTTGGATGAAATTTGGAATACAGATAGTTTATAACCGGGATTAACACATAGGATACTTTTTATCCCGATAATTCCGAAATTTTTGTTAAGTTAAATACTACGCGGACGAAGTCGCGGGGCACAGCTAGTGCATAATATAGTAGAGAAACACTTTAGTATCAGCATTGCACCCGTGCGAAGCCGGGGCGGGTCGCTATTACTTTATATAATAATCCAATAAAAGAAATTTCAATATCCCTATTGTTCTATAAATCCTTTCAAGGCTGATGGTATACGCAGCCATGACGCCAATCCTCTGCCACGTGGGGTACGGCATGACCTGGCAGCATTGCATGGCGTGTGTGTGGGGAGGCCTCAGGGGCCCCCTGTCTCTGTGCCTAGCCCTGATCGTGCTGCAGACACCCGCGGTTGCTGACGCTGGAGAGGTATACACTCTTCGCGTGGCTTAGGCCTGCCTTGCTTCTGTAGTCTTTCTTTAAAAATATGGCCCACCCAGTTTAATAGGTATTTGGCTAGTGTCAAGTAACTAATAAGCAGTGATAGCCGATTGGTTAAAGCACGCGTCTTGCGGGCACCAGGTCTTGGGTTCTAATCCTGGCTCGCACCTCTGGATTTTTCGAAATCTATGCGCGAATCATAATTTCTATATGATTATCAATTGCTTACGGTGAAGGAAAACATCGTGAGGAAACCTGCATGTCTTAGAAGATCTAACCAATTTTCGAAAGACATGTGAAATCCGCCAACCCGCACTGGGCCAGCGTGGTGGATTATGGCCTGAATCCCCCTCGTGTTGAGGGGAGGCCCGTGCCCAGCAGTGGGACATCAAAAGGGCTAAATTATTATTATTATTATAAGTAACTAATAGCACACATTTAATAACAATACAATCCGAAAATGTGCCCGTCCTCTTTGGAAAACCAAAATGGAGTCCCAATTGTGTTAGTAATTCTCCTAAACGGCTTGACCGATTTTGGAATTTTTTGTTTTACTTATTTGGCCACCCGGATTGTACTTAGCTGTAGTTAGACCTGGTTAGTGGCGCTGTTATCGACACCCAGATAATAGCGAAGCTATATCTATACATATATATAAAATTTTCGTGTCACGGTGTTTGTCCGAAACGGCTCGACCGATTTTTAGGATTTTTTTATGTATATTTGGTAGGTATGAGAATAGGTCGTAAAGTATATTTCATACCTAGAAATAATTTATATGGCGGCACAACGTTTGCCAGGTCAGCTAGTAGTAAGATCACTACATACATAGTATAAAACAAAGTCGCTTCCCGCTGTCTGTCTGTCCCTATGTTTGCTTAGATATTTAAAACTACGCAACAACACATTTTGATGCGGTTTTTTTTAATAGATAGAGTGATTCAAGAGGAAGGTTTATATGTATAGGTAATACATGCATTCTATACCTAGTAGAGAACACTGATAATTTTAGAGGTTTCTTGCACCCGTGCGAAGCCAGGGCGGGACGCTAGTACCTAAGTAATAAAACTTTCCCAGATATTCATTATCCAAACGGCCGGGTTAGTCATCCTGTCGCTGGTGATAAACGCCACATCCATGCAAAAGGTCCTCAAGATCCTGGGCCTGGCGGAGATATCCCTCGCCAAGAAGGCGAACATGACCAATTGCGTGAAACGCGTCATGATCACTAGGGACCGGTGCATTTCCATGCTGAAGATGGACAAGTTCCTCGCTGATGCAAACTGGGACTTAGTACAAGTTGGTAAGTTGATACAGACTAAAAAAAATCGCCAGACGAACACACCAGCTGTATGGTCCCAAACTAAGCATCGCTTGTACTATGGGTACCGTACAATGAACTGGGGGCGATACCAGTCTGTCTGGAAAGAGAAGAAATTATTGTTAGGAGCATCTTATTTGTTTAGCCATAAATTATGGGCATCAATTTTGTTCGTATATACTATAGCGGCCCGCCCCGGCTTCGCACGGGTACATTACGGTTACATTATTGGAGTTTTAGTAAGGATCCCTAATTTAAAAAAAATATAATATAGCCTATGTCACCCGGGGATAGTGTAGCTTCCCAACAGTGAAAGAATTTTTGAAATCGGTTCAGTAGTTTCGGAGCCTATTCATTACAATCAAACAAACAAAGTTTTCCTCTTTATAATATTAGTATGATAGATTTTAATTTTTTGTTGGGCTTTGTTGTGGTAAAATGCTATCTCTACCAATATTATAAAGAGGAAAGATTTGATTGTTTGTTTGATGCATTGAATAGGCTCCGACACTACTGAACCGATTTGAAAAATGTTTCCACTGTTGGGAAGGTACACTATCCCCGGGTGACATAGGCTATATTATATTTTCAAAAAAAATTGGGATCCTTACTACAATAATGTAATGTACCCATGCGAAGCCGGGGCGGGTCGCTAGTAACATATAAAATAAATAAGACACTTAAAAGGTAAAGGTTTGATTCCAGAGTCGTGTACTTGACTGACTCAAACCAAGACCATACAAGAAACGGACAGTGTCATTATTTTTCTCCATCAGGCACAACAATAAAGCACCCCTACCAATTGCAAATGTCCGGTCGCGACGAGGACAGCGACGACGATACATACATGGGGTACCATTACACAACCTGTCCGGACTGTGAGAGAGAGATACCTAATGAACCCACTAAGAAAGAATTCGCTGAGATGACCAGGTTACAGACCATAAATAAATAATAAATAAATAAATATCGCCAGACAGACACACCAACTGTACGGTCCAAAACTGAGCAACGCTTGTACTATGGGTACCGTACAATGGACTGGGGGCGATTCCAGTAACACCCAGATCTAGGAAAATTACGAAAAGGTCATTTCCGAAATTTGCCCCGGCGGGAATCGAACCTGCAACCACCACGACCCTAACCACGCTAGCTACTCAAATCGTAATAGAAAAGCAAACCCTCGCGGTTACGGTTCAAACGCTCCGCTTTTGACGTTTTGCTGACACCATACCATTAGGGATTGCAGTACCGGTACTGAGGAGAGCTAGGCAATTCCCGGTACCAGGCATAAGCCAGTACCGGGAATTTCGGGAAATTCGGTACCCAATACAAACGTTGAATAGTTATTTTAAAAACATACTTAATAGTCTAATATGTGCTTCTTTTAGTCAAAATGTAATTATTTACATGTATATCAAGTATTTTACTTATTTAGTGAACGTATCCAAAATTAATTTCGAAATTTCGGACCATTTTTCAATTGGCAGCGTGTTAATTTCGAAATTTCGAACCTATGATGCGGCCTAGCGGCCATTTGGAGTGGATGTGGACACCAGGAACTAGAAGCAAGGAGTTGAAAATGACTTCAGTGCATTATATTGCGAGAGGCGTCGTTAAAAAGTTATTGGCTGATGATAGATAATGTAAGTCATCAATCATTGCGAATGAAGCCGAAACTTCGACGCACAAGTAGACGCCGCAACAAAATCATCGAGACACCAATGTTTTGCATCTCTTCTGGTCCTGTTTCTCATATATCTGATTTTGAAGTACAGTAGAAGATCCTATTTGCTGATCATAAAGCAAAATTAGGCAGTACGTCTGCAGTGGGCGATTTGACAAAATAATCAAAATGGTAAAGATTATAAGTCATCAATCATTGCGAATGAAGCCGAAACTTCGACGCACAAGTAGACGCCTCAACAAAATCATCGAGACACGAATGTTTTGCATCTCTTCTGGTCCTGTTTCTCATATATCTGATTTTGAAGTACAGTAGAAGATCCTATTTGCTGATCATAAAGCAAAATTAGGCAGTACGTCTGCAGTGGGCGATTTGACAAAATAATCAAAATGGTAAAGATACCCTAGCTGGAAGCAAACCACCAACATGATGAAGTGACGACATCGTGAAGGTAGCTAATAATTTGATGAATAGACTAGCAGGTCAAGACTGAAACCAATGTCTGATAAAGGGTTTGTTTCGATTGTTTTACTTCTCCTTTAGCCATTTTGATTTGAACCAACTGGTGTAGGTCCCCTTCAGTATCCTCCACTTCTGTCTCTTTTACGACTTGCACCGCTTAGTTCGCTCCCGCGGTCGTCGTATTTCAATGGTGCTGGAGGTTCCCTATCAGTTTTTTTCCCAATGTTCACCAGGCACTATTCGAGTAGCGGTAAGATCCCGCCTTCTAGTGACATGACCAAACCTTTGCAATATGACGCAAGCTACTCATTTGATGACATCGTTGAATTTGCCTTGCTCTCGAACGGCCAATGGTCCACCTTATGTATACGCTTAGTAATGCCGATGTCACCGCCGATCAAGGTTTTTCTTTTATTCATGTTCGAGCATCTTGGGAAAATGACTGATCCGATTTCAACGGGGGTTTCACTTTAAGATAGCCAGTGGTTAAACTTAAAACATCGAGTAGGTACATAATCTCACCCTTTTACCTCTAGGAGTCGAGCTGCTGAATAAAATCTACATTTTCCACTTGCTTGTAGGAAAAGTAGTTTTTTGATAGTATTTTTTTTTATTCATAGTATTTTTGTTGCTTTCATGAAAACTACCCTAAAACGTTATTTTAATATTTTGTTTGTTTATCATTTACTATGATATTTCATGTCAAAATCACATTTACCAAAATGTTGTATTAATTTCGAAACTGATAATATACGAAACTGCACGTCCTAGTCCGTATTCGCTATGCCTGTGGTGACTTCGGTTATAACGAAAGTCGAAATGGTATGGATATTTGAAAATATTAGTTATGAAATTATGAAGTACCGAAAGTACCGAAATTCCCGGGAATTCTTTTCAGTACCGTTACTAGATAGAAGGAGGAAAATACCGGGAATTCCCGGGAAAAACCAGTACCGGGAATTCCCGGGAGCAATCCCTACATACCATATCAATGTCACAGTAGAAATCGTGAAGCTCGTGTCAGCAAAACGTCAAAAGCGGAGCGTTTGAAACGTAATTGTGAGCGTTTGCTTTTCTATTACGATTTGAGTAGCTAGCGTGGTTAGGGCCCAGGTGTAGTGAACGGGCTACGCTATATATACTTAGAAGATAGATATAAGATATAACTTAATAAATAATTTAGCCCTTTTGACGTCCCACTCCTGGGCACGGGCCTCCCCTCAACACGAGGGGGATTCAGGCCATAATCCACCACGCTGGCCCAGTGCGGGTTGGCGAATTTCACATGTCTTTCGAAAATTGGTTAGTTCTTCTAAGACATGCAGGTTTCCTCACGATGTTTTCCTTCACCGTAAGCTAGTGATAATCATATAGAAATTATGATTCGCACATAGATTTCGAAAAATCCAAAGGTGTGAGCCGGGGTTTGAACCCAAGACCTGGTGCCCGCAAGACGCGTGGTTTAACCAATCGGCTATCACAGCTGTATTGTCCATCTATACCTATTCTTATTTTAATATGTATTGCATTTTCATTTTTTATTATATTTACATTATTGCGCTTTACTTCGTCCGCGTGGAATTTAATTGACAAAGTTTCATACAAACTTTCATCCCCTATTTTATCCCCTTGGGGGTAGAATTAATCAAAATCCTTACTTAGCGGATGCCTACGTCATAACATCTACCTGCATGCCAAATTTCAGCTCGATCCGTCCAGTGGTTTGGGCTGTGCGTTGATAGATCACTATGTCAGTCAGTCAGTCACCTTTGAGTTATATATATATAGATGTATACAATAGTGTATTACCATGGTAATTATTAGATTATGTTGCGGCATGGTGTAAAACAGCATCAGCTAGTGTTTAATTACACACACACTTCTTTTTCACATTACTTTTTTGATCTGCATAGAGAAGCAAACCAGCGCGTGCTGAAGGCGATGAAGATATCTTACTGGCGTCAATATGAACATGGTAAAATCAGTAAGGACGGAGTCAGGATACTGGTGCAGGCGGTGGAGGTGGCCGCTGACTCCGACGACGGCAGGGTCAATTTGGAACAGCTCGGCAGCTTGTGGAAGCCCAAGGTAAATGGCACACTATCGATATTCGATTAGATAGATGTTTTTGGCTCAACGGAAGGAAGTGGATTATTTTCTTCCAACTCCTCCTCATCTTTATCTATATTATGTTTATAAATAAATATAATTAAAGTGTCTGTTTGTAATATCAAAATCACATAATTTAAATATACTATACCGTACTTCTCACAAATAATAAATAACATTTGAAAAATTTTGTCTGTGTGTTTGTTCTGACTAATCTCCGAAACGGCTGGGCCGATTATTACGAGAATTTCACTGGCAGATAGCTGATTGTTTATTTGCTACGTATAGTAACACGTCAACGATAATAGGGTTTCATAGATCGATTATGCCAAAGCCTATCTGTTTTAGTAGATTAGATAGATATAGATTCGTGTATAAAAGGTTACTGATCGCCAGAAAAAAAAAAACTAAATATTGCGACACTTAGGGCAGAGCGCGCTCGGTGGTGGGGATCATTGGAAGGGTTAAAATGGCTAAGTGTTATATTATTTATCCAAGGCCTACGCAGTTTGGTTACGACGGAAACTGGTGAACATGATGACGCCCGAAGCCGCCAATGCCCAAGTGCCCCGGAAAAAGTGGCGCCAACATTGCTATAGATTGGTGACCAACATATGGTTCGATGGGCTCATATACCTGGTGATACTTTGCAACACGCCGGTTATATTGTGCGAGGTGGCGCTGCCGATGCCGGTCACCAAGGCGGTCATGTTGACCATCAAGTCGCTTAATTGGTGAGTATACACGCCCCCCTCCCTTGGGACTCCGTACTTTAGAGAGAAAGAAAGAAAAGAAATGAAAGTTAACATTTACTAGGTGAAAAAGGATATACAATTTTTTTTGCGGCTTTGTGGGACAGTTGATGTACTAAAAGTTTTGTAGACTTGTGAAATCTGTCAACAGCTGTATCCCTGCAACACCTTTTGCTTTTCAAGTTTCCTCAAAAATTGATGGTTTTAGAATTACAAAGTTAAGTTTGAAAAAAAAAGTATAGGTAAGGTACCCTTTCTGTCTCAACCTGTATATGACACAGCACAAAAACAATATGATTACAAAATAAAACAAGATGTAGAATGACACTCACTCTACCCGCACTCGCTTGGGCTTAGGCCTCCCTTCACTGCGAGGGGGATTCAGGCCGTAATCCACCACCCTTAGCGGGTTAGCGGATTTCACATGTCTTTCGAAAATTGCTTAGAATTTTTCGAACACACAAAGACCAGAATTTCATATTATAATACCTATAATAAATAATTTAGCCCTTTTGACGTCCCACTCCTGGGCACGGGCCTCCCCTCAACACGAGGGGGATTCAGGCCATAATCCACCACCCTTAGCTGGTTCGGGGATTTCACATATCTTTCGAAAATTGGTTAGATTTTCTAAGAAATGCAGGTTTCCTCACGATGTTTTCCTTCACCGTAAGCAAGTGATAATCATAAATATAGAAATTATGATTCGCACATAGATTTCGAAAAACCCAGAATGCAACTAATGTTACAGTGTTTTCTATATTATATACGTGCTGGAAATGATCCTAAAAATGCTGGCCTTAGGCTTCTGCGGATACTTTAAATCGAATTGGAACAAATTGGACTTCTTCATCATAGTCATGGCTACCGGAGGTCAGTAACATATAAATAAATATAACCAGACTGACACACCAGCTGTATGGTCCCAAACTAAGCAACGCTTGCACTATGGGTACCGTGCAATGGACTGGGGGCCAACCCAGTGACACCCAGGCCTGGGCAAATTATGAAAAGGCCATTTCCGAAGTTTGCTCCGGCTGGAGGTGAACCCGCGTCCACCCGGTGCAGTGAGCCGAGCGGCCTACGCTCGAACCACTGCGCCAAGCGGACTTGCCCTCGCAATAAGAGAAGTGTGCCTGATATTAATAGCGGCAATAAGTTCGCCCCCTGATAGGTACTTTGGGTCCAAAATATCAGTACCTATCGTAGCTGTCTTTCGTACCATGAGTGAGGGAGTCTGAAGCCCAACCGCCCCACCTTACCCCTCCGTTTGTACCACTCCCCTTTAAGTTGGCAGCGTGTGAGCAATGCCTTTGGTATTGCAAGCATCTATAGGCTAAAGTAACTGCTTACCATTAGGCGTGTCGAACACTTGTTCATCGGCTTTATAATGTTGGTGTATTTTTAAAACCGACTTCAAATAAAGCAGAAGGTCCTATGTTCTACTGCATGATTTTAATGTATGTTCACGGATAACTCCGTCAATTGGGATTTAGAAAAAAATAATATTTTTTGATGTATTTCAAAACTTTATCCTACTAATATTATAAATGCGAAAGTTTGTGAGTGTGCATGTATGTTTGTTACTCTTTCACGCAAAAACTACGGAACGGATTTGGATGAAATTTGGAAAACAGATAGTTTATAACCTGGATTAACACATAGGATACTTTTTATCCCGATAATCCCTACATTTTTGTCAAGTTAAATACTACGCGGACGAAGTCGCGGGCATAAACTAGTTATTAATAATTATTGATATTTAAGTAATGCAAAAAACTGAAAAAAAAAATGTTCAATTCATTATAAACAATTTAAAATTTATAGAATTTCGAAAAAAAACACGTGATTATGGTGTTTGTAATTATTTGACCTTTTAGTTAATAAATGTTATTACTCAGTGAATGAGTTCCTTACTTTGTGATAAGCTTATGACAAAATTATGTTTTTATTTTAAATTTTTTTGTTGACAATTTATGATAATACTCATGAATATAATTGTAATTTAATTTTAATGAAGTCTGGACATTGTATTTTATAACAGCATGTTAATATTGAATGCCTACTACGGTGGGACATAGCGGAATCTCTATTTAATTGTAACATCTTATAAATACCTGTGTATTCCACAATACATTTTTGATTGATTGATTGATTGATTTCGTAGACTTGGTTCTGGATATCATAGACGCGGTGACCACCTGGGACAAATGGAGTAATCTGAATTCCAGTTTCATAACAGCTACAAAACTGCTCAGAATGTTGCGCTTTCTCAGACTCTGCAAGCTGGCAAGGTACGTTGGCTGGCACGTTCGTTCAGAGATGAAAATAATACACTTTGACGAAAATAATACACTTTGGCGCAGCGGTTCGAGCGCAGGCCGCTCGGTTCACTGCACATGGTGGTTGCGGGTTCGATTCCCGCCGGGGAAAATTTCGGAAACGGTCTTTTCGTAATTTTCCCCGGTCTGGTTGTCACTGGGATCGCCCCCAGTCCATTGTACGTTATCCATAGTACAAGCGTTGCTTAGTTTGGGACCGTGCAGTTGGTGTATCAGTCTGGTGATATTTTTATTTAATTATTTATTATGATTGGAAAACCCACGCAACAAATTCTTCAGAAACGTGAAGGAATGGGGTTTAAAAATTTCAGCACACCAAATAAAACAAAATAAATATCGCCAGACTGAGACACCGACGACTGTATGGTCTCACACTAAGCAACGCTTGTAATATGGGTACTGGAAAAAAAACCTGAAAGGTTGTCAACTTTCATTCAGGCTTTTCAGGTATTTTCGGGGAGTTTTTTTTTTTTAATTACGTTATAGGCAAGTACTTGATCACAATCTCACCTGATGGTAAGTGACGACTACGGTGGTGCATACTTGCCTTCAAGGTACCTGTTCACTCTCGACTTGAAAACATCCAGGTTATAGTCAACCAGGAACAAAGACGCCGGCAAGGTGTTCCATTCCTTGGTAGTTCGCACAATAAAAGCAGAAGCGAAACGCTTGGTACGAACCGAAGGAATTACCGTTGTCACCACCTATAGTGCCTATAATGAGAGTGAAATTTGTATTATTAATATGTATGTTACTTTATAAGGTGTAGGTATATCTAAAATTCGGCGCGTGCGGTGCAGCCAAACATGCCCTTTAATTTTCAATTTTCTTTCAGAGTATCTGTTCCGAAAATAATGGCGTACATAGATCGCCTGATCGATATTCAACTGGCGTTCGGTTATGATGTAGGAAAGGTACGACTTACGCATAGAATAAGAAAGTTTAATATTTGAAATTTGGTTAAATTTTCAAAGATGTTTTCTCACCGTGAGCAAGTGATAATCTTATTGAAATTATGATTCGCATATAGATTTCGAAAAACCTAGAGGTGCGAGCCGTGGTTTGAACCCAAGACTTTGAGCCCGCAAGCCGTGTGCTTAACCAATCTTCTATCACAGCTTTGCCTGAATAGTACTTAGATATCAAAACCTAAAAATATAATATATACCACGGCGATTTTCAAAATAAAATTATAAAGACAAGCCCGCTGAGTTTCATGCGGTATCTTCTCAGTCATGGTCGCATTCCTATACGGTTTTAGACTTAAGTAAAAGGTGTGAAACTTACAATTTGTAATTGCCCCCGTAGGCCTAAACATGGAGTAAACGATTTGACTTTGACATATCTGCTAGGGGTTCGTGACCAGCGCTCAGGAAGTCTGTACACTGCTGCCTCAGTTGGTGGACAATAAGCAAATACAGGAGGCTCTTACAGCAAAATTGGACGCCGACAGGTATGTTAGCAGTTAGCATAGGGCGGCCAGGTTGTGGCGGCCAGAGCGGCCAACGCGTTCCCTTGCATTGCTTTGGCGGCCATACCAACCACTTGTTGGACGCCTAATGTGTGAATACCCTTAACATCAAAGTTAAAATATTATATTTTAAAAGAAGTGCCAAAACACTTCACCAAAGAGGTTTCATTCTTTGAACTTTATTAATAAATCGATCTCAAGTCTGAGAGCGATCTTGGAAATGTCATCCTAACGTCATAACTGTAATAAATGATATGTCAAAAGCGCACTCAAGATCACTCTCAGACTTGAGATCGATTTATTAATACGGCCCTTGGAAATAAATGTTCACGCCAAATGTAGGTACGAGTACCTATAGAAAGTCTAAGGGAGTCTACATATTATTCTATTAATCGTCAATTTGTTTAAATTATAATTATTTAATACCACTTTACTAACAAGACTCGTAGAAGGACAAAACGTGATACAAATAGATTTTGTCTCATTCTCTCCTATGCATTGGTTAAGAAAGAGGGGGCGATATAATTCGTGACAAGTCTTGTGGCGCGCTTGTTACAGCTTTATTTACCAACTTTATTTACCAACAATAAAAGTAAAAAAAAAACATAGTAAGGTCAACGGGCGTGCGTTCGTGCACACTGAGACCTCATAGTAATGATTGTGAATACGAGCGGAGGGTTAGTCCAGTAGGTAATAGATAATGTTTTCATTAAAAGGTTAGCGGTGACCCGCCAGCTAGGGTTGCTGCAGCGGGACAGGCCGTGGACCGCTATCACAGTGAAGACCAAACAAGCCACCACCTCCACCCTGAACATCATGTTACTAGACGCCGTGCAGCTGAAGGAGGAAGGTAGAGATCGGTATTATACAGGAGTGCTACTCTTAGCAACGATAATCGATATATCATGACATGCGTAATGTCGAATTCTACTCTAAATTCCATCTTTTTTGCCGTCGTATCAATACAAAATTGTCGTTCGTTCAGACGATACCTATACGACGGCAAAAAAATGGAATTTAGAGTGGGATTTGACAGTACGAATGTCACGATATATCGAGAATCGTAAGGAAAACTGACACCATGGATTCAACTCATGATCCTGGACTCCCCAGAATTGGAATTTACCGTTGATATTTTCATGAATTATGATAAAAAAATTCAGCATTCTTAAATTTATTTTAGCATCAAATGTGCATTGCATACATTGCAGTTTATGTCTTAAATAGTAATTATTACTTGAGATAGATTTGTATAATGATTTCTATTGTCACTGTACCCATAGTACAAGCGTTACTTAGTTTGGGACCATACAGTTGGACACACCAACTAGCGATATTTATTTATGAATGTCTATTGGTTACAGCTTGACTGTATCACTTGGGTATATTTTTTCAGGATTTCTTGATGAGATGGAATACAAATTGCTAGTGAATGCCATACAGGAGAAGATTCAACTGTGTCGTCACAAAGGCAGTCTGGTGGCGCCCTCCTCGCCTGAGGTTAGTGACTCTACCAGGAAAACAACCTCGAAGATACTAATTAATTAGTGCGTTCTTCAGGGTTGGAAAGGAAAAGTGATTTCTAGACTGTTTCTTTTTTTCAATCATATTTTTTCCGTAAAGAATTCCATCCCCAAGAATTCTAATACTTTAGTAAAGTATCCTCAAAATTGCTGATATAGTTTTGGGGGGTATATAAGGTCCAGCCAAGGGCTTTTCTGCGCTTGACATTTAATAAAACTTGAAATTACAATGTTACGTAAAAGTAAAGCCAAACGCAAAAAAGTTGTCCGTCTCGGAACGCCCGGCCGATATGAAACATGTATAGTGTATAGTATGCGCGCGCAAACACACAAGGGAGTCGATAGCGGTGGCGTAGAGGGGGCATGACGGCATGAGAGAGCGTCATGCCGCGTGCCGTGACGGCAAACTGGTAGAATTTACTGCCAAAGTGCGCCGATAGATGTTTCACATAAAAAAACAGACAGACCGACAGACAAAGTGAAAAGTCAAAAACAAAGTGAAGGTAAGGGTTCCGCTTTTCCTTCTGAAGTATGGAACCCTAAAATTGATGACATTATGATGTTTGCAGACCCAGTTACGCGCTGTATCATGGCTGCAGGGTAACGAGAGAGTGGCCGACTTCTTTTTGGAACATTCAGAAATACTGAACTACAATATCAACGACATTCTAATATCTAGAGGTGGGCATTTTTATTTTTGAGCACTAATTGTGAGTCCTGGTTATTGCGGGTTCCCAAGCGCAACTCAAATAAAAAAAAAACAAAATTGTTTTTATTCCTGTGAGGCCAACAAAGCATTTATGAATAGTCAGAATGTACCACCGGTTCAGAATGCTGCTTCCACTGAGAAGATCCGGCAAGAAACTCAATGGTTACTCTTTTAAATTAATAAAAGATGGTGTACATTCTCAGGAACAGCAACAGAATGTGAGTAGGCTATACCATTGTCACTAAATAAGTAAATAGTAATCAAATCTCGCTCAGATTGAGGTATTAAAATTCCCGTCTGGCCACGTTGCTCTGGCCTAAATTCCACTGGGATGTTCAGCAGTTTCCGTAACCTATAGTTGTTTGCAATACCAATGGCATCGCTCGAACGTAGCCGACCTGAAGGGGGGGGGGGGGGGGGGGGGGGGGGTTTGAGGCTCTTTTACTCATCGTACTTTACTTACATCTTCTGTGTGTGGGCTTTAATACCTTTAAGGTTGAATTTTCCTTATTTCCTTGAACAAACTTGTGTGTGTATCAGCAAAATTTGTAATGTTTTAAGCGAAGCTTCTATACGGACGTTCGGGGCGCTCGCCGCGCGGCCACTCTATCCGTGCTAAGTGTCAGTAGCGTTACACGATATATACCTGTACGGGTATATAGTTCCTACGCTTTATACTATAAAGCTTCGCTTCTTTCGGGCGTCCCTAGACGGCACTGTTTTTTACCCCCGACAAAAAAAGAGGGGCGTTATAAGTTTAACATGTGTATTTCTGTATCTGTGTATCTGTGTGTTTGTCTGTGGCATCGTAGCGCCCAAGCGAATGAACCGATTTCAATGTTGTTTTTTTTGTTAGATAGGTATTCTGATCGAGAGTGTTCTTAGCTATGTTTCATCAAAATCGGTTCAGCCGTTTGAAAATTATCAGCTAGTATAAAAAGTCGTCGCATCGGGGGTTTTCTAAATTTTTAATTGTATTTATCTCAGGTGACGAGCCCAAAGGACTCTATATCCTTGTGTCTGGTCTCCTAGAGGCCTCATACATTCCGCCTGATGATGACATCGACGAGGCCATACCGAATTACGAGTTCTTGACCGACATGAAGCTTGGGGAGCAGAGCCAGGACTTCATTGTGTCGGGTAACGCGGTGGGAGTGTTAGGGGTAAATAATAAATAAAATAATAAAATATAGGTTATAATAATTTAGCCCTTTTGACGTCCCACTCCTGGGCACGGGCCTCCTCTCATTACGAGGGGGATTCAGGCCGTAATCCACCAAGCTCTGGCCCAGTGCGGGTTGCCAGATTTCATGTTTTTCGAAAATTGTTTAGATTTTTGCAAGACATGCGGGTTTCCACACGATGTTTTCCATCACCGTAAGCGAGTGCTAATCATATTATATAAATCATGATTCGCACATAGATTGCGAAAAAGCCTGAGGTGCGAGCCGGCGTTTGAACCCTGGACCTGGTGCCCGCAACCAATTGGTTATTTTACGACGATCTTCTGTGACAGGGTGATACTACCCCGGTGGAGCCAGCCCGTATATGAGCTGTAGCCAAAACTCAAACTCAAAATAGTTTTTATTCACGTAAGCCAACAAAGCATTTATGAATAGTCTGAATCTACCACCGGTTCGGAATGCTGCTACCACTGAAAAGATCCGGCAAGAAACTCAATGGTTACTCTTTTCAATGAATTGAAAATGGTGTACCTTTTCAGGAACAGCATAAAAATATGAGTAAACAGTCAATTAGTTACAGCTTGGCACAAATATCGTAACAATTGGTCATCATACCCATTGCGGCATGGGGAAAGAATCCCCAGATATTAGTATTGAGTAGTACTCTTGTTCCCAGATTCTGACGAACCGACCGTACAGCTACACAGTGCGATGCGACTCCGCGGTACAAGCGTACTACATCACCTTGCCCGTACTGAAGGAAGCCTTCAACCTTGCCCCGCACCCTATTATGGGGTAAGTATCGTCTTACCCCCTCGCATTGAGGGGTAAAATAATAATTTTGCCCTTTCATCGTCCAATAAGACGGGGGATTCAGGCCATAATCCACCACGCTGGCTCAGTAAGGGTTGACGGATTTCACTTGTCTTTCGAAAATTGGTTAGGTTTTCCAAGACATGCAGGTTTCCTAACGATGTTTTCCTTAACAGTACCTAAGCAAGTGTTAATCATATAGAAACTATGATTTGCATATAGGTTTCGAAAAACCCAGAGGCGTGATCTGAGGTTTTAACCCAGGACCTTGTGCCCGCAAGACGCGTGCTTAACCAATCGGCTATCACAGCTATTCTGATAATACACGTTTATTAATACGGGAGTCAGATTTTTACGCCATTAGGAACCTTCGCGTTGAAACTAGTAAGTAATTTCCAGACTAGAGGCGGCGATGTGGCGCGAGATAGGGATAAAGCTGGCGACGATGGTGCTGCCCACCGTGCCCGCCTACCACGCCTGGTCCGTGGAGAAGCTCAGCATGCGGCTCGAGCACGCCTTCGTGCCTTGCCTCAAAGCGTTCAAGGTACACCTTTATCTATATAATTTAGCCCTTTTGACGTCCCACTCCTGGGCACGAGTCTCCCCTTACTACGAGCGGGATTCAGGCCGTAATCCACCAAGCTGGCCCAGTGCGGGCTGGCAGATTTCACATGTCTTTCGAAAATTGTTTAGTCTTTCTAAGACATGCAGGTTTCCTCACGATGTTTTCCTTCACCGTAAACAAGTGATAATCATTGTAATTATAATTCGCACATAGATTTCGAAAAACCCAGAGGTGCGAGCCGGGGTTTGAACCCAGATGGTGCCCGCATGACGCGTGCTTAACCAAGGGGCTATCGCTGGTCTCTTATCTATATACCAATATAAAATTCTCGTGTCACAGTGTTTGTAACTCCTCCAAAACGGATTGACAGATTTTTTATGATTTTTTGTGTATATTCGGTAGTTCTGAGAATGGGTCGTAAATTATATTTCATACCTAGAAATAATTTATATGACAGAACAACGTTTGCCGGGTCAGCTAGTAAAATATAAAATTCGGACTATTCCCGCCACACACTCCCGCCACTGTTACTCCTGTAAGCCAGGATCTACAATGGCGTCCAGTGATAATGCCGAGGTTTGACCCGCGACGAGTCCAGGGGACAAACTAAATTATCTTGGAACCCGCACGAATTTAATCGAAAGAAAGAATACGAGGAGTCGGAAGAAAATTATCCACTTACTTCCGTTGCAAAGCGGGAGACAGAAATAACTGTACTTATGGGTTGATTTCCACAGAATCAATGTTGATACAGCTAATTTAACCCTTTGGCATCCGTGACGTTTAAGTCGCGCACATCCGTCAAGGCCCGCGGTCATATGCCTTATCGCGGCGTCAAATTACAAGTGTCGTAACAAACCTTCTCATTCAAATTCTATTGGCACTATCGCCTTTCTGATGACCTTTTTTTTATTACTGTCCACGTACGTGTGGAATATAATACCAAACAAGAATAACATTACTTCAAGCAAAAATATACCACAGCTTTTTAGAAAAACTATTTTTATTAGCCTGCGTCATGCAAACACAGTACTGTGCCACCGGGAATTGCCGGTATTAGCTAATAAAAGTAGCATTAATGTGCCACCGGGAACCATGAGGTTAAGCTGATACATTCGTCTCCTTTCCCCTCCCTCTGTCCCAATTCTCTTCAGGTCGGCAACGTGCGAGCAATGCCTTTGGTTAAACTGCTTAACATCGGGGGGTCGTATGCCTGGTTGCCGACTTTGTTATATAAAAAGATATGGCCACGACTTCTGTCTCAATCCCCAGGTGTTCGTGGTGAACGAGCTGATGGAGGACATAGTGCTCCTGGACGGGATATGCCAGGATATGTCCACCAGGGAGGTGTTCCAACCGCCCTGCTACATACCGAGGTTAGAGTCATCAGTTATCACGAAAGGCGAGGAGCAAATACTTTTTACAAAACGACGACCGCTTGGCGCAGTGGTTCGAGCGTACGCCGCTCGGCTCACTGCACATGGGGGTTGCGGGCTCGATTCCCGCCGGGGCAAATTTCGGAAATGGCCTTTTCGTAATTTGACCAGGTCTGGGGGTCACTGGGATCGCCCCCAGTCCATTGTACGGTACCCATAGTACAGGCGGCGCTTAGTTTAGGAACATGCAGCTGGTGTGTTAGTCTGGCGATATTTCTTTATTACTAGCTGACCCGACAGACGTTGTCCTGTCTTTTAGGGGTTTGTAAAATTGATAGTAGCTGATTCTCAGACTTCTGAATATGCATATAAAATTTTATAAAAATCGGTCAAGCCGTTTCGGAGGAGTATTGTAACTAACATTGTCACACGAGAATTTTATATATAAGATTTATTGATTTATTTTATTAAAACATATCGATCGACTCGGAATGCGTCAAAACTGACGTATCGCGTATCTGAACACGTCACTTTTGACAGATTTTCTCTAGAAAAACTAACGAAGAAGACAAAGTATGGTGTAACTCTCTGCGGGTGTAACTACACAACCGCTAATCCGAGTTTATCAATCGGGAGTAGATGTGTGTCCCTATTCCCTGGTAGGACCGCCCACCGGCTGATCTTCCCCAAGTCCTCGCAGCTGATGGTGTCGGGCAGCTGCCCGGAGACCAAGCTGCTCATCGTGCCGGCCAAGGACACGGACGAGCTGGACATCATGGAGGACGAGCTCGACGACCTGCAGTGTGAACTGGTCTGACAACCTTTTTGTTTTAGAACGATGTTCCTTTACGGGGCTGCAGTGCCGTAACTAGGGTGGTGCCAGGGCGCAGAAATATTAATGTCATAGTCAAATCGTTTATTTTGTTCAGCCCTACGGGGGCATTTACAAATTGTCATTTTTTTTTTCTTATATCTACAATCGGAACGCGACCTCGACTGAGAAGATCCGGCATGAAACTCAGCGGTACTATGGGTACCGAACAGTGGACTAGTGGCGATTCCAGTGACACTTTGTACCAAATATATTTAAAAAAAGATGTAGGTACTGTCGACGGACCCTCGTCAGAAACGAAGTTTTCAATTATGTGTTTTGCATGCATAAAATGTTGAGGTTTTCGATGCCGTCGCTCTATACATTCACTTCCTCCATCTAGTTGATTTTTTGAGAACTTTTCCAACCCTGTTTCAAGTTACAACCTATAGTGTATGTGTGTTAGTGACGGAATATTTCACAGGTAGCGTGTGAAAAATCATGTTATATAGGTTTTCATAAGTAGCACCTGCAACCGACGTGTGTGTAGTGTGTGTGTGCGTGTGTCAGGTGTCGAACGTGTCGTCCCGGTGCCTGTACCACCGCGTGGCGCGGCGCGTGTCGACGGAGTCCCGCGCCGCCGCGGTGCGCCACTCGCGCCCCAAGCGCCGCCGCGTGTGTGTAGTGTGTGTGTGCGTGTGTCAGGTGTCGAACGTGTCGTCCCGGTGCCTGTACCACCGCGTGGCGCGGCGCGTGTCGGCGGAGTCCCGCGCCGCCGCGGTGCGCCGCTCGCGCCCCAAGCGCCGCCGCGTGTGTGTAGTGTGTGTGTGCGTGTGTCAGGTGTCGAACGTGTCGTCCCGGTGCCTGTACCACCGCGTGGCGCGGCGCGTGTCGGCGGAGTCCCGCGCCGCCGCGGTGCGCCGCTCGCGCCCCAAGCGCCGCCGCGTGTGTGTAGTGTGTGTGTGCGTGTGTCAGGTGTCGAACGTGTCGTCCCGGTGCCTGTACCACCGCGTGGCGTGGCGCGTGTCGGCGGAGTCCCGCGCCGCCGCGGTGCGCCGCTCGCGCCCCAAGCGCCGCCGCGTGTGTGTAGTGTGTGTGTGCGTGTGTCAGGTGTCGAACGTGTCGTCCCGGTGCCTGTACCACCGCGTGGCGCGGCGCGTGTCGGCGGAGTCCCGCGCCGCCGCGGTGCGCCGCTCGCGCCCCAAGCGCCGCCGCGTGTGTGTAGTGTGTGTGTGCGTGTGTCAGGTGTCGAACGTGTCGTCCCGGTGCCTGTACCACCGCGTGGCGCGGCGCGTGTCGGCGGAGTCCCGCGCCGCCGCGGTGCGCCGCTCGCGCCCCAAGCGCCGCCGCGTGTGTGTAGTGTGTGTGTGCGTGTGTCAGGTGTCGAACGTGTCGTCCCGGTGCCTGTACCACCGCGTGGCGTGGCGCGTGTCGGCGGAGTCCCGCGCCGCCGCGGTGCGCCGCTCGCGCCCCAAGCGCCGCCGCGTGTGTGTAGTGTGTGTGTGCGTGTGTCAGGTGTCGAACGTGTCGTCCCGGTGCCTGTACCACCGCGTGGCGCGGCGCGTGTCGGCGGAGTCCCGCGCCGCCGCGGTGCGCCGCTCGCGCCCCAAGCGCCGCCGCGTGTGTGTAGTGTGTGTGTGCGTGTGTCAGGTGTCGAACGTGTCGTCCCGGTGCCTGTACCACCGCGTGGCGCGGCGCGTGTCGGCGGAGTCCCGCGCCGCCGCGGTGCGCCGCTCGCGCCCCAAGCGCCGCCGCGTGTGTGTAGTGTGTGTGTGCGTGTGTCAGGTGTCGAACGTGTCGTCCCGGTGCCTGTACCACCGCGTGGCGCGGCGCGTGTCGGCGGAGTCCCGCGCCGCCGCGGTGCGCCGCTCGCGCCCCAAGCGCCGCCGCGTGTGTGTAGTGTGTGTGTGCGTGTGTCAGGTGTCGAACGTGTCGTCCCGGTGCCTGTACCACCGCGTGGCGCGGCGCGTGTCGGCGGAGTCCCGCGCCGCCGCGGTGCGCCGCTCGCGCCCCAAGCGCCGCCGCGTGTGTGTAGTGTGTGTGTGCGTGTGTCAGGTGTCGAACGTGTCGTCCCGGTGCCTGTACCACCGCGTGGCGCGGCGCGTGTCGGCGGAGTCCCGCGCCGCCGCGGTGCGCCGCTCGCGCCCCAAGCGCCGCCGCGTGTGTGTAGTGTGTGTGTGCGTGTGTCAGGTGTCGAACGTGTCGTCCCGGTGCCTGTACCACCGCGTGGCGCGGCGCGTGTCGACGGAGTCCCGCGCCGCCGCGGTGCGCCGCTCGCGCCCCAAGCGCCGCCGCGTGTGTGTAGTGTGTGTGTGCGTGTGTCAGGTGTCGAACGTGTCGTCCCGGTGCCTGTACCACCGCGTGGCGCGGCGCGTGTCGGCGGAGTCCCGCGCCGCCGCGGTGCGCCGCTCGCGCCCCAAGCGCCGCCGCGTGTGTGTAGTGTGTGTGTGCGTGTGTCAGGTGTCGAACGTGTCGTCCCGGTGCCTGTACCACCGCGTGGCGCGGCGCGTGTCGGCGGAGTCCCGCGCCGCCGCGGTGCGCCGCTCGCGCCCCAAGCGCCGCCGCGTGTGTGTAGTGTGTGTGTGCGTGTGTCAGGTGTCGAACGTGTCGTCCCGGTGCCTGTACCACCGCGTGGCGCGGCGCGTGTCGGCGGAGTCCCGCGCCGCCGCGGTGCGCCGCTCGCGCCCCAAGCGCCGCCGCGTGTGTGTAGTGTGTGTGTGCGTGTGTCAGGTGTCGAACGTGTCGTCCCGGTGCCTGTACCACCGCGTGGCGCGGCGCGTGTCGGCGGAGTCCCGCGCCGCCGCGGTGCGCCGCTCGCGCCCCAAGCGCCGCCGCGCGCCGCGACGAGTCAACTACCGGGAGTCCGTCTGGGGCAAGCAATGTACACACTATTTGTATACACACACACACACACACACACACAAACATCGGAGGAAAGAGAATAATTTTCTTTAAAAAAAAATACTAGCAATGTGAATTTAATATAGCAGAGATAGCCGATTGGTTAAACACGCATATTGCGGCCTCCAGATCCTGGGTTCAAACCCCAGCTCGCACCTCTGGGTTTTTTGAAATGTATATGCAAATCATAATTTCTATATGATTATCAATTGCTTACGGTGAAGGAAAACTTCATGAGGAAACCTAGAAGATTTCCTCATGAAGTTTATAATATAAATCCAACAAATATTCGATAGACATTTGAAATCCGCCAACCCTCACTGGGCAGCATGGTGGCGGTTTACCTGGTACTCTTTTCGTAATTTGCCCTGGGCTAGATGTCACTGGGACCGCCCCCAGTCCATTGTACGGTATCCATAGTACAAGCGTTGCTTAGTTTGGGACCATACAGTTGGTGTGTTCGTCTGGCGATATTTATTTATTCAGCTATGCATTCATAATATTTGTATGATTTTGGGACTATTTTAAAGCAGCCCCGATAATGCCTGGAGGCGCTAGCGAGAAGGAGATGACTTCCAAGTACTACAAGCCTAGCGTCGTCGATGTGGTAAAGACATGTTACAAATAAAAAATATACAGGGTGAAATTGGATTCATTTGACAAACCTCGATGAGTGATCCTTCGTGCACCAAAAACGATTTAGGGCACATCACTGAGTAACATAATTAAACCTTGTGATAATCCTACTAATATTATAAATGCGAAAGTTTGTGAGTGTGGATGTATGTATGTATGTATGTATGTATGTTTGTTTGTTACTCCTTCACGCAAAAACTACTGAACGGATTTGGATGAAATTTGGAACACAGATAGATTATAACCGGGATTAACATATAGGATACTTTTTAACCCAATAATCCAATACTACGCGGATGAAGTCGCGGGGCACAGCTAGTACTTTAATAAAATCAAATAAAATAAAATTGTTCAACGTAATATTTTGTTATCATACTAATATTATAAAGAGGAAAACTTTGTTTGTTTGATTGTAATGAATAGGGCTCCGAAACTACTGAACCGATTTGAAAAATTCTTTCACTGTTGGGAAGCTACACTATCCCCGGGTGACATAGGCTATATTATATTTAAAAAAAATTAGGGATCCTTACTAAAACTTTAATAATGTAACCGTAATGTACCCGTGCGAAGCCGGGGCGGGCCGCTAGTTTAAAATACAGGTGTAATGAAAGGACGTGGCATGGCTCATAGCGATATTTTCTACCGCTACAATTATATTGCAGTGAAGGTGACGGTGAAGGAGTGGGACGTCAAAAAGGGCTAAATTATTATTATCATTATATTGCAGTTACTAAACTCTTCATATAACATTGCCATTGAATATCATTTCACCCTGTATATTACAATTATTCAATAAATTAATTAAATTAAATACCTTTTTTACCATTTTGTTACAGCCAGATAAGGTGGAAACTACGAAGAGAGGTGAGTAACCGTAGGAGACCCGATGAAAGGCTCTAAGGGCCTGTGCACACCACGTTTTTTAAATGCGCCGTCGACGCGCGTTGGAGCGATACAGACGCGATACGCACGCGAGTCAGACGCAGCCCGTAGACCTTTGTAGGATAAAAGCGCGCCGTCGACGCACGTTTCTAAAACGCGCGTCCACGGCGCGTTTAAAAAACGTGGTGTGCTCAGGCCCTAAGGCCCGTATTAATAAATCGAGTTTGAGAGCGATCTTGGTGATGTCATTCCAGTATACACGTCAAAAGCGTACTTAAGATCGTTCTCAGACTTCAGATCGATTTATTATTACGGCCCTAAGGATAGGTGTCGGGAGTACATCGACAATTTAAATTATTTGTATTAAATTTTTCTGGAATCTTTAGACTTAGTGCTTTAGCAGTGGTAGCCGATTGGTGAAGCACGCGTCTTGCGGGCACCAGGTCTTGGGTTCAAACCCCGGCTCGCACCTCTGGAATTTTGGAAATCTATGTGCGAATCATAATTTCTATATGATTTTCACTTGCGGTGAAGGGAAAACATCGTGAGGAAACCTGCATGTCTTGGAAGATCTAACTATTTTCAAAAAGACATGTGAAATCCGCCAACCAGCACTGGGCCAGCGTGGTGGATTATGGCCTGATTCCCCCTCGTGTTGAGGGGAGGCCCGTGCCCAGGAGTGGGACGTCAAAAGGGCTAAATTATTTTTTTCTTTCTTTAGACGTGAGACACTCGCCGAACTCGTCGCTCGCGAACCAGCCTTCCGAAGAGGAGGTAACAAATATTATTATCTAATCTACATCTGCTTTTTCAATTTGTAAAATAAAGTTCGTATAAAATTATAAAAAAATAAATATCGCCAGACGAACACACCAACTGTATGGTCCCAAAGTAAGCAACGCTTGTATTATGGGTACCGTACAAATGACTGGGGGCGATCCCAGCGATAACCGCATCAGGGCAAATTACGAAAAGGCCATTTGTGAAATTTACCCCGACGGGAATCGAACCCGCAACCACCCGGTGCAGTGAGCTGAGCGGCCTACGCTCGGACCACTGCGCCAAGCGGTCGTGAAACAACCAAAAAACAAAAACATCTACTTATTGTAAAAATTGTATGTTTTTTTATCCTATGCATGTCTACAAGGTGTTCCTAAAGTCCGAAATAATATTAACGTACGTCTACAAAATATGTACCTGGATGTCTCGTTAAGACAGACTATTAATTAATAATTATCATATTTCCTGAGTTACGGGACTTTAAATATTTGTCACAACTTTCGTGTTGAGGTGTTAGAATTAGAACACATCTGATGGCCTAGAAAAACAGCGTAATAAAACTGCATTTAGGTACGACTAGCAGAAAGCCAATATTCAATAAAAAGTTTCGAAACATTTTTGTATCCTACTTGAGATATAAGTAATTTTTGTTACATACTTAAAACTCAAACTCAAAATTGTTTTTATTCATGTAAGCCAACAAAGCATTTATGAATAGTCAGAATCTACCACCGGTTCGGAATGCTTCTTCCACTGAGAAGAGCCGGCAAGAAACTCAATGGTTACTCTTTTCAATGAATACAAGATGGTATACATTCTCAGGAACAGCAACAGAATATGAGCAGGCAACACCATTGCCACCAAATAAGTACCTAATAGTAAATAATAATCAAATCGCAGTCAGCTTACTTATAAGCGGGATCAAAAAAATAATTATATTCTGCTGATATTTATCCAAGCCCTCATGTATTATTTCGGACGATTGAAACAGCCTGTATATATCAGTGTGTTTGTTAACGAGAGGTGACTACTAACGTTTTTCAGATATACAACACAATGCTATCAAAAGCCAAAAGGACCTCAATGGACAGAAGATAAGCGATTTTGAGTCTTATTTCTATACAACCAGTGACGATGTTTGCCGTTATGTTACTTTATATTTAATTTATGACAGTAACTACTAATCAGTTTTGTGATAGAAATATACTTTATACTTTTTAGAATTCAATATTTGTTGTTACTGTATCAAACCGTGCCTACCTACTTATTTACATTTACATTGAGGTCTTGTCTCACGAAATATTTTGTTTTTATATCAGTTACAACGAAATGTAGTAAGTTCCTAATGTGTGAGGGCTTACGGCACTTTCACTCATCATACTTTGCGCCAATCTTCTATGATAAGATGGCACTACCTCGGGCGAGCCGCGCGTGCTTGTTCTGCTGAAGCTTCTTCTAACAAGTGAAGTATGCGGTACCCATTTCTTACAAGAAAATACAGGTAAGTAGAACACATTTTTAAATACTTTTACATTTAATAATTCCGGTGTGCGTCTGTTCGTAATTCATCTCCTAAACGGCTTGACCGATTCTGATGTTTTTGCTGTCCATAGCTATTAGTTGAACCCGGCGAGTGGCACTGTTGTTGACATCCAGAAAGTAATATATATATACGCCAACGAAACTGCGGGAAAAAGCTAGTATACCATAAAAACACACATTGATTTTTTGACTTTTTATTTAAAAACTAATAAAATAGAAAAGAAACATCACTTAAAATGGTCCAGAACTAGAAGTTCAGACCACAAAAAATAAGTAATTCACTATAGTTAAACTTTTTTTTACATTTTGTAACTTAGGAATGTGGATAAAATGCAACCAATTTCAAATATCCATGGTGTAGCACCAAAAATACAATATAACTTTTTTTTATTGATACGAGTCCCGTTACCACCAAAGACTAATTTTAATTTGACAAAACAAACTTTATTCCTCGTCACGTTATTAAAAAGTAACACGGAAATGGACTTAGTTTATGTCAAATTAGTTTAAGTGTCTTGAACCAACAGAATACTTACATCATTTTAATCTCCACTAATTAAAATTATAACACATCCAACAAATAAAAAAAATGTAAGATTAGGTACATTTAAATGCAATTTTTTACCAAAATAAATATTTTTTTTATTTAGAGGCGAGTATCTTTATAAAGAAAGGCTTTCGTATGCCCTTTATAAGTTTTTTCTATGAGACTTCAATTTGACCACAGACTAACCACGCTTTAGACTCCGCAATTGGAATAACTTGTAAGTTGCGTGGCGGGATCAGAGACAACGCCATTGTGATTGGTCTATCGAAAATAATAATGGATTGTGATTGGTCGATTGTAATTATACACCATGCCTACCCTTTTATACTTAAGGCTAAAGCGCCCATCTAGCCCGCGAAGTTCAAATTTTTTGAGTTCTTTTAGATTTTTTTCAAAATCTGACAATAATAGAAGACATATTTTGTAATTCGCGAAAAATACCATGTGCAGTGCATTTATTAATATATCCAACTTACTCTAAAACATTTCAAGAACGACAGCTATCCAGATAATCTGGCAATTTTTGTATATTTAGTGATTTACTAGTATCATATCCACCGTGATAATATTTAGAGTAAAATAAATGTATTAATAAATGCAATGCACACGGTCTTTTTCGCGAATTACAAAATTTGTCTTTTATTATTGTCAGATTTTGAAAAAATTCTAAAAGAACTCAAAAAATTTGACCTTCGCGGGCTAGACAGGCGCCTTCACCTTAAGTAGTATGAAAAGGTCAAATACAAGATCAAATATAAAAATAAAATAAGTTGTAACATGTTTGTGCAACATAAAATTAGTGGACTTTTAAAACTTTTTTAAATCTACATTTTATTATTATAACACTGCATACCTATATAGTAAATAGCCGATGCTTCGTACAAATAATATTTGAAGCAATTGTCGCTTTACACTTGACATGTCATCATACTAATGTTATAAAGAGGAAAACTTTGTTTGTTTGATTGTAATAAATAGGCTCCGAAACTACTGAACCGATTATTAAAATTCTTTCACTGTTGGGAAGCTACACTATCCCCGGGTGACATAGGCTATATTATATTTTTTTTTAAATTAGGGATCCTTACTAAAACTCCAATAATGTAACCGTAATGTACCCGTGCGAAGCCGGGCGGGCCGCTAGTAGTAACTATAAAAGTACATACAACTATTGTATTTTAGCTTAGGCCCTAGTAGATCTGGCCAATGCCTTATCTAAATCTGTGAGAGTGAAGAAAACAGCTAAAAAAATAAACCAATTGGAACGCTTCTTTTAAAAGGCATTCTATTGGCTATTACTTTTTCCACTGTCTGCTCCATTCGTATTGGTTGTCTGAACACGCAGATTCAGTATAAAGCAACAATTACTTACATCTATGCATTATGGTTTTTTTTTTTATTTTTTTTTCTTTAGTCACTTATTTTTATTTACTAAGAACGATTTCTTATGAATTATCCAACATAAATCTATGATGAATAATATGTGGTCTTTATTAGAAGATTTACCCACAAATTTAATGGAAAATTAGAGCGCATTTACAATGGTCTCACAAAGTACATTATGTCTTTATTGTAAATGGATTGTAGCTTACTTCAAATTTGGGGATATAACATTCACCATTCGATGGATCACCAAAGATGCGAAATTTAAAATCTTCTAGACCCATAACAAGTTATTTGATAATGATGTTATATTTATGTTAACAATTCAATTTCAGTAAATCTATTCTCGACTATTTTGAATTAATCAATGACGGTTGAACGGTTCATGGAAGTGTTAAAATAGTAAATTTTAACAATATACAAAGTTGTCTAAGACAATATGTTGTTTATGAACAATAATTTATTGACATTAGGCGTTTCAAAACCATCCATTTGATAAAACAAAATTATACTTAAACAATATTTGTTCAAGTGTGGATATCCTTTGTTTGAAATTGCAAAACACTGTAGCAAACATTGGAAATATTCATACAACTCTTGAATAATGTCTATGCTTTGTGAATTTATATTGACTGTGTTTATGAGTAAGCTCTTGTCAAATACATATCACTAACCCATGGTTAGTAATGACGAAATATTCACACAAAACATTGTCTTCTTCTTCTTTTTTAAAAATATGGCTTTCATCGTTAGGTAGTCGATGATTTTGCCAACAACAGAGTTTTATGTGACTGATGGTCGGTAGGTGAGGCTTTTTTTTCTCCATTTTTTGATGTCATGACAGACAACAGGTTGATCAACATCCCATACAAATCAGTGTGAAGACTTAAAATTCAACAACACATGAACCAAAGAACAGAGATAGATAGAGTTAAAAAGACTTGTCTTGTTACCAAGCCTTGTCACCCGGTCACTCTCCCTTTTTCATAATTCATACGGGAGAGTGAGAAAAAAAATATAGCCTTGTGATGTGTGAGAATTCTATACCGTTATCATAGAAATAGTCGTAAATTCATAGTGCATATAAGTTGTACAAGAAATATTGTTGTTAACTATGAATAAGACAAAATATATTTATCAATGAGCCTAATGTTAACAAATTATATCTTTGCCTTATCATGGTAGATAGATAAAATAACAGTAATGATTGCGTTTACATAACCCAAATATGATTATTATTTATTAATATTGGAGTATGAGAAAAAAACCAAAGCTTGTCTACTTTTGGACCAGAGTTTATGGAAACCTTTAGTATTAGTTTCGTATAAAATAATTTACTGATACAAATCCCATTAGCTGATTGTCCTATACAGAAAGCATAAGAGCTAGTACTCAGCATATGGGTAATTTAATATAAAGATTTTTTTTACTGTGATTTACAAAAACATTAACAATTGTATACTGTTTTTTTATCTATAAACCATAAAAAATGCCTGTTATGATACACAAAATATCTACTTTCGGGGTTGTTGGATGTGTTGGACGGGCTTGACGTTAATATGTGCTGGAGGCTTCGGACTGTGAGCTATTTGAGCTGCCTCCGGTGTGAAGTCAGCATTACCCCGGTTTGGCGCTCCAGCGATTGATACCGGGTTTGACGGTACTGGATTAGGGCCGGCAAGGCCGGTCAAGTCCTCGTTGGCGGGCTCTTTAGCATCTTTAGTGTGAGTTGTTTTGTGCTGGGTTATTCTCATGCCACCAGCTTTCACTGCGGATGAGCAACAAACTTTAGTTATATCTTTTGTGGAAATGAAATATGTAATAACAATTAAATTGTGCTAATTCTGGCACATTAACTAAAGCATGTATGAATAAATCTACTTCTTCTTCTTCTTTTTTTAAATTATGGCTTTCATCCTTAGGTAGTCGATGATTTTGCCAACAACAATTTTTTTTTTTTAAAAAAGATAATCTAAAAATTTTGAAGTTGGTTTGTACGTTTGAATATATGAATAAATCTATCTTAATTCTGAGAGTGAACTTGGAAAAGTCATTCTTATGTCACACCAGGGGATATTCACAGATGTTGGAAATGACAGATTCCATCCTTCTCTTACAAATGAATTAGAAGGAGGATGGAAGCTATTGTTTCTGATATGTAAAAATTGATTGGATACCCCCTGTACAAAATGGCACATTAAAAACATACTCAAGGTCGCTCTCAGACTTGAGATTGATTTATTAATATGGGCTTCAATGAAATATAATTATGTCCATCTCAGGTCATTGTGTAGCCTTAGGGGCGCTATGACTTAGGTTAGGTTTAGGTTTAGGTTAGGTTAGTGATCAAAACGTAAAAAAAAAATTCGTCTAAGTCCTGGCTCCATAACCCCCCTTACTGGGAACTAACATAACCTAATGACATATTCTGATTCTGGCGCTTCGCCTGCCGCTGCCGCGGCACGCTCGCTTCGCTCGCTCGGCTCGCGCGTTTTGGTCGCTGTTCTAACCTAACCTAACCTAAACCTAAGTCATAGCGCCCCTAAGGCTACACTCCAACCCCATCTCATGATCCCATTGAAAGCTATAATGGTATTTTTAAATGTCTTAACTTTAGTTTAGTTGTAATTTATAGACACAGTACAATTATTGGCCACATAGTGGTGTTTTTATGAACATATTTTTATTGATTGAAGGTTTTATTTGAAAGAGTTTGAAATTTGCTATTGTTATAACTTGCTGCAAACTTAAACAGAATCTAACAATACAAGTTTTGTCTGGGATATACCTACATTATATTATTATTAAAGGTAGGTAGGCAGACGAGTGGATTTGTTCTAAATTAAACCAATAACAAAATGATTTCCCTGTACAAAATCAGTAAATGTACATTCATTAACCAGATTATATAGCTGACAACTTATTTTGATAACAAAGTAGGTAGTTAATTCTGTAGCGACCACTGACCGCGAGTTGACCTTGAATGCATTCTCTTTGTTTAACAACACATATTATTTGCAACATAAAACAAACTTAGCTATGACGTCAGAAAGAGGCACAAGGTTTTAGCAACTTGATAACAACTGCATCTATCAACTTCACCACAGTTACTGCATTAAATAATTAACTTAAATCAATTTAACATCTAAATTAGTTTTTGATGCGCCAGATGGACCAAAATAGACTCAAAGGGTTAAAAAAAAGTTTTTTTACCGTATATGCTTGACTATAAACAAAGGTATCAAAAATGTAAGTGTGTAGGTACCTGCCGGTGGGTGTCCAGCTTTTAGTTGAGAAGTTTCTTCAACGGACGACATGTTTAAGATTTATATTTTAAAATATGCCAACGTTACACTTCACAAATACAGGTAAATTCGTTTACGACGTGTAATTACGATTTGATGACACGGCACCAAGCAAGCGAGCACGATTCGTCGTGAAATCGAATTGCCAACGTCAAAACATCATATGTCAAAATCATAGTGATGCGCGGTATTTACTAATAGCCACACCTTAGTCGATTTTGTGTCGAAGTGATTTAATTAGTTTAATAAAGTTTAACATTGTTACTATAGCTACTAATACTGCTTTTATTATCATTAGTAGTAGTGATACTTACAGGAAAAATACCTATGTGGTAGCCATATTTTTTCAATAAAGGGGAAGAAGTGTTTTTTTATAGAAATGGTTATATTACAATGCTTCTTGAGCAATTAATTAAACTGAATATGTACTTATAATTATGACATAGATTATAAATAATATAGTACCTATATCAAATCATGTCAAACGAATGCTATTTGTGTAGACATTCATGTTCCTTTTGTTTCAAGTTAAACTCTGAAATCGATTTTTATTAATATAACTTGATCGACTATTGTAGGGAATAAACAACAATATTTAATAAAAAAAATTCACCAGATGTCGCTTATAAAGAATGTCGCAAACAAAGTAAATGCGGTAGTTGGCGACACCGAAGCGAAAATTTATAAAAGGTCTTTGGGCGAAATATTTACACAGATTTATGTTATAGCATGGAGATATAAGTTATACTAGAAGGCTGTAAGTTGTAGTGTCTATATTTTGACATCACCAAATACAGTATTGTTACAAAAGTGTAAAAGTGCATTATGTATAAGTGAGCAAGTTGATAATTAGGTACATTACGATCGAAGCTGGTTTGCAGCCCGAGACTAACGCGAGGGCTGTGATGGAGCTAAAGTGTGTAATGAACAATTCTCACGCGTTTCATACGAGATTTTACAACAAATGCGAGTAAAAATAATTAAAATAATACATTTTTTTTGTTTTCAGTAGCGTATTTTATATCCCACTGCTGGGCAAAGGCCACCCCTTTTTTACGCCCCAGGTCCCTATCTTCGGCTTGTTATGGCCGTGATTTACGCGCAAAGGTGTTCAAATCGTCCTTCGCCTTGTTCTGCCACGACGTCGATGACCATCTTTGGATGTCCAGGTATTAATACGATTTGCCCACCTTTGCGTATCCATGCGAGCCACGTGGCCGGCCCAGTCCCACTTCAGCTATGCTATTTTCTCGCCCACGTCAGCAATCCGAGTAATGGAGCGCAGGGTAGTGTTTCGGACTGTGTCCTTTTAACATGTAATACCTATGCTGCGCTCCATTGCTCGTTGGCAAACCCTGAGTTCGGATTTCTGTAGCTCAGTGAGTGATCAGGTTTGAGCGCCGTAGGTTATGACGGCCAAGATACACATGTCGACGAATCTACGTTTAAGATATAGGTACCTACTGGAAGGTGACCGTTCATTATCGAGACGCCAATAGTTCGAGGGACAAAATAAGTCTTTCACACGAGGTAAACACTGTGCTTTTCATTACAAATACAAGAAAAGTCAAATAAAAACAGGAATTCGCTAAAGAAAATGAGTGACCAAGGAATTATGAACAATACTCTCAAACAACAACTCGAAATAACAAATGAAGATTGGATTGCCGCCTATTTTGTTTTTTTTTTCAGTTCAACCCGCTCCTCAGGTAACTTTAGACCTACTTTCCGAGTATAAGTAATGAAAAATATATAATTCTCACTTGTTGTATTAAATACCATATACCTACATAATTTCCTTTTTGTTTTTCAAAAACCTTCGCATAGATTCTTGCGAATGCGAATGTCAAATAATATGAGAATATTCGCAAATGCGAATATTCGTTACATCACTACTAAAAACCGGACCATTTTTATCCATGTGAGCCTTTGATAAAAGAAGTAAGTGATGAGTGTTGCCTAAAAATCGATAGTTGATGTCGATTGTTAACCTCGAAAAATAGTCAGAATATCGATAGCCCTATCGATACTATTGAAATTTTACAATACTATCGATAGTATCGATACTATTGGGTATTGATACTATCGATACTATCACTATTATAGCGTATTTTACTGCAATCACTGTCGATACTATCGATAGTATCGATAGTATTATAAAATTTCAATAGTATCGATAGGGCTATCGATATTCTGACTATTTTTCGAGGTCACGATAGTATTACCAACCTATCGATAGTAAGGCAACACTACTATGAATGCTGAGAATGCTGAGAAGCTGGCAAGAAACTCGACGATTCTTTGCACTTTTACAACACAAGTCGGCAAACAAGCAAACGACCTGCTTAATTTAAGGAGAGTGGTCCCGTAGCCTATAGATGCTTGCAATAATAAAGGCATTGCTCGCGCACTGACGACTTGAAGGCTTGAGGTGTTAGGCTTTCGGCTCTCGATATCACTCATAGTATAAATCTCAGCTATTATAGCTACTTACCTTGCGGCGATTTTCAGTGAATGGTTGGTTCCTACTCTGATCGAGCCGACTAGATAAATTATACAGGTTTTTTGGCGGTCGACGAGGCCTTGGAAAAAAAACTAGCAAGGTAACTTAATATCAATTTATTATTAAAAAAAACCTGGAGGCAATTAATGGGCGAACAGCCCGAACATTCTAGATAAATAAATCTATTTGTATCTATATAATATATTACAATTAACGAGGAATTTCCGTCGAATACCACCTAAATGTAATTCAAATTTTTTAACTGCGTAATTTGACGTGTCGTACTAAAGGTGATAGTTAACGATGCCTCAAGCAGCAAGTGAGACTTAAGTAGCGCATTGAAAATTTCGTTCATGAGTAGCGTTTGAGTATTTTGGCCGGTAAAATTATTACAATCTCAGCCACGACCACGAAATATAAGAGTGATTAATTAAAGATAAATAGAAAAGCAATTCTGAAAGAAATGGTATTAATATACGTTTAATGACTAGTCAAAGCAACACTGTTGTTCCACACTTTTTCTATTAACATGTCATCATCAGCCTGTTTTGAGTATGACGCTTCCTTGCACTCCATAAAATACTTCCCAGTGACATTTTCCATATCCTCATCTACGCATAAATGTAATGTCGTTTGAGCTCCTTCCTTAGGTGATTTGAAAATAATACCTATTATACCTAAGACTATATTTTTGATTACCGGATGGATTCTCTTAAATACATCAGTCTTCACCAGTCCAGGGTGTAAGGCATTAATTACTACGCCTTTCGGCAATCTCTTAGCTAAAGCCTTCATCCAAAGTACGTCACAAAGCTTACTGTTTGAATACTTAATCACGAAGTGGTTTTTCTTCGAACCTTTCAGGTCTTCCACATCTAATCTCGCGAAGTTATGCAGCCATGATGATACAATCACTATGCGGCTCGGTCTGGACGCAATGAGTTTATCTAACAACAAATTTGTCAGTAAAAACGGTCCGAAATAATTCACTTGCATTACAATGTCTATTCCGTCTTCACTCAGCTTCGGTTTCAAGCCACCGCAGCCAGCGTTATTGATCAATAAATCCAAACGATCATAAGACTTATTGAAATCGTTAGCAAATTTTCGAACACTTGAAAATTTTTCCAGATTCAACTGTTTAAACTCCACATTTTTATTCCCCGTAGTTCTGGCGATATCTTCGATAGCTTGAGCTGATTTTTGTGCATCTCGGCAAGCGATAACTACCCTCGCTCCTCTGTTAGCCAGATCCCGCGCTGTTTCGAGTCCGATTCCGGAGTTTCCACCAGTCACTAATGCGACCTTTCCATCTAGCCTCGCTTTCGATTTACAAACACCATTCACTGGTTCCAATTTTAGTTTCAGCCATATCGCAAATATTGTTATTAATATTACTAAAGTGGCAAATAGTATGAATGTTGTTTTAAATAAGAAATATAGCAATGTTACTATCATATTGACGGGGTGAGGTATTTTAAACGACTGAATAGGAAAACATGCTAGTAGAGAAGTTATACAAGTTTTTGATTGGTTATGCATTAGTGATGTGTCGAATATTCGCATTCGCGAATATACGCATATTTTTTGACGTTCGCCTTCGCATTCGCAAGAAACTATGCAAATGTTTGGCGAATGTTTTTGATGAACAAAATAGTATGGTAAGTAGTAAATAATAAAGGTAAGGTAAATATATAGACGGATATGGAATGTTAATACAACTGGTAAGAATAGTACATTGTTACCCAAGGAGTGAAGGTAACTTATTTTGCCCCGAGACGGGGTTATTTGGTATGAGTAATGAAATATATTTATCACTAGCTATGCCCGCTACTTCGTCCGCGTGGAATAGTGTCTTTGGGTAGCATTTTTAATTATTTAGGCTATATTTTTTACAAATAAGACACATACGAATAAATAATTTAATGAGCTATTTGCAGTGTTTCACTGCAAAGGGCTATATTTCCATACAAACTTTCATCCCCTATTCCCTATTGTTATTTTACACCCTTGAGGGTAAAACTTTTACAAACTTTGAATGTCGTATTTATTTATATCGAATCTACAGCCAAAAGTTTCAAGCTTCTAGCTCTAAAAATGACGATACTTCCATACAACTTTTCATCCCCCCTTTCAACCCCTTAAAACTCTTTTTTTGCATTAAAAATTACCCTATGTCCTTTCTCAGGCTCTAGACTATCTGTGTATCAAATTTCATTGAAATCGGTTCAGTAGTTTTTGCGTGAAAGAGCGACAGACAGACAGACAGTTACTTTCGCATTTATAATATTAGTAAGGATTACTCATACTCGGAAAGTAGGTCTGAAGTTACCTGAGGAGCGGGTTGAAAGTAATACTTCTCCGCCCTAGGGAGAATCGCTTTCAACTGACAACTGTCAAATTATTAAAAAAAAACTAGTTCTTTTTTCACATTTCTATTGAACCATGTTCCAACTTGGAACAACCCCCAGATAAACAAAACCGGCCAAATGAATGTCGGACCCCGCATATTATAGGGATAGGGGTACACATCCCGCCGCTTTTCGATAAAACGAAACCCTAAAAATAAACGTGAAGGTTTATTGTATTTAAGTGAAACATCGAATGCGGCGGCTCTCGTAATTTCTGCGATATTAACCGGGACAAACACACAGACAGACAGGCATTTGTAAGTACATAAGTACGACACCTATAACAAAAATGCGATTTTTTTTTGTCTGTCTGTCTGTCCGTCTGTCTGTATGTGTGTTTGTTCCGGGTAATCTCCGAAACGGCTGGACCGATTTTGACGGGACTTTCACTGGCAGATAGCTGTTGTAATAGGGAGTAACTTAGGCTACTTTAATTTTTGAAAAACAATTAGCGTTCCGCGTAAAAAAATAAAAACATTTGAATTCAAAGAGTATCTCCGAAACGGGGGGACCGATTTTGACGGGACTTTCACTGGTAGATAGCTGATGTTATAAGCAGTAACTTCTATTTTAGAAAAACAAAATTTTAAAAAATTAAAAAATGGGTTCTGTCGTGCGGGCTCAGAACGCGGGAGCGGGCTTTTTTGTTAAGTTAAATTCCACGCGGACGAAGTCGCGGCCTCAGCTAGTAGATAATAATTTAGCCCTTTTAACGTCCCACTCCTGGGCACGGGCCTCCCCTTAACACGAGGGGGATTCAGGCCATAATCCACCACGCTGGCCCAGTGCGGGTTGGCGGATTTTTACATGTCTTTCGAAGATCTTCTAAGACATGCAGGTTTCCTCACGATGTTTTCCTTCACCGTAAGCAAGTGATAATCATATATAAATTATGATTCGCACATAGATTTCAAGAAATCCAGAGGTGCGAGCCGGGGTTTGAACCCAAGAACTGGTGTCCGCAAGCCGCGTGCTTTAACCAATCGGCTATCACAGCTTTATTTTATTTATTTTTTTCGTTTTATTTTATTTAGTTTAACAGCCATCCTAGAACACCTACGTTAGTATCAAGGTGAGGAAGACGAAACAACTTTTCATTTCCAAGCCTTTATTCTGAACCTTCTACAGGGCACCACCACATCGTGATCATCTCTCCCCGGCTTCACCATATCCTTCTGCAACTCGACTATCAACCGCAGCATGAAGTTGACAACCTGAGCGCCGGTCCCATCCCTCAACCTCTGGAAGTCTCGGTGCGTTGGCAGACATCTACCGTTGATCATGATGGTCTGCTGGGTTAGAGAGGCTAGAAGTCTTTTCAGAATGTCCACCTTTTTGTTGGCAGCGAGCGGCCGAAGGCGTGTGATGAAGCGGAGTAAATATTCCAGTAGCATTATGTCTTCCTGCGGGAAAGAGAAATAGATACGATAGATAGAATACCTAGAGGCTGCTCAAATGGGTGAGCACGTGAAATAATGTCATTGTAAGCAAAACTATTATTTACAAGTGCTTGGTCTAGTAAATTCAGTCGCTCGGCTCATTGCACCGGGTGGTTATGGGTTAGATTCCCGTAAGAGTACATTTTGGAAATTACTTTTTAAAGTAATTTCCAAAAGTGAGGCGGGCGAACCTTTGAATCTCCCGCATTCACCATGATCTTCACGATTGGCGGAACGCAGCCCGGGCAAACGCGCTGTCAAGTTACCGGTCGGTTACCGCGACCAATGAAAAATGAGATAAATAAATAGAATGCGCTAACGACGCCATATTGGGCGTCCTACAAGAACTCTGTTTAGACTGTGCTCGTGCTAAAACCAGTTTTTTACTATTATTCGATTTGTTTTGTGATGTGATACAATTTATTGTTTATTTCCGTTTGTAGAATTTTAGTAAATTGTGAGTTTATAAACGTCATTTTCAAACGTCTTCGGGCAACGAGCGCCAACCCCACACTGAAGCCTAGCCGGAGCCCTGACTGACGTTAAACCCTGCTCTGGGTGTCACTGGGATTGCCTTTAGACGATGACCCATGGTTCAATCGTTGCTTAGTTTGGCTCATACAACAGGTGTGTTAAATAGTCTGTCCTTATTATTCATTTATAGCCAAGTAGGTATTTATTTTATCGGCGATTTATTTACTATATCGACTTTCTTCAAATCTCACCATCTGCATAGCGAGTATACAAGATTCCACGTTATACGCCCTGGCCACGATAATCGATAGGTCCTCGCGGTCCAGTATGGGCTGTTTCAGCCCTTCCAACCACTGGAAGAGAAGCCCTGTCAGTATTGCTGGATCTTCCTGTAAAATATAACACGTAATTGATTTTAAAAATGCTCATATAATAAAAAAAACACTGTGGGCGACAGGTGCAAGCCTTGGGGAACGCCTTCATATGAAATATCATTAAAAACACGCCAAATAGGTCGTAATTTAAAATTGCAGGCGCAGTAAGTAGTTGCTACCTTGCAGAAATGGGCGTTATGAATTGTTTAAACCTTCAAATCAATAATTTAGAAAGTGTAAAGATGTGCAGACGCAATGATGCGATATTTATTTATTTAATGCTGCAGGGAAAGGATTTGACCGTTCAAAAAATTATTTGGTTGCATGAAATGAGGCTTATCAGCTAAAGTACAGTAGTAGTACAATAGTAGTACAATATTAGTACAGTAGTAGTACAATAGTAGTAGTACAGTAGCACAGTAGACTAGAATTCGACCCTAATAAAATCAGTAAATGCTAGGAAGATCATAAGATGACAGTGAGGTGATAAGGTGAAAACATAATCCTCCCTAGAGCCTAATTTCAGCGCATAGCATGGTGCTACTATGATGATGCAAAGAAAAAGATAATCAAGGTACCTCTTCATCAATCTTGTCATACGCTTCCCTCCGCTGATTGATCTCATTCCGCAACTGTTTAAGGTACTTCTGCTTCTCCTCTGGAAGACTGTTGTGGTCTACTATAAATGCCTGGAAAAGTAGAAGAAACCTTTTATTAAATTGTAAACCTAACCCATTTTCAGAAGATAACTAACATTGTTCCCAGTATCAAAAAACTCGACTAGAGGTGGATGGGAATAAATAAAAATAGTTTGTGGTTTTCATACAAAGTTAATGTCCAAAGTTTGGACAGTAGTTCTTTGAGCTTAAGTTGAGGGTTCCCGCTAAGAAGTTAGACCCCGGATATAAGATATGAGCAGTCATAACTAAACCAAACGATGAAAAAATTGTAAGTTCTTACTTCATGAATCTGCACAGCTGGTATGCTGCCATTGGTGGAAGTGCCCGTGATTCTGGTGACTGTCTCCAAGTTCCTCTCGATATCTTCTTCTAATGGATCCCGCCATTCCACCATTGGCAGGTTGGCCACGTGGTCTGGAAAAAATATGCCCAGATCGACTACCTATAAACCTTTTAAAGGTCTATTTGCCATATTTTCTACCATTTATCTTTTGTCGCATTTATGCTTCTGTAGGATAATAATAACGATAGGTATGTGGCAAGCTTTACTGACTAACTGAGTTAATGATGCTGTCAGTTGTGTTTTATTTCTTCGTAAAGCCATGTCCTTCTTAGTCATAAAAATATTCAGGGTAAGGGAAGCCCCCAATATACCTACCCCTTATTCACGTGGGGGTTAAATATCAGAGGGCTTGTCCTGTTACCACATCTCGTACTTCAGGATTTACACTGGCATACTAAGACGTTTGTGAATCAATGAATTATATTTTGTTATTACCAAGGTCTGATACTTCCTCTGGCGTGGTAGGATCAGGTGGCTTGCTCTGTCTCAGCTTATACACCATGAAAGATTTGTAGAACGGTCGGTTCCTGACGCGAAGGTCCAAGCCCACGCTGTGCTGGCAGCCGCATATCTTGAGCAGCCGCTCGCAGAGACAGTAGACTATCTGAAGACGAAAATATTTCACCAAACAAATTTGAAGCCTACTTACTTTGTCATTACCCTACCTACAGGAAATTCCTGATTCACATAAAACATAATGTTGTCTCGTGTGAATGTTTGGTCTAGTGCAAGCAAACGGAGGGTAACAGGGAATACTTCTAGGCTAATGAGGCACCCAAGGTTTTGATTTTCGCCACAGGGTGGCGCCAGTTGGGATGTGCTGACTTTGACACTTGAGTTTTCTGACAGTCTCCCTCGCTCTGACCTCGCGATATTTTGTAGGTATTTGTAGTGACACTGACAGTAGTGATGTGACAGATAATATCAGCCCAATCGAATTTAGTGACATCTGGTGAGCTAATTTGTTTCCCTCTTTCCAGCATTACCTTCGGCAGTTCCCTGAAAGCTCGCTCCTCCAGGCCATGCAGCGTGGCCCGCTGGCGGTACAAAAACTGTTTCAACGTGAACTCTGACGTTTTCCGATCCTTCGTCAGGTTTAGAAGTTCTCTGAAAAAAGTGTCCTGTAAGTACCATATTAATTTACATTTATCATAATGACTGTATTGCCTAAAGTGTAGGCAGAAGTGTAGATGGGGTAAATATATCAAATTCTCTATTTCACTGAGACCCAACTAAGGGACCACCAGTTTTATAGTCAAAGGGAAGACCTTCCGCCCAGGCGGGGTTATGTCTAAGGGGGCGACCGCTACGCCCCACTGGTTATTGTTGGGGATCGAATAATACTGACGTGCGTCAAGAATCTTGATATCGAGTTTCAGATTTCAATGAAAAGTTTCGTCAATGTATTGAGAGCGTTGTATTCAGGGCCATCTATTATCAGGTGTTGTGAACGTGGTTTCACTTTAGCGAGATGTGAGGTCGCTACGCTGTGATTAAATTTTTAGGGTTCCGTGGTAATTTCTATACCACGGCTAACAAGGAGCCATACGGGCTTTTTTTAAAAAAGATTACTAGCAACGTGAGTTTATCGGTTTATAGGAAATAAATAGATTATTTTATTGAATTCCTTGTTTTTAACGTTTCTCCTTCGTATATTTTTAATAATTATGTAACACTGCGCTTTTCGACATAGAAAGAAACACGATTTTTTTTTTAATAAATAGGTACGTCAGTTTTGACAGATCCGTAATGCACTAACCGCTCGACACACTTCACTCACTCGACTCGAGAAGCAGCCGTTTTCGCGGACTTAAAAATTGTTTGCTTGATCGTAAATGTCAAGGCTGACGTGTTGCAAGTCGTTTGCAAGTCGAGCGAGCGTTATTGGTGCGGTTAACCGACTTGGCCCCCAGGCGTCACGGTCAAATCACAATAATTATGACTTACTTAGAGCTGAAAACGATTGTTTGCGGTAGTACATAGTGTTCGAACTGTTGGACGCACAGGATCTGCCCTGACGTTTGAACTGACTTCGGTCTCTTCTTCCTCACCAGTCGGATGGCCTCGTTGGCCCTCACTCGCATAGAGTACACCAGATAACAGGCTATTAAGACCCCTGTTCTCCCGAGACCTGGTGAGAAATAAAAACGTTTGGAAATCTTCATCATCTCAGCGGAAAGGCGTCCACTGTTGGACATAGGCCTCCCCCAAGGTTCGCCACAATGACCGGTCTTGCACTGCCCGCATCCAGCGGATTCCAGTTTTGAAAGGGTATTCGTCAATTATTTTAAATAACGAATCGTAGACCTGTTCTCACAAATTATGGTGTGGTGATATTCTTAGGAAGTGGAAATACCTACCTGTAAGCAGATGTAAATGCTCTTCTAATCCGCGTTAAGAGATTAGACAGTATTGAACCGAACTTACAAATTAAGTAATTTGAAATATTCGCTCTTTATATGATTTTGTAGGTTCATAATTTTTTACAATTTGACACCTTCATTTTATAGCCTGCTGCATGACCTGAGGGTTAGCAGTCGTATATATTATATAACCTATACATTAATAAAATCAATCAATTGGAACAAATATTAACGTTTATGCGGAGGCTTAAACCGGACCACTTTTTATCCAAGAGCGACGACAAACCCCTAAAATATGAAGGAATGCTGTTTCCGCTGAGAAGTCGGCAAGATACTCAGCGGTAACTCTTTCAAATAGTGCTTAGAAAAAAATGGTACTTAGGTATTCTTTTTAAAACGCAAAGTTGGCAAACAAGCATACGACCCGCCTAATTTAAGGAGTTAGGTACTGTTTGCTCGCGCTTTGTCGACCTTAAGGTGAAGGCGCCTGTCTAGCCCGCGAAATTCAAAATTTTCGAGTATTTTTATAGTTTATCCAAAATCTGAAAACATTTAAGACAACATTTTGTGATTTGCGAAAAACACAGTATGCAGTGCGTTTATTAATACATTTATTTTACTCTAAATATTATCACGGTCGATATGATACTAGTAAATCACTAAATATACAAAAATTGACAGATTATCTGGATAGCTGTCGTTCTTGAAATGTTGTAGAGTAAGTTGGATATATTAATAAATGCACTGCACACGGTCTTTTTCGCGAATTACAAAATGTGCCTTTTATTATCGTCAAATTTTGAAATATTTCTAAATACCTCAAATAATTTGAACTTCGCGGGCTAGATGGGCGCTTTAGCCTTAAAGAGAGTGGGACTGAGAGACGGCAAGATAGTTGTTACGCTTTCAGGATTTGATGTAACTTATCGCATAAAGCGCAGCTACTTTACGATTGTCTGTGAGATGTTGGTACTACCCCGATCTAGCCGACTGTATAAATTATACAGGTTTTTAAGCTATCGACGACGCCTTGTAATAAAACTAGTCAGGTATGTTAATATCAATTTATTATAAAACATAGGGGTACCGAACACCAGAGCCGACAACAGACTTGTTCATCTTAGATAGGTAAAGCAAATGTGCACAATGATCACAAATAAAGCCGAGTTTCCGCCAAATACTATCTTCTTCTTCTTTCTTATAAAATATGGCCCACCCAGTTTAATACGTATTTCGCCAGTGTCAAGTAACAAGTAGCAATACAAACACATTTAATAACAATACAATGCAAAAATGTGACCGTGCACTTTGGATAACCAAAATGGAGGACCGAATACTACGTAAATGTACTTTATTCAAATGTATAAACTGCGTCATTTGACGTGCTATACTAAAGTTAACAGTTAAAAAACGACGCCTCAAACAGCAAGTGGGTCTTAAGTAGCACATTAAAAAGAAATGGTATTAATATACGTTCAATGACTAGTCAAAGCAACACTGTTGTTCCACACTTTTTCTATTAACATGTCATCATCAGCCTGTTTTGAGTATGACGCTTCCTTGCACTCCATAAAATACTTCCCAGTGACATTTTCCATATCCTCGTCTACGCATAAATGTAATGTCGTTTGAGCTCCTTCCTTAGGTGATTTGAAAACAATATCTAGTATACCTAAGACTATATTTTTGATTACCGGATGGATTCTCTGAAATACATCAGTCTTCACCACTCCAGGGTGTAAGGCATTAACTACTACGCCTTTTGGCAATCTCTTCGCTAAAGCCTTCATCCAAAGTACGTCACAAAGCTTACTGTTTGAATACATAATCAGGGAGTGGTTTTTCTTCGAACCTTTCAGGTCTTCCACATCTAATCTCGCGAAGTTATGCAGCCATGATGATACAATCACTATGCGGCTCGGTCTGGACGCAATGAGTTTATGTAACAACAAATTTGTCAGTAAAAAAGGTCCGAAATAATTTACTTGCATCACTACGTCTATTCCGTCTTCACTCAGCTTCGGTTTCAGCCCAGCACACCCAGCGTTATTGATCAATAAATCCAAACGGTCATAAGACTTATTGAATTCGTCAGCAAATTTTCGAACACTTGAAAATTTTGCCAGATCCAACTGTTTAAACTCCACGTTCTTATTCCCCGTAGTTCTGGCGATATCTTCGATTGCTTGAGAAGATTTTTGTGCATCGCGGCAAGCGATGACTACCCTCGCTCCTCTGTTAGCCAGATTCCGCGCTGTTTCGAGTCCAATCCCGGAGTTTCCACCCGTCACTAATGCAACCTTTCCATCTAGCCTCGCTTTCGATTTACAAACACCATTTATTGGTTCCAATTTCAGTTTGAACCATATCGTTAATAGTGTTAATAATATTACGAATGTAGTAAATAGTATAAATGTTGTTTTGAATAATATATATAGTAATGTTAGGATCATGTTGACGGATAAGGGTATTTTAAACGACTGAATAGGAAACGCGATAGTGGAGTAGTTATATAAGTTGATGATTATGCATGCCTCAGGGTCAAATGTCTTTGTAAATGGTTTGCGCACGTATATGAACCAGCAATATAAAACTCCACGGGTAAATTTTGTAAATATGTGTGTTGAATTTGGTTTATAAGACAATTTTGTGATTACAATTTGTGTATTAGTTTGCTCTTTTTCAGTAGCCTTACTATAGTTCTGACAAGCCACTTTTAAGGAGTAACTTAGGCTATTTATTTTATTTTATCGAAGTACCACGCGGACGTAGCCACGAGCAACAGCTAGTACCTACTACATATATAGAGATTGAAGCTACCTGTACCTAAATATACATCAAATCCGTATGGCGGTTCTTGCGTAATGTTGAATCAAACTTACAATCAAACAAGATGGTGGGTTAATTTACCTGCGTGGCAGTGTATAGCCACCCTGCCTTCTTGCAGAGCGAAGGAGAGTACCTTGGCCATGTCCAGGAGACCACAGAGGCTGGCCTCGCCGTAGTCAGGCCACGCGAAGTTGTAGTAGTAAACTGTAACATCGGCGGGGTGTCATATAGTTTAGGTCCAGTGAAGATAACAAAATTAATTGTTCTCTTTTGTATCTCGCGAATTAACAAAGAATGCAACCAGGTTCCTATGTGGTCCTATCGTACGTGACGTACACGTGTTTCCGTGGGGCCTCGCCAGATTGATACTATATATTTTTCGATATTTATTGCACAAGCCTACTTGGGCCATAAAAAGAGGTCTTCGGCCAGTAATCGTTCATAGACATCTACGGAAACGTAGTGTCATAGATGCGTCAATACACAAATAGCAAGGTATGCATTTAAGCTTTTCTTTGTACTAAAAGTCTATTCTATCGGTCTATTCAATCTGTATTTAGGCTGTAGAAACGCTTATGCAGATCTTATAAGTACAAATTGGGCCCAAAATAATACAGCATGCGTTTTTAAAGCTGTAGGTATAGTGGCTGTAAAAACTATAAATAAGCCGTTTTGTAGCTGTTATTAATTAGGTGTACATAAAACCTTAACACTGCAAATTTATCGTATATGAAAGCGTCTTGTAAATATATAAAAAAATGTTTTTTTTTTATTTGTTCAAGAAACATACAAGAGATTTAAAATGAAAATAAATTGAATCATAAATAAATCATTCTGAAGTCTGAGAGTGATTTTGGAAATGTCATACTTATGTCATACCAGTACAGAATGAAACGTCAAAAGCGTACAATGCGACCGCTCTCCGACTTGCGATCAGATGTCAATGTTTCACATGAAAGTACTTTTCATGTCAAACATTTTAAAAAGTGAATCGAAATGAAATGTCTCTCACTGTCGTTGGCCATGAAGATGGTTGGGTCGTAAGTGAAGCCGGACTTGGTGAGTGGAGGCCCGCAGCTCGCGTGCTCCCCCGGCGTCTGGAGATTGATGACAGTGCGGATACCCCAGCTGGGGGCATACGAACATATATTAATATATCTTATGGTATTAATATCAAACGATCGAATGTTGCTCTATGTATAAACTGTCGACTCATCACAGTCTACCATCGATTCGGTATTTATATATTTTTTAATACATACGGAACCCGGCGAATCAGACCGCGACACTCTTCTCAATAAAACTATGTTTCTGACTAATTTCTATTTTGCCAGTCAGTTAACTTTATTTTGGAAGACTGTACACAACATAAAATATTAATATGACATATTAACACGTTCACTGCATTATGAGGTCGAACAAGCCACATACGTGAGTTTTCGCAGGTGCGTCAGTCAAAATCGCTTTGTTTCACTCTGTGCGGGGGGTGCCTATATTAACATTTCTATGAGTATAACAAAGACAAATATATAAAATTGATTCTCTTGCGAAGCTTATGCTAACGGCGCAGTAAATACGATATGAGGTTGAATAGATCTCATACGCACCGAATAAAAGTTAATTCCGTCTAGTGCGGGGGGAGGTCTTATCTGCCTCAAGAATTACAGGCCTCATACCCGCATGGAGTGAGGCGCGGGCGGCGCGGGCGCCACGCATCCAAGCATTAGTGTTGTGGCAAGAATCGATACGGAAGGACGTTGTCGTCCGGCGCACACGCATTTTTACGATTTATAAGTGTATCGAAAGGTTATGGCAGAATTTTTATTTTGTACTTCTCTTGTGAACGCCTGGATAATTTATAATATGGTTAATAATAATAACAAAATGACAAAGAAAGATTTCACGGAATCAATAATTGAAGCACTCACTGGACGAAGTATTTCTGAAAGAGGTATATTACCATACTTTTATATTCATACACATACACATTTAAATACTTTAAAACTAAAAGTGGCGCTTATAGACACCTAACGTAAGTGTTTATTTCAGGATTGTGTCCAGTGTGAGAAATCCTTCTGCTTGCCCTGTTTTAATGAAAAACATTTTGATTGATATCACTGAATAAATATTTTAATACAATATTATCGTAACTACACTGTCTTTTATTCCCATCTCTAGTCGTGAGACAAACCGAACTTTCTTTCAGTGCGATGTGAGGCAGAAAAGATGTCATATATATTATTGTCTTTTATTCAATAATGAAATGTCATAACTATGGGCGAAGCTGGATTCAAATTTAACAACTATGTAAGTTTATAATGGTAGAGCTTCAAGCAATTATTGTCACATATGGGCTATATTTAAGGTGTTTTTTAAAAACAACATTTTGTGAGGCCGAGTCGGTCTCATGCGCACTGCAAAGAAGTTCAACCTTGCCTCGAAAAGACCTCATACGCATTGGCTGACAGTCAGTCAAAATTGGCGTCGCAGCCAGCGTGTTAAATATACCTACATAATATGAAATACAGCGAAAAAAAAACAGTACAGCGTGTAACATGATAAAAAAAATTAAACAGCTGGGGTAATCTGGTAAGAAAATAGTTGCCATGTACAGTCCTACAAAAATAGGCTCAAGCTCAGCATAATTCTGCAGCTATTGTTTTCAAACTTACCTATGAAACTGCTGTATAATATTCCTGGCCGCGATGGCAACGGTGCTCGGCCGCGCCATCGCGAGAATGTCGTCTGTGACCCTGCCATAACACATCAACAGTTTTATTGTCTTAAATAATATGGATTATGATCACCCTGGGCTTGAATGTTGTGAAATTAATCCATTGGTACTTCTTGTAGTTCAGAGGTCCCCAACCATATCTGGAACTCTACAGACTTTACATAAAAAATTAAAGCAGACCGTCACGGGACGCCCGGCAGATGTGAAACATTGTATACCTATAGTATGCGCGCGCACACACACAAGGGAGTCGAGAGCGGTGGCGTAGAGTGGGCATGACGGCATGAGAGCGTCATGCCATTTGCCGTGACGGCATGAGAGAGCGTCATGCCATTTGCCGTGACGGCAAACTGGTAAATTTTACTGCCTAAGCGCCAATTTTTTTCATTTTTTCATATCATCACGCCTATACCTGTTCCCCGAAGTGGTTAGCAGAGGTACACCCAAATTTCGCTTACAATTACTTTCTGCTATTAGGTAGCTACCTTGTTAAATATGTCAGTATGTATGGTGTACCTACAGTGCCATTAAGCAAGTCGGCATGGCAAAACACTCATATTATTTCCATGATTACCATAATAATGTGGTGGCCAGAGCCGGAAGTCACGCGAACAAACATTTATAAGTAAATTTATTATTTTTTTAAGACAATTGGCCGCGTGCAAAGAAATTATATTCGGGCGTAAGGTAGTCTAGTGTTTATTCCTTTTGTTAAAAAGTTCAAAGTTCAAAGTACTTTAAAAATTAGAGCACTCCACAATTCATAGAAAGCCTACGATAGAATGGCAGGAGAGGACGGCTCAAACAGCGAATCGGGGAAAAAAATTGAGAAGCGTTTCATTATTCAACCAGAAGACTTTTAAGAAGAAAGAAGAACATAATAATGAGTTTACTTATTGATAGTATTAGTATGCGGACGGACACACAAAACGAATACATAAGTACTATAATAATAATAATTTAGCCCTTTTTGACGTCCCACTCCTGGGCACGGGCCTCCCCTCAACACGAGGGGGATTCAGGCCGTAATCCACCACGCTGGCCCAGTGCGGGGTGGAGGATTTCACATGTCTTTCGAAAATTGGTTAGATCTTCTAAGACATGCAGGTTTCCTCACGATGTTTTTCCTTCACCGTAAGCAAGAATCGCACATATATTTCGAAAAATCCAGAGGTGCGAGCCGGGGTTGGAACCCGAGACCTGGTGCCCGCAAGACGCGTGCTTTAACCAATCGGTTATCACAGCTTATAAAATACAGTAGTTATAAAATAAAATAAACGACAATGAAGTGTTCCTGCGTTATGCGCACAAGCAAACTGCAATCAACAGAGTCTCTTCTATAGCTTTTGTTGAGCAAGCTTTGAGGCTGGTTTTCAGAGGGAACCCAGGTGATGTGTAGCCCAACCACCCCGCACCCATTAACAAATAAAAACCAAACTCCCAAGAAAAGCAAGAGGGAGATCAAATGGAGCCAGTAAGCGGTCATTCACACGAAGAAGACACCGTTCTGCCTAGATATAGGTACATTTTAGACAGAAAATGCCCCTATTTGACATACTTATTTGTAAAATGCTAATATTTTTTAATAATATGTTATTAAAAATTCTTTGGTAGAATGTATATCGGTGTTGGGTGAATCATGAAAGTGGCCGTTACATACTTAGGTAGTTTATAGACAACTAGCTGTGCCCCGCGACTTCATCCGCGTAGTATTGGATTATTGGGTTAAAAAGTATCCTATATGTTAATCCCGGTTATAATCTATCTGTGTTCCAAATTTCATCCAAATCCGTTCAGTAGTTTTTGCGTGAAGGAGTAACAAACATACATACATACATACATCCACACTCACAAACTTTCGCATTTATAATATTAGTAGGATAGCGCAAATTGAGACATAAAAACATATATTAAGGCTAAAGCGCCCATCTAGCCCGCGAAGTTCAAATTTTTTGAGTTCTTTTAGAATTTTTTCAAAATCTGACAATAATAAAAGACAAATTTTGTAATTCGCGAAAAAGACCGTGTGCAGTGCATCCTACTAATATTATAAATGCGAAAGTTTGTGAGTGTGGATGTATGTATGTATGTATGTATGTATGTATGTATGTATGTTTGTTACTCCTTCACGCAAAAACTACTGAACGGATTTGGATGAAATTTGGAACACATATAGATTATAACCGGAATTAACATATAGGATACTTTTTAACCCGATAATCCCGAAATTTTTGCTAAGTTAAAATACTACGCGGATGAAGTCGCGGGGCACAGCTAGTTTGCATATAAAATATTTAAATTACCTATGGCTTCGTCTCGATCTGTCACCCGAGGAACTACGTAATTAGGCACTTATAAAGTTGTCACACAAGCGTTTTACGTAGACGCTAGCGACTATCGAGCGTATGAACCTGATAGTAGAGCTATAGGTAGGTATTCCCCGTTCTTGTGTTAGCAGATAGTATAAAATAAAGTCGCTTCCCGCTGTCTGTCTGTCCCTATGTATGCTTAGATCTTTAAAACTACGCAACGGATTTTGATGCGGGTTTTTTAATAGATAGAGTGATTCAAGAGGAAGGTTTATATACACATGCATAATATAGTAGAGAAACACTTTAGTATCAGCATTGCACCCGTGCGAAGCCGGGGCGGGTCGCTAGTATAATATAACAGCGAATTTAATCAAGGCATAAGAACGGGTTGTCGTGTAAGAGTTGTGCTGCCGTGTGGTGTGAAATATTAATGAGTAGAGACATTCATTACCGGACACGTGGCTGATATAAAGCAGTTTTTATATACAAGTAGGCCACACACACCTTGTAAACTTAGTTATGTACTAATTATTCGTGGCAGGTTCGACTCCCGTCATTGGTATTTTTTTACATAAAAAAAACTACCAATAAGCATACGATCCTGATATTAAGCAGCTATCGCATCCTATAGATGCTAGCAATACCAAAGGCATTGCTCGTACGTTGCCGACGTGAAGGGGAGTGTGACAGAGGGAGGGCAAGGGTGATGTTTGTGCTTCCAGCTCCCTCGCTCATCGTACGAAAGGCTGCTATAGTCTAGTAGCTAATTTACGCCGATTTTGAGCCTGCCCTCATGAGCTATAGTCTATCGGTCACAGCTTAGCCTTCTCGTAATGTTTACCAGTCTGAATAGAGGCCCTGTATCGCCGCCCTCGGCTGCGGCTGCTCGTACGGGCACCTCGCGCCGCCGCAGAACAGCGCGCACTGGATCGCACGAGGCGTGCTCGTGCGCACGCGCTCGCCCACCGCACTGTACAGCGCTGAGGGCGGCCGGTTGATGCGCCGCCGGGACTCCCGACTCCTGGGAACAAGACTTGAACTATTAAAAGAAAGAAAACCGCCTTACCAACACCACAAATATTCTCCAGTCCCTCTGGTCTGGCCCTTCATATCGTGTAATAAAGGTCTCTGACCCCCACATCAGAGGTTGAACGCGGCCGGGCCACAGAGGACCGGTAAAAAAAAAAGAAAAGAAAATTCCCTTTGGTCAAGTGGCTTCATCTGTATTCGTTTCTACAAATCGCTACGCTTCATGTATGGAAATTAACGAAATGAATGGGTCACGTGATCTACTTATCCACTTGTAATGTCATTTCCATACATTTAAGCGTAGCGTTTTGTAGAAACGCTAGTAGACGAAGCCCCTTGGCTAGGGGGGCTGAGCGTGTTCTTAGATCGGTGGGACTCCTCTCTGCTGCGTTACTTGGTAAGGATCCATATCGGTTGTAATATAGGTAGCCTTATTACTTTTTTTAAGGGACTGGTCCCGCCACACACTCCCACCACTGTAACTCCTGTAAACCAGGATCGACAATGGTGATCAATAATGACGTCGAGGTTTGACCCTCGACGAGTCCCGGGGAGAAGTTAAATTGTCTTGGAAATAATATAGAAGGACTTGGAAGAAAAAATGTCCACTTCACGCCGGTGCATAGCGGGAGACTAAAATAGCATGTATGGGCTGATTGCCATGGAAACAAGACTGTTACAGTGTCTAAAGTAGTCAGTGTCTGTGTAATAAACTGCCTTATTACTAACACTATTTACTAAATTATTTTGTATACTACTTAACACTATGGACACATGTCTGAAATAAAGAATTGGAATTTGAAATTGAATTACTGGCAAAGAAATGCCATGCGGTAGCACAATGTTCCGCAATCCGTGAGTCAATCCGCAATCTCCACCACCAATGGACTTTTCTCAAAGGAAAATCGAACAGACGAACCGTTGCCACAGCCGTGTGAATGAAGCCTCAAGAACTGTGATGAAGTGTATCTCAAGTTATTTCATGGAGGTATCGACCTCAACTTGTACCTTTCAAAACACGAGTATAATTTACCTGTCCAAAAAATGGAATCGTCTGAAATTTACGAAATTGATGCTCGATTTTCTTCTGTCTTTGACAAAATTTACTTTGGACATGGCAGTGTTCGGGAGTGACTTGGTGGCTCTTGGTGGTCAGTGAAATACTGGCTTCCAAATGCGTCTACCCTGATGGCACCCTTGTGTGAGCAACGCGAATAAACAAACGCAACCATAATAGACCTCCATTTGTAGGGTCAGCAAAAAAGTATCTTTCAAAATCCTCGACGTACAATTTTTTTATGACTTCACTAGGATAATCTCAGCGGAGGTTCTTAATCACGATACCGCGCATAATATACTAGATGAAACAGAAAGGGTAGGTATACTATTTTCTTTGCAATTTTACTTTGTAAATCTAAAACTATCGGCTTTGTGGGACAGTTTAAGTACTAAAGGTTTTGTAGACTTTTGAAATCTGTCAAAAGCTGTATTCCTATAACGCCTTTTGTTTTTCAAGTTTCTCCTAGGCTGATAGTTTTAGAATTACAAAGTTAAGTTTTGAAAAAAAAAGTATACCCTTTCTGTTTCAACCTGTATATAAGTAAGCTACGGTATATGAATTGATTTCAACATTATTTCCTCGATGGTGCAGCAGTTTCAAACCCGGCTCGCACCTTTAAAATCTATGTGCGAATTATAATTTCAATATATCAATTGCGTATGGTGAGGAAACCTGCATGTCTTAGAAAATCTAATCAATATTTGAAATAAACGAAACCCGCCAAACACCCAGGGAGGATTTACGGCCTGAATCCTCCTCTCATTGAGGGGAGGGCCGTGTCCACGGGACATTAAAAAGGGCAAAATATTATTATTTTGTAGGTACCTACTTCATGAATTTGGTTTGGACACATTTTTTTTCAAAACCGGTTTTTTTTTGTATTTTTTTTTATTATTTTTCTATCTATACTTGTCACAGAACCAAGGACAACGGTAATGGATGACTGTTGGCCACTGATGACAGTTCTACATTTACTATCTCCAATCTAATTTCAACAGTCAGTATTTGAGCTATTGTTTACCTACCTTCCTTTATTTATCAATGTTGCCAACTGTTTGTAATTTCATCGTTATTGTCAGGGAAGTAATTTCGTTAATTCCTGTGTGCGAGTGTTCGTAATGCATTTCCTCCAAAACGGCTTGACCGATTTTGATGATGTTTTTTGTATTTATGGGGTCATCTAGATGGTTGTTAACTATCGTCAGACATACCAATACGGTTCCAAACTAAGCAGCGCTTGTACTATGTGTACCGTACAGTGGACTGGGTGTGATCCCAGTGACACCCATACTGGGTCCATGATTTTTTCGGCACCCAAATACATATAGACAAAATGTCCTATGGAAAAACCATGCTGAACTATGCCGTGTGGATGAGGGTCATAGAGACAGAGTTATACGAAGATGTATTCGTTTCTTTCCTTCTCAGTAGGTCGTTTCACATAATTTTGCAACGTCCTTCCTTGACTACTGACCTCTGCCCATAAAAACAAATAGTAACCCACTTTTATTTCAAGTGAGGAGTTGTGCGTGAGTACTTTGTGGGTGGTAGCCCAGTGGGCTAACGGCACGCGACCTGCGTGTGGACAGTGGGCTGAAATACCGGGGGCGTGGACAAAAAAAAAAAAATATTATTATAAATAACACCTTTCTGTGAATGGGTCAATGGGATTAGTTTATTATAAAGGTTTTATTTTAAAAACAATTGCTGCTTACATATTAGGTACTAGCTATGCCCGCGACTTCGTCCGCGTGGAATAGTGTATTTTTTTACAAATAAGTCACATACGTATAAATACTTTAATGAGCTATTTGTAGTTTTTCATTGCAAAGAGCTATATTTCCATACAAACTTTCATCCCCTATTCCCTATTGTTATTTTACACCCTTGAGGGTAAAACTTTTACAATCTTTGAATGTCATATTTATTTATATCGAATCAACAGCCAACAAAATAAGTTCAAAGCTTCTAGCTCTAAAAGTGACGATACTTCCATACAACTTTTCATCTCCCCTTTCAACCCCTTAAAACTCTTTCTTCGCATTAAAAATTAGCCTATGTCATTTCTCAGGCTCAAGACTATCTGTGTATCAAATTTCATTAAAATCGGTTCAGTAGTTTTGGCGTGAAAGAGCGACAGACAGACAGACAGACAGACAGAGTTACTTTCGCATTTATAATATTATAGTAAGGAAGTAAGGATTTCTGTGGATTAACGTACTGTATAATTATATTCAGTACAGGAAATTTATTCGCATTTTTACGGGATTGCTCCAAATCTATTAAAACTTTTTGTCAAATAAATTACAATCCCCACCACATATTATAGTATTCAGATGTAATGTATTGATCTCGAACAATTTTTTTTATCGAGAAAAATTACTTTTCATATCCCCATTACAAGTTCCTAAGCTAAATTCATAATGGCAAGTTTTCTACAAACAAAGTGGCAACCTCTTTGATATATTAGTTACCTACTTACTTACGTGCTGAGAACTGGACATTGTTTTAACTGCACAGCGGTGCAACTTGGGTCAAAACCGGGTCAGCCTTCCCTCTAATATCCGGAGTTAAAAGTATTTCAGTCACGACATCATGCCTACGCACGAATCAGCAAATCAAAAGGAAGGTAAACACTTTTTTTCTGGTCGTACGAGTATAATCTTTTTTTTTTTTTTCGATGTAGGCAAGTATTTGACCACAATCTCACCTGATGGTAAGTGACGATGTGGTCTACGGTGGTGCATACTTGCCTAGAAGGTACCTGTTCACTCTCGACTTGAAAACATCCAGGTTATAGTCAACCGGGAACAAAGACGCCGGCAAGGTGTTCCATTCCTTGGCAGTTCGCACAATAAAAAACACTTAATCTACTGATCTTCGGATCTTCTTTGCTATAATTTTGCGATACTTCTGAGCGGGGGGTGGGGGGGTGGGGGGGTTACACTGTTTACTAAACGACAGCCATCCTTAGCCAGCTATAGTTTCCGATATCGGAAACATTCCGTCGGCTGTAAACTGTCTTTGTGCGCTCAAAAACGATTTATAAAGGAAATGGTTATTTATTTTTATTTAAGCATCAATAGCCCAGTGGTTAAAGGGGCCGTCTTCGTAGCTGAGAGGTGCCGGGTTCGATCCCCATCCTGACCATTCAACTATTGACGTGAGCCCACTGCTAGCATAGCTTAGTTGGAGGGGCTAAAGGGAATACCAGTAATGTCATAACAGATTGCGCAAAACAATCATGAACAATCTGCACATCACATCCTGTGGGAGTGCAGTCTCTGGCACAACGAACGGACTACTATGCTAAATAGCCTGCAAGTGACATCTGGAGTAGTTTATTACACAGACCTTGTGGAAACCAGGGACAATTTCCGTGCGTTCAAGCGCTTTTGCCATACCTATTAGTGATGTAACGAATGTTGGATTTTTGACATTCGCGAATGCGAATGCGAATATTTGGCTTCAACATTCGCGAATGCGAATGCGAATGCGAATGTTGACCTTCAAAGAAGAAACCCTAAATTTAAAATTAAAAAACTTTTTAATATAAAAAATAATAAAAAAAATAAATTAAACGACTTTTTAAATTACAAAGGAGCTGATAATTTTCAAACGGTTGAATCGATTTTCGTGAAACATAGCTAAGAAGACTCTCGATTAGAACAGCTTTCTATGAAAAGAAACAAAATTAAAATGGGATCATTTCTTTGGGCGCTACGATGCCACAGACAGACACACAAATACATATGTTAAACTTATAACACGCCTATTTCTCGGAGGTTAATAAAGAGCAAAATGTCAGACTGGATTGACATTTCGTGTCGGCCGAACATAGCCGAACCCATAGGTTGAAAGAACGAAGTTAGTCACATAAAGTTAATTCGAAGAGATTTGTTTTGATTTGAGGGTAGTTTAGTATTATTTCATTAATCAAATTTATTTTATATTCCAATTTTATTGAGTTAATATTTTATTTAGACTAACAATAGCAAAAGAGAAAGATCCTATTTATAATTTAGTTGCCTACCTCAAGACAGTATTTTTTTTTTAAATTCAAATATAAGTAATTAAGTGCATTATGTCCAAGTGAGCTAAGTTACGATCGAGGCTGGTTTGCAGCCAGAGACTAACACGAGGGATGTGCTGTGATGGAGCCAAGGTGTGTAATTAACAATGTTCACGCATTTTATACGACATTTAACAACTTACTTGCGAGTAAAAAATATTTAGAATAATACATCTTAATTGAAAAAAAAACACAATTCACAGTTTTTTTTTAAGACCTAGAGAATTACCGGAACCCTTATAGTTTCGGCACGTCCGTCTGCAATCACAGTAATTTTATACAGGCTAAAATACTGCAAACTAGCCAAAAAATTGAGTTTATGTACCGCTAAAAACTGTTTTTAATTTTTGAAAGCAAAGTTATTCCATTGTACCTCCGGTACTTAAGAAAGGGGAGTAAAAAAAATGTTTACACCTCCTCGATCGAGGCATTGTTCAGTAGTATTTTAAAATTATTTGAAGGTTTCTTTGACAGTTTTTCAATATTAATTCCCGTTTACGAAATATTGAGCTTCATTGTGGCCTTTTTTACTTAAGTAGCAAGATTCATCCTTTAAATTAGAACCACATTATAAATGGTTCATTATGGGAAATAAGTAGTTATTTACTATTCAAAATCAATATAAGTAATTTAAAAAAAAAACCTTAATTGAGTCTCAAACCACGCACCACTGTTTGTGCACCCAGTCTAATCACAACTTAATTATTTGAATTGAAAATCTCTATAAGAATTTTCATCAGTCCAAAAAGAAAACAAAGTTTATGTAACTTTTGCTGAAGATGTCTATGACAAATTTAGTAACAGAATTACTTACTATTTTATTTAAAAAGTTGACTAATAGTTCATTAATTTCGCAGAAATTAATCGGTTACGTGAGCCGCCGTATTCGATGTTTCATATCAATAAAAAAAAACATCACTTTTATTTTATGAGTTCCGTAGTATCGAAAAGTGGCGGGATGTCTACGGAAACCTAGAGTATGCGTAGTCCGACATGCATTTGGCTGGTTATATTTATCTAAGGGTCTGGCAAAGCCGGTGACAATTATTATATTATTTGAAATATAATAAATCGAATGTTTATAATATGTTGTATTTACAATGAAATTTAATGTGAAAGAAATTTATATATAAATAGTTAATGTATTTATGTATAATATTTTAATAAACATCGTTTATTTATTGTTTTAAATCCTACTAATATTGTAAATGCGAAAGTTTGTGAGTGTGGATGTATGTTTGTTACTCCTTCACGCAAAAACTACTGAACGGATTTGGATGAAATTTGGAACACAGATAGTTTATAACCTGGATTAACACATAGAATACTCTACTTAAGTCTATGCGGACGAAATCGCGGGCAGCAACTAGTGTTTACTATTTTTAGGATAACTCTTTACTGAGATTTTAAAAATGTAAAGGCACTAACACTAGTGCGTAATAAGCTGCTTTATGAACCTAAAAGCAGTGCAATAAGGGCCACCCTATGAGGAAGTTTGTTTAAATAATATATCATTCTTACTAGTTGTTAACATTCCATATTCGTCTATAGATAATTTCCTTTTTGTTTTTCAAAAACATTCGCCAAACATTCGCATAGATTCTTGCGAATGCGAATGCGAATGCGAATATCAAAAAACATGCGAATATTCGCGAATGCGAATGCGAATGCGAATATTCGTTACATCACTAATACCTATTATTGGAATCAAGTATAATCAGCTCACGAGTTTAGGTCCAATTAGTCATATTACGATCCGTGGTGCCTTACAACTGGTCTTCAATCAGCTGTAACAGTCTTGTTTCTATGGCAATTAACCCATACCAGCTACATATATTTTGTCTCCCGCTTTGCACCGGAGGGAAGTGGAAATATTTTCTTCCAACTCCTCCTATTATTTCTTTCGATTAAATTCGTGCGGGTTCCAAGACAATTTAACTTTTCCCCGGGACTCGTCGAGGGTCAAACCTCGACGTCATTATTGGTCACCATTGTCGATCCTGGCTTACAGGAGTTACAGTGGTGGGAGTGTGTGGCGGGACTAGTCCCAAAAAAAAATGTGATAAACAGACATTGCTAATAATCTCAGCGCCCCGCCCGATGTTAAGCAGTTAGTTACTGAGCCTACAGATGCTTGCAATACCAATGGCATCACTCGCACGTTGCCCACCTAAAGAAGAGTGGCATAGAGACTTCTCTCTATGAATTAACTTCACGGCACGGCAAGCCCAACCTCCCCAAGTCCCGTCCTTACCGGGGGGTACCCACTTCATCGTCCGGTTTTGGTAATAACATACCTTACTATATAAATAAATAAATAAAAACCGCCAGACTTACGCACCAACCGTACGGTCCCAAACTAAGCAACGCCTGTACTATGGGTACCGTACAATGGACTGGGGGCGATCCCAGTGACACCCAGATAAATTACGAAAAGACCTTTTCCGAAATTTACCCTGACGGTAATTTTTTTTTTAAATGAACCCGCAACCAATTTATATTAAGTGACCTATTAGGCCGGGTTAATAGTTGTGTAATACTGTATAATTCAGCCCCAATCTCGCCGTTCAATCTCCATTATAAATAACATTGGCACAAATATGTCACACTCGGTTTTCGTGGCAATATTGTAAACTAATGGCTGGCATGATTTATTTCAATTGCCGTCTCAAATACCCCGCCATAATTTTATTTACTTCTAAAATAGCTTTGCGCACGCATAGGTTTGCATTAAACAAGCGGGTTTGGTCCCTATAACCCGATTGCAACGCTACCTACGGGGTCCAATTGTGAACTTAAACGATCAAGGGACCCACTCATACACACACAAATAATTTCAGCCAAATCGGTCCAGCCGATTAGAAGAAGTTAAATGAAAAACCGACGTAGGCCCAGAAGAATTATTAAGTATACTAGGTGAAACAAAAAGGGTATACAATTTTTTTTGCAACATAACTTTGTCAATCTCAATCTATCGGCTTTGTGGGACAGTTGAAGTACTAAAGGTTTTGTAGACTTGTGAAATCGGTCAACAGCTGTATTCCTATTACACCTTTTGTTTTTCAAGTTCCCTCCAAAGCTGATGGTTTAAGAATTACAAAGTTAAGTTTTGACAAAAAAAAAGTATACCCATTATGTTTCACCTTGTATAATAATATTTTTCATCAAACCCTATGAAATTCAGCCCGAAATGTGGATGCAGTACACTCCTGGTTCACAGAATATAGGTGTAAAGTAGCTGTTATAATGTATATACTAGCTGAGCCCGCGACTTCGTCCGCATGGAATTTAAGAATTAAAGATTTACGTTTATCTATACAATTATTTAAATCTTTATACAAATTGAAGTCAGGATTTCATGGGTTTTAAATTTTTTATTGTTTTACGTCGGATCCTATTTTTTGTTTTCTAAAATATAATTACTGCTTATAACATCAGCTATCTGCCATAGAAAATCCCATCAAAATCGGTCCAGCCGTTTCGGAGATTACCCGGAACAAACATACAGACAGACAGACAACAAATTAAATCGCGTTTTTGTTATAAGTACCGTATGTACTTTCATAATATATGCATTTAGTGAAAACGTGTTATTTTGATATTACAAACAGACACTCCAATTTTATTTATTTGTATAGATAGACAGGCATTTTACCAATTTATAACCACTAATTAAAAAGCCAAAACCCATTTAAAAACCAATTTAAAAAGTCGGCAAACAAGCGTACGACAATCCTGATTTTAAGCGAGAAACGAAAGAAAGAAAGGAAAAGAGACTAATTGAGTACAAGAAGATGAGACAATGACAAGAGACAGTAAGTAGTTAATGTTACAATAGCGCATTATATTCTTAGCTGCTTGCAAACGGTACCAATGGTGTTGCTCGCACGTTACCGACCTTAAGGGGAGTGGGATGGAGGGAGGACAAGGGGGGGCCTTCCGGTTCTCTCACTCATCTTATGAAATGCAGGTATAATAGCTATTTTACACCGAACTAGCTGAGCCCGCGACTTCGTCCGCGTGGAATTTAACTTAACAAAAAAGCCCGCTCCCGCGTTCTGAGCCCGCGCGACAGGACCCATTTTTTTGTTTTTCTAAAATAAAAGTAGCCTAATTTATTGCTTATAACATCAGCTATCTACCAGTGAAAGTCCCGTCAAAATCGGTCCAGCCGTTTCGGAGATACTCTTTGATCTCATGTGTTTTTATTTTTTTACGCGGAACCCTAATTGTTTTTCTAAAATTATAGTAGCCTAAGTTACTCCTTATAAGATCAGCTATCTGCCAGTAAAAGTCCCGTCGAAATCGGTCCAGCCGTTTCGGAGATTACCCGGAACAAACACACAGACAGACAGACAGACAATTTTTTTTTTTTATCGCGTTTTTGCTATAGGTGTCGTATGTACTTCCATGTGCATTTAGTGAAAAGGTGTTATTTTGATATTACAAACAGACCCTCCAATTTTATTTATTTGTATAGATTTTAATTGAGTAGGTGTACTTATACCTACTGCTCCGGTCGAGCTGGTGCCAAGCAGTAGAACATTTGTTATAGTTAAGTGACTGTAGGTACCTGGTGTTGGGCCTCCCGTTGGGCAGACTCTCCGGCGCGACTCGCGTGCGCGTGCGCCGCCGGCACAGGCTGACACACGCGCCCCGCGCGCACCCGAGCCGCTCCCAGAGCGGACACCGCGTCCGCGGAAGATCATCCCCAGTCCGGTCCTCGCTCGCATCACCGTTCATTGCACAGATTTTGTTGGGCACTGCTCCCGTACAGTACAATTGTATCCGCGTCGTCAATCAATCGTACGAGGACATATTGATGGTGGATTAATGGTGGTACTTATGGGATGGGAGCACCACGTTTTATAGAATACCGTGTGGTCGATTGATAGTTTAATAGGTAACAATTTACATACAAATGGATTTGCGAATGTTGTCCTAATATTGAGTTGATATTTGTTGTTTTATTTGTATCAAATTGTTAACACTACAGAAAATGTAGCTGTCTTGCTCATGTATTACAGTCATGATTTAAACGGAAGAACGGTTACACTGGACGATTTTTTCTAGAAAGGATTCCTTCTAGAAAGGACTTACTGAACTCACACCCCTCGGCCATCTGAAATAAATGAATAGGTACCAACCTATCTACTGCACGTTTATTTCACAAATTCTACCTACCTAAGTACCTATATCGTGAAATTTTGATAAAGATTTTCCTTCTAAAAATGCGCGCTGCTCGGAAAAAATCATGAAATTCTAATAACTAGCAAGGTCAATGACGAACGTTGTTGCATTCATATTCGTGCCTCTTTATAGAATAGACGCAGTCAATTAAAGAGTGAATAGATATCGATTGTATGTATGTAGCTACCTACCTACTACAATGTAATAATTAGGTAGGTTCCTAAGCTACATGATTAAAATTAAAATTAAGATGTTAAGGTGAAGGTGCCTGTCTAGCCCGCGAAATTCAAAATTTTCGAGTATTTTTATAGTTTATCCAAAATCTGAAAACATTTAAGATAACATTTTGTGATTTGCGACAAACACAGTATGCAGTGCGTTTATTAATACATTTATTTTATTCTAAATATTATCACGGTGGATATGATACTAGTTATACACTAGTTAGTCACTAAATATACAAAAATCGCCAGATTATCTGGATAGCTGTCGTTCTTGAAATGTTTTAGAGTAAGTTGGATATATTAAAGTTAAATGCACTGCACACGGTCTTTGTCGTATTACAAAATATGCCTTTTATTATTGTCCGATTTTGAAAAATTTCCAAAAGAACTCAAAAAATTTGAACTTCGCGGGCTAGACAGGCGCCTTCACCTTAAGGCATAGCTTCAAGGTAGGTAGATACTCTGTTGACGCTTTCAGCATTTAAAACGCGAATGAACATAATATAATAAATACCTACCTAGGATTGAAATTTTAATACTGTATCGAAATAACATTTTCCGTACGAGCGAAATTATTTCCGGTGATAACTAAACTAAATTTTTAACTAAATTTTATACCCACCTATTCGTTATGAGACTGATTTTTTAAATCTTTGTATATAAGTAGTAGGTAGGTAGTAATTTGTTGATAAATATTTAATATAAATACACCTTTTTAGAGTCTTAGCGGCCTCTAAAATTTTTAGAATACGAAATATTTGATTTATTAACACAAATAAGTAATTGGTTCTATCAACTGATTCGCGTGTTTCGCGGCTTGCCGAGCAAGGCGGCTCGCGTGTGATTGAGCTCAATGCCAAGGAGTAACTAGCATCGTCCAAGAAACCGTATCGACTATACGAGCCCTGGGAGACTGAGCAGGCTGTGCCTTTACACACAAGCGGAGCGGACCGCGTGTTCCACAATCGACTCCTTTAATATAATAGTCAGCAAACAAGCGTAGAACTAGCTACTGTAGCGTATAGATAAATAAATATCTGCACACGAACACACCAACTGTATGGTCCCAAACTAAGCGACGCTTGTACTATAGGTACCGTACAATGAACTGGGGGCGATCCCCGTGACACCAAGACCTGGGCAAATTACGAAAAGACCATTTCCGAAATTTTCCCCGGCGGGAATCGATCCCGCAAACACCAGGTGCAGTGAGCCGGGCGGCCTACGCTCGAACCACTGCGCCAAGCGGTCGTGCAAGATGCTTGCAATACCAGTGGTATTGCTCGCAAGTGTTGCCCACCTAAAGGGGAGGGGCAGAGCGATGGGAAGGGGGCTGGATTTCGGATTTTCTCACTCATCGCATCGTACGAAACGCAGTAGTAGCTAGTCTATGCCTATTTATCTGTCTACATAAGTAACGCAATAACATGGGTTTTATGCCGTATTACAACGCGAGGCTATAAGTATAAGTTGCAATTAATTCACTGGTGTCAGTACAATAAAATTCCAAAGGTAATCCACACAAAAAATAAGTAAAAAATAAATCAGAAGCTTCTAAGAAAAGTCTATAAAAACAGTGGGTTTTCCGTATACGTCGAGGTTTAGGACTTAAATACTCTTCTCATAATTCTCTTCTTCTAAAAGTTCATCCTATAGTCAATACAATGCTTCTGCATTGTGAATCTAACCATCCGAGCGAAGAGCTAGCTCGATAGCTTTGGAAATGTTTACGAAAATCATCAAAGATAGGTACTTACTTTTATTTAAAATACTTTAATTACTTAGTGTCTGTATCTTAGTATCTTTTAATTACTTTAGTAACAAATATTGAGTGTGTCAAGGTGTTCGCTTAGCTAGCTGGCGCGAGCGTTGCAACTTGTTCAGCTCGTGCGCTAGCTTGGTTAGCTTGGCTAGCTCAAGCGCGGCTGCACTTCATCCGTTTGGTGGTCGGGTCCAGCTTGCAAACCTCGAAGCTGTTACATTTCACATTATCGCAGTACACACCAGCGCCGCCGGCTGGAATCACGGAAATAAGACTCATAATCCTATGTCTTTATTTTCTAAGCAACCAATTGTTTTTATTAGATAATAATGCGATTAGTGGGCCCGGCGGACGTTGTTCTGCCTTATATAGAACCAGATTGCAGTGCCAGCTACCGGGTTCAATTGTGAATCTGAACCATTGAGGGACCCATTTTCGAGTTTTTGCGAGACTAACACACGTCAATTCAAAAACTCAAAAATTCTAAAACTCCGGCTTTTGAAGTCGGTTGAAACATTTTTCAACCGACTTCAAAAAGGAGGAGTTTCTCGATTCGGTTGTATTTGTATATAGGTTGTTTTATAGATAGATAAAATATTAAAAAAACTTGAAAATTGGCAAAAATACAGATGTTTTGAATATCGAAACCAGTAAAAAAGAGAGACCCAAATCCGGATGTCAAATACGGGCTTTAACTGTCATAAATGTATGTATAGACAGAACGGTGTCGGCTTCTTTGCATGAATGACCACTAACGGAGGGTACAAACTCCCATGGAAAGATTGGAGGTTTGCACTAGAAAATCAATGAAATAAATAAATATCGTCAGACTGACACACCAACTGTATGGTCCCAAACTAAGCAACGCTTGTACTATGATGGATACCACAATCACCACCACGATCAGGTACCACGATCCCAGTGACACCAAGACCTTGGCAAATTATGAAAAGGCAATTCCCATATTTGCTCCGACGGGAATCTAACTCGTAACCACCCGGTGCAGTGAGCCGAGTGGCTTACGCCGAAACCACTGCGCCAAGCGGTTGAAGAAACCTCTGCGCTAAGCGGTCGAAGAAACCTCTGCGCCAAGCGGTCGATGAAACCTCTGCGCCAAGCGGTCGATGAACTCACACTGCGAATATTTACTGCCTCCAGACCCCGCTCCGTAGGCTGCCGGCTCGGTGCAGGACTTGGCGTTGCATGCGTTTGAGCAGCACACCTTGCCGTTGGTGCACTCGTAGTTCTGCTGGCATTTAGGGCTGCAGCCGTATACCTTGGACGGCAGGGGGCAGCTTCCGGTCCCTGCAATCATAATGTTTAGTATTCTTACTAAAATACTAATCTGTCAGCACTAGTGATTGTCTATGGTTCGTTTTATATTTTTCTGTCTGTGTGATTCTCTTTGAATTGTCAATATACCTACAACATCATTTATCCTACTAATATTATAAATGCGAAAGTTTGTGAGTGTGGATGTATGTATGTATGTATGTATGTTTGTTACTCCTTCACGCAAAAACTACTGAACGGATTTGGATGAAATTTGGAACACAGATAGATTATAACCGGGATTAACATATAGGATACTTTTTAACCCAATAATCCAATACTACGCGGATGAAGTCGCGGGGCACAACTAGTAACTTATATAGTCCTAGATACTGTTTTTCCAAAATGGACGGTCACATTTTTGTATTGTATTGTAATTAATTGTGTTTGTTATACTACTCGACATTGGCAGAATCATATTGGGCTTGTCCCAATTGTAAGAGGCCATTAATATAAATATAAATAAAAAAACATCATTTATAACTTACTAGCTGACCCGACAGACGTTGTCCTGTCTTTTAGGGGTATGAAAAATAGATAGTAGCCGATTCTCAGACCTACTGAATATGCATATAAAATTTCATAAAAATCGGTCAAGCCGGTTCGGAGGAGTATGGTAACTAACATTGTGACGCGAGAATATATAACATATAGTGTTGAGTACTCCTGAGTCCTCCATTTCGGTTTTCCAAAGGGGACGGTCACACTATTGTTATTAAATGTGTTTGCTGTTGTTATTTATTACTAGACACTGGCGAAATACCCACCTATTAAACAGGGTGGGCCATATTTTTAAAGAAAGAAGAAGTTAGACGTGTTTTTCAATCAAACCTCATCTCCACAAAACCAAAAATATAAATACAAAACACATAACACGACGCCGCTGCAACCACGGCTATTAAGAAGCGATAATAATTAATAGGTATAATTTAAAGCGGCAGCCAATTTTTTTTTTTTTAAAACATTACTAGCAATGTATGTCTATCACATTACTAGTATTCCTTTTAGCCCCTCCAACTAAGCTAATGCTTGTGCTAGGAGTGGGCTCACGTCAATAGTTTAATGGCCAGGATGGGGATCGAACCCGGAACCTCTCAGCTACGAGGACGGTCCCTCTAACCACTAGGCTATTGACGCTTCAACTACAGCCTGCAGCTCATATAGGTACGTGCAGGCTTGATCGGGGTAGTACCAGCCTCATACAAAAGATCGACAATTAGTAGTGGTTTAGCTTTGTTTTATCGTGCTCCCCTCCCACGCCTTCCATTCCCATCTCTCTTCCTTTCCGTCCCACTCCCCTGCAGGTCGGCAATGGGTGAGCAAAGCCTTTGATAATGCAAGAATTAACATCACACAGGTTTTATGTATGTATGTACGCCTGCTCACCGACTTTATAAGTGGTCTTCCGACGATTTTTCCATAAGTCATAATTTATCGGTATATATGTCGCAGCCAACTAGCTTAATGCGCCGTTCAATTAACAGCCTAGGCACTTTACTAAACAGCGCCGTTAACTACTTGCCTAGCCGTCTAATTACCTGCCTAGCCTGTTCATTTCAATTTAGTTCTACTTTCTGCCACCTAGCGCTGAAACTCACAAACTCTTTGGTCAATATGGCGTCGGAAAAAAAATACTTTGATGGAATAATTTTATTAGGTACTTAGGTTTTTTTACGATTTTTTTAGATCCAATCTATTTGCCGGGTGGGGTTTCTGTGGGGTCATAAAAAAATAACCCTAACCTAAACCCATCCAGGTCGTTCTGCTTGGGTAGTATTTTGAAAAAGTTTTGTAGTACTTAAATGTCAACCAGTTGCCTAAGCATTAGCCAGCCAATTTATTAAATGTTGTAATACACTATACGGCTGAATATCATTTAGGCCGTTAGTTGAACGGCGCTGTTTAGTAAAGTGCCTAGGCTGTTAACTGAACGGCGAATTAAGCTAATTGGCTGCGACATATACAAGGTGAAACAGAAAGGCTATACTTTTTTTTTCAAAACTTAACTTTGTAATTCTAAAACTATCAGCTTTGGAGGGAACTTGAAAAACAAAAGGTGTTATAGGAATACAGCTGTTGACCGATTTCACAAGTCTGCAAATCCTTTAGTACTTCAACTGTCCCACAAAGCTGATAGTTTGAGATTTACAAAGTTAAGTTGCAAAAAAAATAGTAAGTATACCCTTTTTGTTTCACCTAGTATAATGCATTCCGGATATGGGCATTCTCAGACAAAAATATAGACAATAACATTGTTTACACGTAGATCGTGTGAAAGTCTCCAGCGCATGTAGTCGCTTGGTGAGTGGTCAATTGAATAGGCTTGCTTGTTTGTTTTTCATATAAGATCTTATAGGTAAGTAAATAAAATTGTACTCACCTGCTTCTGTGTAAGAGATCATTACAGCCACAGCGAAGATGGCAAGCAGAACTGATGTAGAACCTGAAAATGGAAGAAGACCCATAGCATACGATGTATCAATATAGGTCGGAAAGAGTCGATTTCGAAGTAAATAAGTACGTAAGTAGAGTACTAATATTATATCCTTACTAATATTATAAATGCGAAAGTAACTCTGTCTGTCTGTCTGTTCTGTCTGTCTGGTGCGCTTTCACGCCAAAACTACTGAGCCGATTTAAATGAAATTTGCCACACAGATAGTGTAGGACCTAAGAAAGGACATGGGCTACTTTTTAATGCGAAAAAAGGGTTGTAAGGGGATGAAAAATTGTATGGAAGTATCGTCATTATTAGAGCTAGAAGCTTGAAACTTATTTTTTTTGCTGTTAATTCTAAATAAATGAATATAAATTCGAAGTTTGTAAAGGTTTTACCCTCAGGGGTATAAAATAATTAAAAATGCTACCTAAAGACACTATTCCACGCGGACGAAGTCGCGGGCATAGCTAGTACTTTTATATTTGTTTGTGTATCGAAGCATGCAGTTACACCGAGAACTGTTTATATTGCATTGATAATAGTATTATGGCCCTTTGTTAAATTCGTAACTATCTATAAGTTATTTTTTACGACGCGACGCAAAGGATACTTTCACTCCAGCATTATCTAACGGAAACAGTACCTATCTAAATCTAACATGATGATTTTACGCGTGTTTTACGCTCACTATACCTACTAGGTGAAACAGAAAAGATATACTTACAATTTTTTTGCAACTTAACTTTGTAAATCTAAAACTATCGGCTTTGTGGGACAGTTGAAGTACTGAAGGTTTTGTATACTTAAGAAATCTGTCAACAGCTGTATCCCTATAACACCTCTTGTTTTTCAAGTTTCCTCCAAAGCTGATAGTTTTAGAATTACAAAGTTGAGTTTTGAAAAAAAGGATACCCTTTCTGTTTCAACTTGTATAAGTATTGCGTTCTCGAAAAGATAACGGTTTAATCATATATCTCGAGTGTTTTTAAGTAAAACCTTTAATGAAGTAATAAGAACCTATTTAATAAATACCTAACTGAGAACAGCATTCTCTCCTATAGACGTGCGATATGTGAATAAGGGGAGACTTTGTTTAGGTAGGTAATTAGTGTTAAAAACTTACCCATATTTTCTTTGTAGTCGTTCAGTTCAATTGAGTATTTATGCACTACAACCAGCCACTCAGGCACTCTGCGCACTGGTCATAAGGAAACTGGTTCCGCGAAGACGGGCGAACGCTTAATTCAATCATTTTCTTGCAACACACACACACATACACACAGTGTTGTTTACAATGCATAGGGCTGTCACTTTGCATAAAAGAATCTTCACAAAACAGTCATCCATATTATATCGTAGACTAGGTCATTGCAGGAGTTCGTAACTATTCGTAACTTCGTAACATTGGCGCTCAAGTAAAAAAGGAAGTATGCATGTTTATTTGGTGTAAGTATATTGTATATGCGACGTATTGACGATCGCTTGGCGCAGTGGTTCAAGCGTAGGCCGCTCGGCTCACTGCACATGGTGGTTGCGGATTCGATTCCCGCCGGGGTAAATTTCGGAAATCGCCTTTTCGTAATTTGCCCAGGTCTGGGTGTCACTGGGATCGCCCCCAGTCCTTTGTACGGTACCCATAGTACAAGCGTTGCTTAGTTTGGGACCATACCGTTGGTGTGTTTGTCTGGCGATATTTATTATTATTATAATCTCTCCCCTGCCACATCGAATCAATTTATTTAATCTATGTCTGACGCCTTTGTTATCCAATTACGTTTGCCGCCACCACATCATTATTATGAAGATTCAATTCGAACGTTGGAATTTATAACATAAAGTAGCTAAGAATCATCCAGGTGACACCATAAGTACAAAAAAGACATCAAAATCGGTCAAGCCGTTTAGGAGGAGACGTTACGAACACACTCACACCGAAATTGTATGTAAGTAGGCATCAAAATTTGGAGAATGATATTGACAAAATGTTGAACTAGTATTACCGTCCAGGATTTAAACAAAGCGCGACGATTGGTATTGCTGGAAACTGGTTTTACAGGAGACAGACATGAGAAAGCGAATAGGTAGTGATATAAGATGAGTGAATTTGACAACCCTACAGGCAAGCGGGGTACGTAGGTAGCTTGCCAATCTACCACGGGTCAAGAATTATGTATAGGGTCAGGAACTCAGAAATGAATCTCAGACACATTCAATGTAGGTAAGTTTTCCACCACATTAATTTTATACCTATTATTCAGTGTCTTTTCATGTATTTGGGTTTGTCTCATTTGGTTTTTAAATAATGTTAATAAGTAAGTAGGTACTTAGTTTCTTTCATCAAGTTAACAAGGTTACGGAAGGATAAGGTAGAATTACCTTCGCTATCAAATTAAATTTTGGTGTAGTCGTTTTGTTTTGCAGCTAATCCTTACTTCCTTACTAATATATTATATTAAGTTTAAGATAAGTAGGTAATTAATTTCCATAATTATTTAAGTGTGTCGTTAGGTAGGTATCTAGTAAGATGCATCACCCTTAAATACAAACTTATAATAGGTATGTAACTACTAAAGAAGTCTAATGATATTAGATTGTTTTTTCTGTTGAAATGTTTGATCAAAGGTCACCTGACAGAAACAAACTCATCAGATTTGTGGCAGGTAGATAGATACATCGTTTTTTAAGCATTGACTGAGACCTGAGGCGCCAAGCAAAATATTATGCCTTATTTTAGAACGTGTAATAAAAAAATTACGTACACGCTATCGACTAACGCGCGTAAAACTTATGGTTGAGACAGGTACCTACCAAAATTACTTATTAAAAAACATTTTCGGATTGAGCAATCATACAAGGAACTCCACATTGGCGGCCCCTGACATACTTATAAATCGTCATTGTAATCAAGTAAGTATTAAACACACCACCTGTAATTAGGAACAGCTGTAATCTAATGACCAGGGAGCCAATTCTGTTAGCCGTTCCAATAACGCTCGACTTGTACTCGACTCGTAACTTTTTTTTTTTAATGGACTATATGTTGTTGGCCAGAGTGGCCATAACAACTTCACCCGGACAGAGGGCGAGCGCAAGTGCGCTCCAGACAGAGGGGCAGGGGGGCAGCTAGCTCAAGGGCGCCACAAGGGACACGACCTCGGCTTGTGCCGCTGCCAGGAGAGGTGGCGAGGGTAAATCTACCACCGGATCGGAATGCGACCTCGAATGAGAAGATACGGCAAGAAACTCAGCGGGCTTGTCGGGTGCCAAGGTGCGTCTAGGTAAGTAGACGCACCTTCTAGCGGAAGCGGGGGTTCGTCGACCTCGCCGGCGAGGTCGGTGTCTGGTGGGGAGTGTGCGTGTGTCGTTCAACTCGTAACTCGTAATACGTTGGTTTTGACACTTACAATAGCGCCAAAACTTGCTACTTTTAAGCCCCGTATTAATAAATTCCTCTCAAGATTCTGAGAGCGATCTTACGTAGGATTTTGACAAATCATTTTGTACTGCTGGTATGTCTTTTTATATGTCATTTTGCCCTTTTGACGTCCCACTCCTAGGCACGGGCCTCCCCTCACTACGAGGGGGATTCAGGCCGTAATCCACCACGTGCCCAGTGCGAGTTGGCCGATTTCACTAGTCTTTGGAAAATTGGTTAGAGTTTCTAAGACATGCAGGTTTCCTCACGATGTTTCCTTCACCGTAAGCGAGTGATAAACAATAGAAAATTTGATTCGCACATTGATTTCGAAAAACCCAGAGGTGCGACCGGGGTTTGAACCCAGGACCTGGTGCAAGAGGCGTGCTTAACCAATCGGCTATCACTGGTCCGGTATGACATACGAATGACATTTCCAAGATCGGTCTCAGACTTAAGATCGATTTGTTAATGCGAACCTAAGATGAGTCGGGTCGAAAATTTGTCGGCACAGGTGGGCTTGCGGTTGGTGGACTACGAACAACTGTCAAAACCGATTCATTGTGAGTCGAGTGCACGTCGAGCGTTATTGGAACGGTTAACAGAATTAACCCCCTGTTCATTAGGGTACCTAATTGCTGTGAGGTCACCTACTTTATGATGTCTTTCCTTCTCAGGCTTCACTGGTCACAGAGCATAACATTTTTGTCACCCGGGACTCGTAGAGGGCCAAACCTCGGTGAATAGTCTCGGTGTCTGCACATGGTGGTTGCGGGTTCGATTCCCGCCGGGGCTAATTTCGGATATCGCCTTTGCTTAGTTTGCCCACGTCTGGGTGTCACTGGGATCACTCCCAGTCCATTGTACGGTACCCATAGTACAAGCGTTGCTTAGTTTGGGACCATACAATTGGTGTGTGAGTCTGGCAATATTAATTTATATTTATTTATTCTTTAGACACCATTGTCGACTCTGGCTCTCTGGAATAAGTGGAGGGACCTACTTATTTACACTCCTAATAGTTCTAAACTATTTACCGTTTAGGATATTAGATATATTTTGCATACGATATCCTCATTTTACACCACAATATAACCGTTAATTTTATTTCCGTAAGTGAGCATTCATTCACATGATGAATCCGACACCGGTTTTTTATACATTAATAGATAATTGTTGTATTCAGTTTCTAGATATCGTAAAATTTATGGAAATAATTGGTGTCGCGTTAACCGTGTGAATTACCGCAAAGATTTTCTTATGATGTACGGTGCTGTGTGAAAAAGGGGAGAGCTCTGATAATTTACCAAAGGGGGAGAGACGTATTTTAAATTAAAAAGCCCGTTACAGTTTATTCTTTATTTAGAAAACTGACCAATCTAAAAAGTTACACAAAAAGAAATTACTTATTTATTGAATAATATTTCATTGATAATACAAGGCATGTAATATGGGCGTTGCAAGCCGACACTGGTTCACTACAGTCGCTAGCGTATGGAAAATTGCTAGTAGGTACCTCAGATGTCCGATAGTGGCGCTGTAATCTAAATATATATAACTCAAAGGTGACTGACTGACTGACTGACATAGTGATCTATCAACGCATAGCCCAAACCACTGGACGGATCGGGCTGAAATTTGGGATGCAAGTAGATGTTATGACGTAGGCATCAGCTAAGAAAGGATTTTGATTAATTCTACCCCCAAGGGGATAAAATAGGGGATGAAAGTTTGTATGAAACTTTGTCAATTAAATTCCACGCGGACGAAGTCGCGGGCACAGCTAGTTATACATATAAACCTTTATACAGGCCGTTGTCGTAGACTGACGCTGGCGCCAGCGACATGGCCGGATTACATGAATAGATTGTAAATGTCACTTGGAAATGTCATTCTAATGTAATTCCAGCACAAAATGTCATCTTAAAAGTGAACCTCAAATTCTGTCTCAGAGTTAAGATCAGTTTATTAATACAAGCCAGCCTCAAACATTTGAGTAGCGTTTTTTTAATATTTTGCCGTTAAAGTCATGGTAGAGCTACAGATGCAGTTTGGTGTACTCCCCCACCGCTCCCCCCATGCCATTATTTGCTGACTTACAGGGGCCGCTGGCATCCCGATTGACTCGCAATACGTCAAAACTGACATATCGCTTGTGTATGTGTACACGTCAGTTATGACAGATGCTCTATAGGAAAACTGTCGTATCGCGTTTCTGAATACGTCAGATTTTACAGATTTTCTATAGACAAACAAACAAAACTGATGTAGGTATTCAGATACGCGATACGAGTACCTCAGTTTTTACATACTGCGAGTCCATCGGAATTCCAGCGGGCCTCAGGCCGTGGCCTAGGGTTCAAGCGCGCTGGCACTTCAGCCTCTTGGTGACGGGGTCCTCCTTGCACACCTCCCACGGACTGCACTTCACTCCGCCGCAGTAGCCACCAGGGCCTCCAGCTGGAAACAAATATTACTTTATACTTACAGGGTCTTATTGCAATAATAGCAGCGTTCCGATCCGGTGGTAGATTTACCCTCGCCACCTCTCTTGGCAGCGGCCCAAGCCGAGGTTGTACCCCTTGTGGCGCCCTTTTGCTAGCTGCCCCCCTGCCCCTCTGGCTGGAGCGCACTTGCGCTCGCCCTCTGTCCGGGTGAAGTTGTTATGGCCACTTTGGCCAACAACATTTTGTCAACGCAAAAAAAAAAAGCTATAATAACAAAAAAAATGTTATTAGCCGTAATTTAGTGGCCCTTTCAACGTCCCCTGGGCATGGTCCTCCCCTCAATACGAGGGGGATTCAGGGCATAATCCACCACGCCGGCCCAGGGTGTTTAAGTCTTTTGAAAACTGGTTAGATTTTCTAAGACATTCCTCAGGCTGTTTGCTTTACCGTAAGCGAGTGATAATCATATTGGGAATTATGATAATTATAATGCACTTTTTTTTTCTTTTTAGCATAATGCTCAACAAGCGACCCGCCTATTAAGCAGATACCGTAGCCTATAGATGCTTGCAATACTAAAGGCATTGCTGGCACGTTGTCGACCTAACCGGGAGCAGGTCACTCTGGGACAGAGTGAGGCGAAAGGAACGGGGTTGAGCTTCCGGCTCTGTCTCTTGTCTTACGAAAGGCATTTCCATTGTAGCAACCTACTTTACGCCTATCTTCTGTGATAGAGCGGTAGTCAGGTGGCTACAGCTTAGCTCTACCTCTATTTAAGTGATGGGTTTATTTTTAAACAAGCGACCCGCCCCGGCTTCGCACGGCTCTATAATTATCAGTGTTTCTCTACTATATTATGCATGTATCTATATATATATATATAACTCAAAGGTGACTGACTGACTGACTGACTGACATAGTGATCTATCAACGCACAGCCCAAACCACTAGACGGATCGGGTAGAAATTTGGCATGCAGGTAGATGTTATGACGTAGGCATCCGCTAAGAAAGGATTTTGATTAATTCTACCCCCAAGGGGATAAAATAGGGGATGAAAGTTTGTATGAAACTTTGTCAATTAAATTCCACGCGGACGAAGTCGCGGGCACAGCTAGTTATACATATAAACCTTCCTCTTGACTCACTTTATCTACATAATACTAAAAACCGCATCAAAATCCGTTGCGTAGTTTTAAAGATACATACATAGGGACATACACAGCGGGAAGCGACTTTGTTTTATACTATGTAGTGATGAAGCTCACGTTTTGATTCACTTGCTAGGTATATACTTACCAACAGGAAATATCTATAGGTAAAATTTAGTTTTTATATTTGTGGAAGGTCATCATCTTTATCATTTACTAAGACTCAATGCAAAATGTTGTGTAAATACGACTTTCACGAAAGTGAGTAATCATTTGTACACAAGGAAAACATTAAAAGTAAACAAGCCCGGTTTTCTGTTCGATGGGGAAAACCTGTTTCTTCCTTTATCAAAGGGAAAACCGGTTTTCTATGAATATATTTATTGTGTTAATTGCGGGGATCATTGATTTTAACATAATCGCGTTATTTAAAAACCAAATTGAATAGCAGGGTGCCCTTCCTGTCTCCCGTGGACACCCTAGTAGAAAGGGACAGTCCTATCAGCAGCCGCTCACTCAGCTCGTTTTCTGGTTTACCTAACAGTGATCCCTCCAGTTCAAATAAAATTCCATGTATATTCCTGATTTTCCCATATTTTTTTTAATAAAACATATTGTTTTGGTCTGCACTTTTGCACGTGTCTGTCACCGCTAGGAAATAGTGATGGAACATTTCACAGGTCGCATGTGAAAAATCATATTATATAGTTTTTCATAAGTAACACGTGCTACCGACACAGGTTAAAATGCATTGCAATGATCGCAACGAAATCGCAAAGCGTTCGGTACTGTCACGGTTTTTATGATAAATCATTGACCAGTGACTTCATAGGATTACGTGTCATATAATCATTGACTGTAAAAAATCACAGTTGAAATAGCAGTGAAAGAAAAATATAATTTCACGAAATGAAAATTAATTGTAGCAATCATTTCCATGCCTACTAGAAAACTTCAATATGGAAAATTATAAAGGCAAACTCTCAAAAAGGTCATTGTACACAATAACCCCCTCGTGTGCACTGGACGAAATATTCACACAAAACTGATGACATAATTTATAGATAGGTTTGCGATGTATGATGCCGTCACAATTTTGTGCTCTCAACAAATAGAAACAACAACATAAATCGATGTGAAATGTTTATCCAGTCTAAAATCACGGGAAAATATGACAAGAATTAAGAAAAAATGTAACCAAATCTATCCAAATTCAATTCTGCTACTTACAATTTCGTGGCATTAAATTCCTCGGTGTCGGAGATGATCCATTGGAATATGTTTAGCGACAGTTCTTCAGTATTATAAAATGACTAGCTGTGCCCGCGACTTCGTCCGCGTGGAATTTAATTGACAAAGTTTCATACAAACTTTCATCCCCTATTTTATCCCCTTGGGGGTAGAATTAATCTAAATCCTTTCTTAGCGGATGCCTACGTCATAACATCTACCTACATGCCAAATTTCAGCCCGATACGTCCAGTGGTTTGGGCTGTGCGTTGATAGATCACTATGTCAGTCAGTCAGTCAGTCAGTCGTCACCTTTGAGTTATATATAATCTCGTGGCAATAAATTTCCTTGGGGTTCATAGATCACTTAGTGAAGTTAAGTACCTACCTACATATTCGGTGTGGCAAGAATAGAGACATATCATTTTGTGTGAATGTTTCGTCCGTTGCAAGCTGAAAACGTGGGGTAAGCTAAGACCAAACATCGTCAAACGTCCCCAATCTCACCCTTATTCTTATCGTATCCAGTGCCGTAAGTGTATGGGGTAGGGTCCGCGCAGGATTTGGTGTTGTAGGCGTTAGGGCAGCAGACCTTCCCGTACTTGCAGTCGTGGTCGGCTCTGCACACGGTCGACTTGGTCACCTGCGAGCGAGGCGGACATCGCTCGGATTCCACTGGAAGCGTATGGAATTATAAAAAAAAACTTGCTTGAATCTTATAGGTATATAATATCAATAAAAGTTAGATTATAATAAATAATAATAAATGTAATAAATATCGCCAGACTGACAAAACAACTGTATGGTCCCAAACTAAGTAACGCTTGTACTATGAATACCGTACAGTGGACTAGGGGCGATCCCAATGACACCCAGACCTGGGCAAATTACGAAAAGGCCATTAAATCGAACCCGCAAGCACCATGTGCAGAAGGCCGAGCGGCCTACGCTCGAACCACTGTGCCAAGCGTTTGTCAAAAGATTAAAAATTTAATAAATGCAACATGGGATTAACAAACTCACATGTGTTTATATTGTAGACAAGTAGAGCCAGGAATAGGAATAGGACGACTTTGGGAGAGAAACCTGAAAATAAAATTAAATAGCATTACGCCTGCTAAGTCGTGAAAAGGTAGGTAGGTAAGTACCTCTATATTGCCAGGTCCTCGGTTGACTGACAGAGGGGCTGTAAAAGTTACTGTACCTACGAATATTTTCAACAAGCTTATAGTCTGTTAATTTCATGAAGACGCGTGTATTATAGCGAACTGGCCCATATGACCCAGCGCACACCGCTGGAGGCGGAGAGCAATTGAAGACAACAATCATACTAATATTATTGTCCAAAATGTATGTTTGTTTACACTATTTGCCACTAGATGGCGCGCTTTGGTTTTTATTATTTTCTGTATCACAGTATGGTTTCGATACATTAATGGTCATAAGTTTTATGATTTTTTTATGCTATGCAATCAATCGCGGCGTAGCGCTGGATACCTAATAAACCAGTTGTTACTGCACACGAGGTTTCATTTCTGGGAAACCCAAGGGGATCATTCGAACATGGTCCTTCGCGAGTCGGCTACTGATACCGGTAGTTTTTTGAGTTCCCGCGAACTTCCGCGTCTTCGCGCACCTATGGGCAGTGGATCGCTGCTCGGGGCGCCATCTGCAGCCGGAACGAGGAAGCTGCTCGGAGCTGATCGAGTCCAGGAGCGGAGCGAGCAGAGCTGCAGGGAGCGGAACGAGTCCCGGAGCGGAGCTGAGTAGCTGCGGGAGGAGTGGAGCAAGGCCGGAAGCAGAGCGGGACGGTATACCCTTACCCGACTGGACGTGAGTGGAAAAAGTGTGATGTGTTTGGACTAAAATTGTGAGTACTTTCAAATTATAATTCAGTGAGTTGGAACTTAAGCAGTTAAAGTAATGCATGAAATTTGAACTTGTAAATTTTTAGAACTATAGTTAGGACAGAAAAATTAGTCAAATAGTGAAGTGACGGGGAATCCATGCCCAATTTTTCACAAGTTCAAATTAGTTCCAAACACTTAGAATATTTGTGAGCAAGCAGTGCAGTGTGGACTTAGAACAACTTTGCGTAATTTGTGTCGTCAGTTTGTCATATTTTTTGTTGTTTGATTGTATCAATATGGAGGGGTTCAATAAGATACAAACTGATACCAGTGCAGCAATAACGCGTGCCCGTACCAATTTTAAAAAGGCACCTAAGGACCGTATCAGCAAAGCATATGTTGAAGTGAGGTTGGAGAGTTTGGAGAGTCACTGGACTTCCTTTAAAGATACTCATCGACAAATATTAAGCGAGATTAAGGAGAGTGAATATAATAAATCGCAATATTGTACCACAGACTTGTATCAGACAACTGAAGATTTGTACATTGATCACAAGACCGAGCTGAAAGAGATTTTGTTTAAACTTAGTCTAAGCCCAAATGTATCTAATATTCATGTAAATGAAAAGTCTTGTTCCGTTAAACTGCCCAAAATATCATTACCAAATTTTTCTGGCCAGTATTTAGAATGGATAACTTTTAGGGATATGTTTGTATCGTTAATACACAAAAATGAGTCGTTGGATGATGTTCAACGATTACATTACTTAAAGAGTCATTTGTCTGGTGAAGCAGAACAACTTATAAAGAACATGTCTATTAGTAGTGAGAATTACAAGCAATGTTGGGAACAATTAATGTGTCGCTATAATAATAAGAAACACATGGCAAGTTGTATTTTAAAACGTTTTCTGAGCCAGAGAAATATATCCGTAGAATCTTCATCTGGAATTAAAGAACTTTTGGACACAAGTAACGATTGTTTGGTATCATTAAAGAATTTAGATATTAAAACTGAGTCATGGGATATTATTGTTATTCATATTTTATGTTTGAAACTTGATTCTGAGTCACGAAAATTATGGGAAGCTAAAATATGTGAAAGTTCTGAATTACCTACCTATGATGAATTTCAAAAGTTTATGGAACAAAGATTTAGATCCTTGGAATTTTTAGACAATAAACCTAATAAAGGTAATACGAATAAAAATGTACCGGTTAAAACTTTACACGTCACTACTTTGTCTTGCGAATTTTGTAATGATAGTCACAAACTGTGTAACTGCAAGAAGTTTGGTCAAGCTGATGTTAGCTCACGTCGTAATTTCGTCCAAACAAACGGAATTTGTTTTAATTGTCTAGGGTCGGGTCATGCGGTATTTAATTGTCGTGTGTCTACTAGGTGTAAATTTTGTAAGAGAAAACATCATACATTACTTCATTCAAAAGATCAGTTCTCTTCAAAGTCAACAGAACAGAAAATTGACAATCCCAGTCAATTAGTTGATCACAAAGAAGTTGCACCTATTTCACAAAATGATTCCCTTGTTGTTGTTACTAATTGTGCGGCAACATCTTGTAGCCAAGAGTTATTGCCCACAGCTTTAGTGAAAGTTAAGTCCCGGTCGAGCGCAGAGGTAACTCTTCGTGCGTTGCTCGATCAATGCTCTCAGGCTTCGTATATCACGGAGTCCGCGGTCCAATTGTTAGGACTTAAGAAGTATGCGAGCATGAAGTCGTCACTTAGACTTGGAGAAGATAAGGATTCTGCATTGACCTCTAAGTATGTAGTTTTTGTAAGAATTCAGTCAATGTATAATCCTGATTTTGTCGTTTCCATTAAGGCTCATGTCCAAAAAAGACTGACCTCCTTTTTGCCATCTAGGAAAATAGATTTTTCATTATGGCCTGAGTTGAAGCGATATAGTTTAGCAGATCCGAGTTGGGACTCGCCAGGTAGGATTGATATGTTGCTAAGTTCCTCGGTATATAGTAAGATTCTTAAACAAGGGCTTAGCAAAGGTCCTCCGGAGACCCTAATAGCGCAAGACACTGAACTAGGGTGGATCTTGTCGGGAGAAGTTCCTGCAAATAAAGAGAACGATGAGTTTGGTCATAACTATTTTATACGTGAAGAAGATCCCAATGATCTATTGAAAAGATTTTGGGAGTTGGAAGAATCGCCTGTCATAAAAAGGCATCTTACCTTAGAAGAAGAAGAATGCGAGGCATTTTATACGAAGACCACGCAGAGGGATACCTCGGGTCGTTATATTGTAAGATTACCTTTTAAAAGTTCCTCACCAACCTGTATGGATGGTGATACTAAAAATATAGCCTTACGAAGATTTCTTAGTTTAGAAAAGAAATTAGAAAAGAATATAGAACTAAAGAAGCAATACACAGAAGTAATAAATGAATATATTCGCCTCGGCCACATGGAAAGTATACCACCTGAAGAAATTTATAAACCAAACGTGGTCTACTTACCCCATCACGCGGTAGTTAGAGAGGATAAGACAACATCTAAAGTCAGAGTTGTATTTGATGCATCCTGTCTGGGCACTAATGGTGTATCTTTAAACAATGAGCTAATGGTAGGACCGACCCTACAGCCCGATTTAAGACACATCATCATGAAGTGGCGATTACATCCCATTTGCTTAGTATCTGATATCGTTAAGATGTATCGTCAGATAGTGGTGTCTAGAGATGATATTGATTGTCAAAGGTTGTTGTGGCGTGAGAACAGCAAGAATGAGATACAACATTTGCGACTTCTCAGGGTGACCTTCGGCACGGCAGCAGGTCCATTTTTAGCGGTTAGAACTCTGCAACAAGTTGCTAAGGATGAAGGAGAAAGGTATCCTGTTGCTGCTGAGAGGGTCCTACATGATTTCTACATGGATGATTTCATGTCAGGATGCCAGACTGTAGCTGAAGGAAGGGAAATATATGAGCAAATGACGGAATTGTTAAGGCTAGGAGGGTTTGAGTTACAGAAATGGCAAAGTAATAGTGAAAGGTTGTTAAAGTACATAAATAGGAATAAGGATTTTGAAGGAAGCTTAGAAATAAAAACAGATCAAGTAACGAAAATATTAGGACTTACTTGGAATAAAGAAGCTGATGAGTTCGAGTACACGGTGAAACTGCCGCCGCCGAAGATCCCTGAAACTAAAAGAAGTGTTATATCTCATATATCCATGCTTTTCGACCCATTAGGATGGCTCGCACCTGTAATCATAAAGGCAAAGATTTTAATACAGAAATTATGGTTATCAGGTATTAATTGGGATGAGGAACTACCACCGGTTCTATTAAAGGAATGGACTTCTTACTATAAGGAACTCGATGAATTACTTCAATTTCGCATTCCCCGGTGGTTACAGACCAATCAAAATCGTCATGTTGAGCTGCACGGGTTTAGTGATGCTTCGAACGAAGCTTATGCTGCAGCTGTATATGTCCGTGTGGTTGAACAGGAAGGTACTGTACACGTGAGATTAATGACAGCTAAAACAAAGGTTGCACCGATAAAGCAGGTGTCCATACCTAGACTTGAGTTGTGTGGAGCCGTTTTGTTAGTTAAGCTATTAAAAGAAGTAGCTGAAATATTAAACATTTCTAAGCAGCAAATTCATGCGTGGACAGACTCCACGGTGGTCTTAGCTTGGATTAGTAAACATCCATCCAACTGGCAAACCTTTGTCGCTAATAGAGTTTCGGAAATTTTATCAGTCACCGAGGGTAGTCAGTGGGCACATGTAAGGTCTGCGGAGAACCCAGCAGACTGCGCATCGCGAGGGTTACACCCAAAGGAACTGCTGAGTAGTAAATTGTGGGCGGAAGGGCCGAAGTGGCTGAAAAACAAAGAAATAGACTACGGAAAAAGACAAGAATGTGTTACCAACCTAGAAGAACGAAAAAGCAAATTAAGTTTGGTCACCATTAGCGATCAAGAACATGAAGTGTGGACTAGATTTTCTTCACTAAGAAAACTGGTCAGAGTTATCGCTTACTGCAGAAGATTTCTATATCTCAAAAGAAAAAGAAGCAGCTCTGACAAATTTCCTTTGTGGCTAACTGCAAGGGAACTAGATGAAGCGCTAATGGTATGTGTTAAGCAATGTCAAGAACAGTATTTTAACAAAGAGTTAGGGGACCTACGAAAAAAGGGATATGTAGAAAAGAAAAGTATACTTACCTCGCTGAATCCGTTCGTCGATCACGATGGTATTCTTAGAGTAGGTGGAAGACTCGACAGATCGGATTTGCTAGAAAACAAAAGACATCCAATAATTATTCCGGCGAAAGCTCATTTTACTGAACTTTTAATAGCAGATACTCACCAGAAAACTCTGCATGGTGGGCCTCAACTGATGTTGAATCATTTGAGGTCCAAATATTGGGTTCTTGATGCAAGAAATCGCATTAAATTTCACGTACGTAAGTGCATAACTTGTGCTCGGCAGGCTGCTGTTACCCGCGAGCAACTGATGGGCCAGTTGCCCCCAGCCCGAGTGACACCAAGCCGTCCTTTTAGTCAGTGTGGAGTCGATTATGCTGGCCCTATTTTAATTCGTACTTCGAAAGGTAGAGGTCATCACGGATACAAGGGTTACATATGCCTCTTCATATGCATGGCTACTAGAGCCATCCACCTCGAGGCCGTTTCCGATATGACTTCTAAAGGATTTTTAGCCGCGTTTAAACGGTTTGTGGCCAGACGGGGTCATTGCGCAGACCTATATAGCGATAATGGCACCAACTTTGTTGGCGCCGCCAACGAGCTCAAACAATTACTGTCTGCTGAACGCTCCCAGGTAGGTCGAGAAATAGCGGAATGGCTTGGTGAGAACGGCACAACCTGGCACTTTATACCACCCCATGCTCCAAATTTTGGAGGATTATGGGAGGCTGGTATAAAGTCCACTAAACATCATCTTAAGCGGATTATTGGCAACAATACTCTGACCTTTGAGGAAATGATAACAGTCTTGAGCCAAATTGAAGCGTGTTTAAATTCTCGTCCTATCTCCCAATTAAGTTGCAATAGTGAAGATCCAAGTCCATTAACTCCAGGACATTTTTTAATAGGAGAACCTCTCATGCTCGTACCGGAATTTAACTACGAACAGTCGAACGTTACCTGTTTAAGACGATGGCAATTGACCCAACGTATGGTCCAAGATTTTTGGCGACGTTGGTCCAAAGAATATTTGTCACAATTTATGACTCGATACAAATGGGCGTATCAATCCCCTGAACCAGTAGAGGGTTCAATTGTATTGGTAAAGGAGGACGACTTACCGCCGGCCCGATGGTTACATGGTATTATTACACAAAAACATCCAGGGTTGGACGGAATTACTCGTGTTGTTAGCCTTAAATGTAAGGGGTCTATTATTAAGAGACCCGTGTCGAAATTGTGCATATTGCCGGTTACTACATAATTTAATATTGTATGTATTGTATACTTTGTATTTGGTTGTAATACAGACTAAAATAATGTTTTCCCTAAGTTTGTTTTGTGCTGAAGTCATGTTTTTTTGTTATTGTTTTCTTATTTTAATTTGGTAAAAACACATACCCCCTTGACCTCATGGTGGGCGGTATGTCTAGGTAAGGACTTTGATACGTCCTTAGTGGGCGGTATGTCCAAAATGTATGTTTGTTTACACTATTTGCCACTAGATGGCGCGCTTTGGTTTTTATTATTTTCTGTATCACAGTATGGTTTCGATACATTAATGGTCATAAGTTTTATGATTTTTTTATGCTATGCAATCAATCGCGGCGTAGCGCTGGATACCTAATAAACCAGTTGTTACTGCACACGAGGTTTCATTTCTGGGAAACCCAAGGGGATCATTCGAACAATTATAAAGAGGAAAACTTTGTTTGTTTGATTGTAATGAATAGGCTCCGAAACGACTGAACCGATTTGAAAAATTATTTCACTGTTGGGAAGCTACATATCCCCGGGTGACATACTATAATATATTTTCAAAAAAATTAGGGATCCTTAATAAACTCGAATAATGTAACCGCAATTTACCCGTGCGAAGCCGGGGCGGGCCGCTAGTCCTACTAATATTATAAATGCGAAAGTTTGTGAGTATGGATGTATGTATGTATGTATGTATGTTTGTTACTCCTTCACGCAAAAACTACTGAACGGATTTGGATGAAATTTGGAACACAGATAGATTATAACCGGGATTAACATATAGGATACTTTTTAACCCAATAATCCAATACTACGCGGATGAAGTCGCGGGGCACAGATAGTTTAATCTAAACCTTAACTGCCTTGACATACGGTATGTATGAGCAGTCGCGCGTATGCTCTTGTAGAAGCTTGAGGGCGCTCCGAGCACCGCGTGTGAACTTATTCAAGCGACCGTATGTCAAAGAAGTTAAGGTTTATATTAAATTGTTGCCTTCAATTGCTCTCCGCCGCGCCACCAGGCAGCGGTGTGCGCTGCGCCTATGACAGATGAACGAACTATATACCAGGGCCCTAACCACGCTAGCTACTCAAATCGTAATAGAAAGGCAAAAGCTAGCGTCTAGCGTCAAAAGCGGAGCGTTTGAAACGCAATCGCTAGCTTTTGCCTTTCTATTACGATTTGAGTAGCTAGCGTGGTTAGGGCCCTGGTTCTAGAATTTACCTACTTGTCGTAGGAACCTATTTAGTAAAACAATCTTGCAAAGTCGGTTATATACTTAATCGTCATTCCAAACAATTAAAATACGTTAAGTACTTATATTAAAATTACACAATGACATTATGAATTAATATGTATTCTATTATATCCTAAAGTTATTGAAACATTGTACTTTTATCTCAAACATTAAAGAGATTGTTAACTAAATTGACGGATGAGGAAAATAATACTTTAGCGACGACGACGCGACGGCGAGTAGGTATACAACGGAACAAAACACCGATGGTAAAGTACCTAAGCATGAAATTAATAATAATACCTATTTACTACCTACCTAGGTACTTGTAATACGTTTTAGGTATACGTTTTCCGTTATGGCGTCGTTCCTCGCATTTAGCCAGTGTCAAGTATATCAATATTTTCAAGATTTATTTATGTATCCAGCACGTAGGCCATTAGGCGAATGTACCTACCCCCCAAACCTTTTAAGTACTCTGTATCCATTAGCAGAGAAGAAATTAAAAATCGAAACCGGAAACCATAATACAATCGAGACGAAATACATATACTCGTACCTAAACATATAAATTATTTATCCTTTGACAAAGGTCAAAGGGCCCAAAAAAAAAAAACCTTTTAAGTAAAGTGGCGGATACTTTACAGACAAATCACCAGACTTCTAGGGGGTAACAAAAAATTAAAACAAGGGGAAAATGACAACATCCCTTTTCCACCTCCACCAAAAAGTCAAATAGGGTGTAGGTACTTACCCCGAAGCGAAAATTATTAAAAGGACTGACTTACCCATTTTTAATATGAAACACCAATGCAACAAAAGTGAAGACTACTAGGTATTATTGAATGTTTCTAGTATATACAAGGTACTCTGTGATTGAATATGAGGATGTCGGCTCCAGTCATTGTATTTATAGCGTGCGGATGGGGTGGGGACTGGACAGTCAAAGATAATAAACCACTTGACGGCTAACGAGTAACGAGCTAACTTAGTAAAATGTATTATCAAACTAGCTGACCCGACAGACTGTCTTAACTTTGAATATTGAATTCGAATTGTTCCGCTCAACTTTCTTATTTTTTTCTTTCATAAGAACCTTATCCTGACAATAAGAAACACAACAAAAAATAATTAGCGAAATCGTTCCATCCGTTCACGCGTGATGCGATGCAAGGAAATAGAGATTCATTTTTATATAGGTATAATCCTTACTTAATATTATAAATTCGAACGTAACCCTGTCTGTCTGTATGTCTATCTGTTTGTCTGTCGCACTTTCACGTCCAAACTACTGAACAGATTTAAATGAAATTTGGTACACAGATAGTCTAGAGCCTGAGAAAGGACATAGGCTAATTTTTAATGCCAAAAAGGTGTTGTAAAGGGTTGAAAGGGGGGCATGAAAAGTTGTACCCAAAGACACTATTCCACGCGGACGAAGTCGCGGGCACAGCTAGTTTTTATACATTATATAGATGTTACAAAAGATTTTGATACCTACATGTTCTTTGCGATTCAGTTGAATCTGCTTTTAAAACTGGTTCATCCCCGGTTTTATAGATAGCACCGGTGACATTATATTATTATTATTAATATTATTACAATGCAGCTAGCGTCTACGTAAAAATATGTTTCTTTTGCCATACAAAAAATCTATAAAAAAATATCGCCAGACTGACACACCAACTGTACGGTCCCAAACTAAGCAACGCTTGTACTTTGGGTGCCGTACAATGGACTGGGGGCGATCCCAGTGACACCCAGACTTGGGCAATTTGCGAAAAGTCAATTTCCGAAATTTGTCCCGACGGGAATCGAACCCGCAACCACCCAGTGCAGTTAGCCGAGCGGTTTCATATACAAAGTACTCTGTGCCGAGCGGCCTACGCTCGAACCACTGCGCCAAGCGGTCGTCTATCTGAATTCTAAAGGAATATTTCTCTCATCGACGATGAGCTAGGTATATCTACTGAACTGAGAAACATATTATTAATTTGTATGTAATTCAGACAATAGGTTACGTAGGTAGTTTTCTTTTATGACGGTGATTATAGACAATTCAAGCATGTAGGGGATCATAGTTACATGGGGGATGACTAACCATCAGCGGGTCTTTCTTTGCATATTTGTGTTATTGCACTGTAGGTCTAGGTATGTAACAGCTAGGTATACTTACCTATATTGATGAGATTTTAAATAGTGAGTGGGCTTCAGAGGTCACCAAATCTAAATCGAGTGCATTTTTATTTATTTTAGTTTGTCTGTATGTTCGAATACGGAAAACCGGCTTAGTATATTTCAGGCTTGAATTAGAACAATAAAAGTAACTAGTTCCATCTATTGTAAACTAAAGTAACTATTGTTGAAGTACATAGCTTAGTTCCTTGCCCGGTAGATGTCGCAAGCTATCACACTATAATATTGTATTGAAATATTTAAATAGACTTGGTAGGATTATTAAATATAATTCACAATAAAACGAAGTATTTTTTTTTAATTATGATTAATTTACATCTATAAAACCAAATTCGGAACGAAATTTTCTACAATAACCATAGAGTCAGATTTTGTCGTCTGACGACGCCTACCGGATCAATGGCGAACTAAATTCAAAAATTTCGGTTTTGCTGTCAAACCTAACCACCACCAACGGGTGATTTTTTATTTAGAAATTGGAGTTGTTTTCTTGTGAGATTTGGAAATAACTTGAGTTATTACGTGATTTAAACATAATAAAAGTGAGAAAACTATGATAACTGTGTAATTAATAATAGGTGACTTGTTTTTATATTGTTTCGAAAAATGGATCCTTTTACTCAGGTAGGTTTGGTGATAATTTGCAAATTGTCGGTTGAAAACAGCAACTGTAGAAGGTCATGCTGAATGGATAGGTAATAAATTGACTGTTGATAACTTATTTTCAGCGTATGTTAGAGAGAGCGCGGGCTAGGCAAGAGAAAATCGATCAAAAGCTTGCAAATTCCGGACAATCTGTACCCAAGCGGAAACCGCTTTCAGAGAACATAGCTATCGTGAAATCGGCGTGTTCTCCAGTGAAATCACCGAATAAAATCGCGAGGGAGTCCATAACTTCGCCGAAGAGGCAGTCTAAAGACAGTCCTAAGTCAGAACCGCCGACAAAAACTTCCTCTAGAAGACAGAGTTCGCAGAAGTCGGAACAAATTGTCACCACGCCACAGCGGTCCCGCAACGATGTTATTGTCACGAAAAAAGAGTTCAAGAGCCCTAAGAGGGGTAGTCTGACCAGGCGGAACTCTGATGTTTCCGTTGAAATCAATATTTCGCATAGGAATGATATACAGATTGAAGTGCAAGTTGAAGAGAGAGACGCCCCAATCTGTGTGGTGTACGACTCCCAGGCTGACACTGGAAGCAATGTGATAATCAAGGAAATTGAAGGTAATAATATGTTTGTTTCTGACTGCTGTTTTGGTTCATTTGTGTGATCTACTGATACTTAGTCCAGTTGAATTCATGGTTTACACAGTGCTGCATAAGTTTCCTATTTTTTTTTTTTTTTTTTATTTGACTATATGTTGTTGAGAGAGTGGCCATAACAACTTCACCCGGACAGAGGGCGAGCGCAAGTGCGCTCCAGCCAGAGGGGCAGTGGGGCAGCTAGCTCAAGGGCGCCACAAGGGGCACGACCTCGGCTTGGGCCGCTGCCAGGAGAGGTGGCGGGGGTAAATCTACCACCGGATCGGAACACAACCTCAACTGAGAAGATCATAAGTTTCCTATTATGTAATATGGTGTGTTTGATAAATTGTGATATTGGTTAAAATTCAATTAAGTAAAGTCTAATATATACTACCATCATTATTATCATAGCTGTATTTCCTGTAGGGGGGAGCTGGGCGATGTTCCACTTACTATCCTGTTACTTATCATTTTCCATACCTAATATAAATATCTAATACCTCTTAGTTATGTTGGTATTATAGTAATATTAATTAACTAGCTGTGCCCGTGACTTTGTCCGCGTGGAATTTAATTGACAAAGTTTCATACAAACTTTCATCCCCTTGAGGGTAGAATTAATCAAAATCCTTTCTTGGTGGATGCCTATGCCATAACATCTACCTGCATGCCAAATTTCAGCCCGATCCGTCCAGTGGTTTGGGCTGCGCGTTGATAGATCACTATGTCAGTCAGTCACCTTTGAGTTATATATATTTAGATTGATTTTTCCACAAGCAACTTCAACATTACTCACACTTCAAGCTGATAACAATTATTCAAACTAATTACTAAATGACCGTAATTACTACAATAACAAAACATTAAACAATTACCAACATTACAAACAATATTAGTACAAAAATCATTACAGTAAATACTTATTTGTTGTTGAACTTTTGTCAGAATAGTTAGTGTTAATTTTAATAATAAAAAAAACATATCTAAAGATACATGTGAAATATTTTAAAAAGTGAAGTTAATTTGGGAAGCTACTCCTTTGAGGTTGGATTAATAAAAGGTAGTTTATTCTTTGTTATATTATAGAGAAGATTTATATTGATCTCTCTCAACTTAGTCAGCTCAAGTCTTCATACTTTTGAGATTCTGGTACCTGGAATACCTACATACTTTACATAGGCCTCCTCCTATCACCATCTCCCGCAACCCTGCAATGCAAGTGATGTCATTAGTCCAACTTAGTATGACCCGCACTCCTTGGTTCTTCAGTTATCTTTCTGAAATGTTTCCAGCCAATAAAAACTCAATTTTATTTTCATGAATTCAGACGACACATCCAACCAGTTGGAGAACGAGAAGGAAGACATGTCTGAGAACAAGTCCGAGCGTGGAGGACTCCGCCATGACATCAAGTCACGACTAGACAGGCTCGGGAATCTATATTCAGGTCAGCTATTTTATTTTATATCGCTTAGTGGTCGGAGCATACAGGTTGAAACAGAACGGGTATTTTTTTTTTAAACTTAACTTTGTAATTCCAGAAGTATTAGCTTTGGAGGAAACTTGAAAAACAAAAGGTGTTATAGGGATACAGCTGTTGACAGATTTCAAAAGTCTACAAAACCTTTTAGTACTTCAACTGTCCCACAAAGCCGATAGTTTCAGATTTACTAAGTAAAGTTACAAAAAAAATTGTATTTCCTTTCTGTTTCACCTAGTATACTGGGTTTTTTCCTTGGTTTTTCTAAATCAATGTGCGAATCATAATTGCAGTATGATTATCAATTGCTTACGGTGAAGGAAAACTTAGTAAGGAAACCTGCATGTCTTATAAAATGCAACCAATTTTCGAAAGACATGTGCAATCCGCCTACTGGCCCTAGGCCAGTGTGGTGGATTATGGCCTGAATCCCCCTTGAATTATGTGGAGGCCCATGCCCAGGAGTGCAGCGTTACAAGGGTTTTTTATTATTTCACAGATAAACCCACCCTCTCGTCGCCGATCCACCGCACCGAGCTGGAGTTCACGTCGGCGACGCCGCCGTCGGCCTTGGAGCCGGCGAAGCCCAGGGAGCCTCGTCAGCAAGACGGGAAGCGCAAGTTCGGCAGGCTCGCCGCACTGGCAGACCAGATCAATAACTGGGAGGACGATCTGACGCATCATAGCCATGTAAGTATATGTATATCTGCGACAACCGCTTGGCTCAGTGGTTCTAGCGTAGGCCGCTCGGCTCACTGCACATGGTGATTGCGGGTTCGATGCCCGCCGGGGCAAATTTCGGAAATGGCCTTTTCGTAATTTACCCAGGTCTGGGTGTGACTGGGATCGCCCCCCGTCCATTGTACGGTACCCATAGTACAAACGTTGATTAGTTTGGGACCATACAGTTGGTGTGTCAGTCTGGCGATATCTAAATATATATAGCTCAAAGGTGACTGACTGACTGACATAGTGATCTATCAACGCACAGCCCAAACCACTGGACGGATCGGGCTGAAATTTGGCATGCAGGTAGATGTTATGACGTAGGCATCCGTTAAGAAAGGATTTTGATTAATTCTACCCCCAAGGGGATAAAATAGGGGATGAATAATCCCGAAATTTTTGTTAAGTTAAATTACACGCGGACGAAGTCGCGGGCACAGCTAGTCTGACTATAATTATATTATATATAAAGAGGGAAATCCAGATTGACTGAATGACTCATCAATGCAGAGCCAAAACCCTGGAGGGGGAGGCCTGTGCGCAGGAGTGGGATGTTAACAGAGCTAAATAAATATATTATTATTATTTACATCTCCATGTATTCTTGTTTTATTCATCGTTTACAGCAGCCAGAGAATACAAAGAAAAAAGGACAGCCTGAGCCAAAACATGACAAGATGGATGCTTCCACACTGGACATCTCCATTCACTCTATCAAGGACATCAATAGAGTTCTAGAGTCGACGAACAAGTCTAAACAGGTCTGTACTCGAGGGGGTGACCAGGGGAGTATTTTAAATAAATCGTATTTTGCCATTTTGAAATTTATTCAGAAACTAGCGACCCGCCCCGGCTTCGCACGGGTATTTTTTTATCACTGTTTCTCTCCTATATTATGCATGTATCCTACTAATATTATAAATGCGAAAGTTTGTGAGTGTGGATGTATGTATGTATGTATGTATGTTTGTTACTCCTTCACGCAAAAACTACTGAACGGATTTGGATGAAATTTGGAACACAGATAGATTATAACTGGGATTAACATATAGGATACTTTTTAACCCAATAATCCAATACTACGCGGATGAAGTCGCGGGGCACAGCTAGTTATACATATAAAACTTCATCTCGAATCACTCTATCTATTAAAAAAAAACCGCATCAAAATCCGTTGTGTAGTTTTAAAGATCTAAGCATACATAGGGACATACAGACAGCGGGAAGCGACTTTGTTTTATACTATGTAATGATATATTTGACTGTTAGTAATCGATTATGTCTTGCGATCACTAACAGTGCAATAATAGTTCAAAATAACTTGAATCATGGTTGAGACAGCTTGGCTTTTTACAGTTTCCGAATCCGTTTCCGATATCGATTCGAATGATTTAAAATACACCGCAGAGGACGGCTGTCATGTCATGTCCACGAAATTGATTTATTATTTACTAGCTGTGCCCCGCGACTTCATCCGCGTAGTATTTTAACTTAGCAAAAATTTCGGGATTATCGGGTTAAAAAGTATCCTATATGTTAATCCCGGTTATAATCTATCTGTGTTCCAAATTTCATCCAAATCCGTTCAGTAGTTTTTGCGTGAAGGAGTAACAAACATACATACATACATATTACATACATACATACATACATACGTACATACATACATACATACATACATACATACATACATACATACATACATTCACACTCACAAACTTTCGCATTTATAATATTAGTAGGATGTTTAACCGTTAAATGTCCTACTCTTAGGCAAGGCCTCCCCCTATACTTCTCCTCACATCTCTGTTCCGGGCTATTTCCTGCCCCATTGCCCGCAAAGGTGTTATATCTCGCCATTTGACAATGCTTGGCGCAGTGGTTCGCGCGTAGGCCGCTCGGCTACACACATGGTGGTTGCGGGTTCGATACCCGCTGGGGAAAATTTCGGAAATGGCCTTTTCGTAATTATGCTTTGCCTACGATAGCAAAACCAAAATACATCAATCTTCGGAAATTGGACACGGAAAGACAGACAGACAATTTTTTTTTAAATCGCGTATTTGCTATAGGTGTCGTATGTACTTTCATATGCATTTAGTGAAAAGGTGTTATTTTGATATTACAAACTGACACTTCAATTTTATTTATATGTATAGATAATTGACGAACACTTGTCACACGGTGGTTGCGGGTTCAATTCCCGCCGGGGCAAATTACGGGAATGGCCTTTTCGTAATTTGCCCTGGTCTGGGTCTCACTGGGATTGCCCCAAGTCCATTGTACGGTACCCATAGTACAAGCGTTGCTTAGTTTGGGGCCATAGGGTTGGTGTGTCAGTCTGGCGAATAACAAAACAAATACAAATATTATAAAGTTGTTTGTTTGTAAGTATGTTTGTAGTAGGTAATCTCTGGAACTACTGATTCGATTCTGAACATCCTTTCAATAATAGAAAGGAGATTTTTAGACTATGAAACCATCCACTATTATTTCTTCTAATTATATTCCCATTTTCACAGACTTCGAAGCAAATCAATTCGCACACGTTCACGAGGCCATCGGCGCCATCTACGAACGAATGCCAAAGACTCAACAAACAGATTGTAGCAGAACTGGTGAGTACATAGATATGTAAGACAGTCTCCTAATGAATTTCTTTTGAAGGGTATTGAAGGTGCAATTTGAAATTTATGACATTGAACATATGGTTTATTTTTCTCTGTTTTTTGAATTTGGTTGTTTTTTTAAAATTGAACTTTATGTTTTGGATCACATGGTTTATATTTCGTTGTTTATATCTGTAACTTGAAAGATTGGAAAAAATTTAAAGGTTTATAAAATTTTATAGAAAAACTTTAAGGTAAGTAACTATTTATTATTATTTTATTCCTAACAAGAAAGTCAGATCAAATAGTATGTTATATTTTCTTTTTTTAAATGTACAGTTAACGCCAAAATTAATTGACTGTCACTAGTGGTTAGAAGAGCCGCTCTCGTAATGGGAAGGTTTCGGGTTCGCATCCCACCCCTGACCATTAAACTATTAATGTTAGTTCACACCTAGGCCCGTATTAATAAATTGATCTCAAGTCTGAGAGCGATCTTGGAAATGTCATTCTTATGTCATACCAGTACAAAATGACATTTCAAAGGCTTACTCAAGACAGTTCTCAGACTTTAGATTGTTTTATTATTACGGCCTAATGTACAAGCATTTTTCTAAGTTGGTGTGCTAACGCAGCTATTATTGGTACTTAATGTGATATGCTCACGTTGCTAGGCCCTAAATAGTGCTGCGTCTGTCTGTTTGTCCGCTTAGTTAGTTAAAAACTACACAACTGATTTCGATACAGTGTACTCATCACTTAGATAATTTCTTCTGGAAGTTTCATATGTAACTATAATAAATTCTGTTTAAATTTATTAATGGTAGAAAAATGCAGTGTTAATCGTGGGCGGGTCGCTAGTAATCTTTCAAATAAGCTTTTTATAAAATAAATGTGTGTTCATCAGTTATTTTTGTTGTTGACTGTACATTTTACCGTTTTTTTCATAGTAACTAACAGTAATAGGTAATTCTATGGCCACTAACAATACTCCGCTTACGATTGGTACAATGGTATTGGGAAATATTTGTTTCGTTTATTTTATACACGCTATGGACATCGCGTCCGAAGTTGCATCACTGCGGTACTTATAATGACGATACTAAAGTTATTATTAAAATAAAATTAAACTAATCTATACTAGACAACTACACCAATCAATGGACGTTGTTTTGCAAAATGGAACCAAACCACACACACTTCTGCAAACTAAAACCAACCTAGAACCACGAATACAAGGTTGTTTTGGTCTGCAGCAGTGCATGTGAGTAGATTCCATTCTGCTAAAATATATCCAATAAGACTCTTCCCACTGAAGGATTACCCATCGTATTTTTCGACACTATTATAAGGCGTTGTCCAAATAGAGCGTGATAAAGTCACCATCGCAACGTCGCGCGATTTTTACGCACGGTCATACGCGCAATGCCATCGCCTGCAATTAGGTTTAATCGCGAGATCGTAGGTACCACGAAATTGGGGGCAAAGGAATTTCAGCTCACCAGATGTCGCTTGATTGGACTGGGGTGAAGTTATCTGTCACTTCGCTTCTGTCAGTGACACTACAAATAATAATTATGACGAGGTCTAAACTAATAAGTGGCCATTTCACTCCACTGAACGCGACGTCGTCACCCTGGGAGTTATGGTAAACCATTTGAATCGATATCGGAAATGGATTCGGAAACTTTAAACGTTTGTATTTGTCTGGTAGTAAAAAAATGCTAGACGGATTCGCGCGAACCGCGTACCTTTTCGCTCACTATTACGGCCTTATCCCACTGGAGGTTTGCGAGCGAGTTTGTGTGAATGCTAGTGCGATAGATCTCGCCGCACACCCAGCTCCCTTGATTGATAAACCCGCCCGCAAGCCGCTCGCAAACCGCCAGTGTGACTAGTCCCTTAGGACGATGCCTAATACCTCATTCAAGATTTAATCAATAAACAATTAAATCTGCATACGTACAGAGTGTAAACAGCGTTGGAAACACGTGGTCGCCGTGAATGGGCAGGCCGATATGTGTGTGTACTATCGTTATCGGTAGTTGGTAAGCGCCTGGCGTCGCCCGCGACCTTACAGACTTGTCACACTGTTGTGTTGTGCTGTTCCGATACAGTGGAGTCGGTGTTGGTACTAAAACTTTTAGTCATGCCCTGAGGTCAGGAAAAAGTTACGATCATAAGAAAAAAATAATGTAAATCACTCATTAGACTGCTTTCTTGAGGTTGACGTTTATTAAGGTACATGAAATTCAGTGTTTTGCAGAGTAGGCATGACCATTTATAATAATTAAGAGTGTGAGTGCCTCAGCCATGGGATTATCTGTGCAGTATTACGAAAACTCGAGTTGTGATTCTTATGAAATTTGCATAGTGGGTCAATTTCCAATATGAAATCTGCAATATATGACTACAGCCAGAAAATCCTAGACAGATCCGCGCGAACCGCGTGTTCGCACTCTATTAAATCCTAATCCCACTGGCGGTTTGCGAGCTAATGCTCAGATGCTACGTCTTTTTAAACTACAAAAGAGCTGATAATTTTCAAACAGCTGAACCGATTTTCATGAAACATAGCTAAGAACACTACCGATCAGAATACCTTTCTAACAAGAAAAACAAAATTAAAATCGGCTCATTTGCTTGGGCGCTACTATGCCACAGACAGTCACACAGTTACACAGATACACATGTTAAACTTATAACACCGCTCTTTTTTCGTCAGGAGTTAAACATTTTTAGGATTGATGTCGATATATTTATTTCTCTGTTCCCGCCTAGTCATGGATGATCGGCGCGGTGTAGCGACAATTTGTCGCGGCGCCCGCGCCGAATACCAATCAGACGTCATTCTACAATCAACAATACCGATCTGATAGCATTTGCATAGATTTGTTTAGGGATCTTCAACATAATCACTTACGATTTCTATACATGAATACACGCGGGACAGGACATATCTTTCTTTCTTCCATTTTTTGTTTGTATCGCATGTTACCTTTGGGGCGATTGATTTTATGTAAAGCTCCCCCAATGGAATTAACCTTTAGTAATGAGGTAATCGCACATTGACATTGCCAGTGATTCTATTAAAACATACATAATTATCTCTTTTATCATACCAAAATCTTGTTTATCATAATGCGTTTTTATTTTGAATACATAATACATTTCGATAATTTTTTTTTCGTGTTTTCTTGAAGTTTCATTATACATGTCTTTTGGGTCGTCAATAGATCAATAGTATTTTTATAATATATACTAAAATATAGTTATTGTTTATGCTATGGTCTTTACAGATGTTATCTCAGATATACTGGCGTTTTAGGGTTACGCTTATGGTTTTCCAAATCAGCTCCGTAGTAAAATTTCATAACTTATATTAATACTAGCTGTGCCCCGCGACTTCATCCGCGTAGTATTGGATTATTGGGTTAAAAAGTATCCTATATGTTAATCCCGGTTATAATCTATCTGTGTTCCAAATTTCATCCAAATCCGTTCAGTAGTTTTTGCGTGAAGGAGTAACAAACATATACACATACATACATACATACATACATACATCCACACTCACAAACTTTCGCATTTATAATATTAGTAGGATTGTTTTTAACACACTATCCGCGATTTTTGGTATATCGGTTTTCCCTTAAACGCGAATGAGTCAATGTCGAATGCTGAACCGCCGCACGTGACTTGGCAATCGTGCCCTCGGCTCACACAAAGAGCCTTTATGCGAATGATTTTACGACCTGCCCTAGATTTGGTGAGTTTATACCACTGCCTGTTGTGCCCTTCGGAAAGATATTCTTCGTTGAATGTAAAGGTTTCTACATATGATTGATCTAGAATAATATGAGTACAGACAGGCAGAACATTCCGTGAATGAATAAGCCGGATGCCCAAGCCGCCCCCTCTCGTTCCCTTTCCTCTGCCCCTCTCCCCTTCAGGCCGACAACGTGCCTTTGGTATTGCTAGCATCTGGTTGCGGCAACTGCTTACCGAAAAAACATCCTTGTCCCGAATTCGCGTAAGTGTTTCTTCTCTTTCTTCATCATCTTATCTAAAAAGAGGTGATGTTACATCATCATTACAGCCAAAACACGTCCACTGGACATGGCCTCCCCCAAAGTGTATGCAATGTAATATGTTTTGTGACAAATAGGTAGGTATGTAAATGTCCCATCTGTTAGTTAAAGTTATCTTATTGCCTGAGTATTTCAACGTCCTTATTCAGCCTTTCATTTTACGAGCTGGAAGACCATGCTCCTAATTAACAGAAGTTAATTAAATCTGCCAGTTTATTTATTTAAAATGTATTGTAATGTTCTTTTCTCGATATACTTATTTCAGACTTGTCTTTAGGTTATTGAGACAAGGAAAATGGTCAATAAAACAATATGCATACACTGTCTGAGGAAATACCAGGTCATTTTAAATTCATATTGCTTGTATCCCCAATCGCCTCGATTTATAAAGAGACCTTTATCCAAAGCTGCATTAAAATAAAACATATTCTAACTTTTTTATTTCTAACTTCAAAAGTTCTAAAGCCCACATCTCACCCCTACCATTTCTCGGCAACTATTCTCGTCTCGTAAACGCATATATGACGCGACGTCGCGTTTACGACTTATTTTGATATTTTATGGTTATTTTTAAAGCATGAATCGATGTTCATGTGTTTGGGTGGGCCCTTAGGCTCAGACAAAGGGTGTTCGGTCGAAAACCGTGAGTGATAGGGTTGTCACACTCCGATAGCATTATTTTTATGTACCTATGTCAGTAATGTTGTTGTGGTCTCACGTCAAGATTGCAAGAGTTATGTGTGCTGCAACAATCCTTCACGTTTTTAGGTAATATTAATGTTAACCATACTCTGGGCCTACTTCACTATTTTTAATTATATAAAATTTCATGAGTTTGCCTTACATTATGCTTGGATCGTTAAGATTAGAACTAGCGATGATCTATATTCGAAATTATCTATATCATATGAAGGAAGTGTTTCTGCCTTAATATTGGTCAAAATGTATTCAAGCAACTTCGACAACCCTTACCTCCAAGGTCAGCTCGTAAAATCGCCGCGTGCGCATTATTTCGTCGTCACTCTCGTGCGCTTTTCACCCGGTAATGGCGTTTTCGTATGCGTCCGAGTGTTGCCCTATTGTTTCACCCGAAATAATGATTTATTGCTTTTATTTTAAAAGCACTTTTCGCGAGGTATTGTTGTGGTTTTATTGTTTTTGGTCGTTAAATTAAAGTTGTTTTAAGTTGCCGACAGACAGTATAAAATAGGTAGCATAGTGTAGGTACATTGTGTACCTAAATAGCGTAGAGTCAGTCGATCAGATGCGTATTTCTGTATGATACACGATTCATCTGCCAATCAGCAATAAGTAACATGAAATTCCACGCAATTAAAGGCGTTTATAGCCTAGTGGTTAGCGGGGCCGCCTTTGTAGCCGAGAGGTTCCGGGTTCGATCCCCATCCCGGCCATTAAACTATGCTATTAACGTGGGCCCACTCCTAATACAATTATTAGTTTAGCTGAAGGAGCTTACAGGAATTCTAGTAATGTGATAAACTCACATTGCTAGTATATAGTTTAGAAGAAAAAATAATTAGTCGCAGGCGCAATTTGTTTCACAATCTCTTCCAGATTCGAAGTCATTCCAATACCAATCCCATGTTTGGCTACGCGCTACAATAAAAACAGACGAACAGCCCACATCGTATGAACATATTTTTATTATTACACCATCAATGTGTTATGCACCATTGTGCATGTAGTCCGTTGCCGTAGAATGGGTCGTTCGACCCTCAGTCATGGCAGGTGCTGTGATAAATGTGTTTATATAATGGTTCGGTGTTTGCTCGACGTAGACGTTTGATTTTGTCAGTGGAATTTGGTTTTAGTGTGAAGTATATTTGTCGTACATCCGGACGATAAGCGATGTGCTCTGAGGTGCTACTCTTAGCAACGATAATCGATATATCGTGACATTTGTAGTGTCGAATCCCACTCTAATTTCAATAATGTTTGCCGTCGTCTATCATCTGAACGAACGATCATTTTGTATCGTTAGTTCAGTAATAATCGATTCGACGCCAAAAATTATAGAATTTAGAATAGTATTCGAAACTACAAATGTCACGATATATATCATCGATTATCGTTGCCTGTCTAGCCCGCGAAATTCAAAATTTTCTAGTATTTTTATAGTTTATCCAAAATCTGAAAACATTTAAGACAACGTTTTGTGATTTGCGAAAAACACAGTATGCAGTGCGTTAATTAAAACATTTATTTTACTCTAAATATTATCACGGTGGATATGATACTAGTAAATCACTAAATATACAAAAATTGCCAGATTATCTGGATAGCTGTCGTTCTTGAAATGTTTTAGAGTAAGTTGGATATATTAATAAATGCACTGCACACGGTATTTTTCGCGAATTACAAAATGTGCCTTTTATTATTGTCAGATTTTGAAAAAAATCTAAAAAACCTCAAAAAATTTGAACTTCGCGGGCTAGATGGGCGCTTCAGCCTTAAGATCGGTTTGTACTAGAGATGCAACGGATATTCGAATACTAACTAGTATCTGGGCTATCCAGTCATTTCTTTAGAGTTTCAAGTTCAGAACAGACGAGCAGATGCTAAAGAAATGACCGGGTGGCCCGGATACTGGATAGCAACCGGATATCCGATGTATCTGTGGGCTGAGGCGTCGTCCTAATTGTCCTCGCTTGTACGAACGGTTCGTACGAACTCCATTCAAATGTACTTCGAACGAACTCAAATTTGTGTGGAGTTGTACAAATTGTGGTGTCTTACAGTTCTTTAGTGGTTTTAATAAGTGTAAAAGCTGATCTCCTAGCTCTTGCACCACATCCCTCAAAATCGAGCTTTTCCAAATCCTACCAGTATATTAATATGAAGTCGTTCTATTCCTACTTATAAGCTCTCGCGTCTATTTCCAACAAATCTATCTATGACATCTTCATAGGAGTTCCGGGATGCTATCTAAATAACTGCCTTGTGTGTGAGTGATGCTTAAAATGTCATCAGCAGCTACTGGCGGCGTCTGTTTCCGCGGACAACTGCCCCATATTCATGTTGCATGTACACTGTGATTTACTGAAGATAGGAAGGTGTTCCAGGTGCTTCCTTGATTGTATTTTTATCATTTTGCAAGTAAAAGCAAATGTTTCGAGAACCAATAATATTGGGTCTACCAGTGTTAGATCAGTAGGCACATTTTTTCTGCCTACTGTCTTATTGCAACCGTCATAAGTGTTAAAATGACTTGGACCAGCTTAATGTGACCTGCAAAGCACCAAGTATGAAGAGACTAGCACGTCTTTAGCAAATTTTATATGATCGTTATCAATTGCCATCTGCAAAACGATAAGAATTACGACTGCTTGGCGCAATGGTTCAAGCGTAAGCCGCTCGGCTCACTTCACCGGGTGGTTGCGGTTACGATTCCCGTCAGGGTAAATTTCGGAAATGGCCTTTTCGTAATTGGCCCCGGTCTGGGTGTCACTGAGATCGGCGTCCATTGGCCAGTACCCATTGTACAAGCGTTGCTTAGTTTGGGACCATACAGTTGGTGTGTTCTTCTGGCGATATTTATCGACGAAATATACCTAACTTGATTGTAAAAAGCAATAACAGTAATCCTTTCATTGAATAGAGCTGCGTATATCCGGCAAATGCAACCTGATTCCTTATACTGGCAATACTCTAAAGTATTAAATTTCATTAGATTAGTGCCTGCGCACACAGACCATTAGCGGACGCTTCGATGGCGGTTGATGTCATTCGAAAAGAAAAGATTGTGACAAATAATAGGTATCGATTTGTATGTTTCAATTTTTTTTTTGTTGGAGGCAAATGATTTATCTTATTGGCGCCAGTTGTCTATTATATAAATAAAAAGTAACAAATTTAGTCTTTGGATCTGTAAGATTTTTTGGTTATGTTTTCACTCCGTCTCTTTAAATGTTTGCTATTTGATGAAATATCCGAATACTTGCTGCAATTTATTTATTTATAAGAATGTGATTTGAATTCCGTTTTCTGTATTATTTTTCATTACTTCTGGGTTAATACCTATTGATTTTCAAGTCGATTGCAAAACACCAGACTTTATTTCCTCATCACTGTATACTTATGTCGTATTTATGTCAGTGCGGTTGCGGATTCACAGCACTCGGGACATTCCGTATGATTCGTCTAACCGTACCCTAACAGCGATCGTGTCCTATCTTCGCTTACCGGGCGATGTTTTAAACATGACTCTTGCACAGCCACGGCCGATGTGCTAATTATGTCAATGCATTCCACGATTACGTTGTTTTAGCTAAGTTATACTGGGTTATGTGATTCAGATCATGTTAATGGTTAGCGCCTAAGGGTACCTAACATATCTGTCTCACTGTTATCCATGTTTGGCTCAGTATTTGATTCCGATCCGGTGGTAGATTTACCCTCGCCACCTCTCCTGGCAGCGGCCCAAGCCGAGGTCGTGTCCCTTGTGGCGCCCTTGAGCTAGCTGCCCCCCTGCCCCTCTGGCTGGAGCGCACTTGCGCTCGCCCTCTGTCCGGGTGAAGTTGTTATGGCCACTCTGGCCAACAACATATGGTCAATTAAAAAAAAAAAAATTTGACCATACCAAACATGTTAATCCAAAGGTCTAGTACGAGTTCTCGTAAACCATTTCGATTTCAAATCTTTCCTCACATCTCCCAGTCGGAACGGTCTGTTATCCGTGATCGTAAAGGGTCTTGTCAAAACATTTGTTTGTTTTTGTCGTAACCTGAAATCGATGCGAGAGAAAGCAATGGGTGTTAACTGCAGTAATCTGTATATTTTTTCTTTTCGACTGCTTTTTCTATAGATAGATTTCAAATAAACGCGGTTTTGGTACAAAATATAACAGAACATGAGTAAGCTAGTGATATCGTGATGTAATAGGCCCTATGTCCGTTACATAGGGCATATAATAACGTATTATTTTTAATTAGCTGTGCCCGCGATTTCGTACGCGTGGAATTTAACTTAACAATCATCCCCTATTTTATCCCCTTGGGGGTAGAATTAATCAAAATCCTTTCTTAGCGGATGCCTACGTCATAACATCTACCTGTATGCCAAATTTCAGCCCGATACGTCCAGTGGTCTGGGCTGTGCGTTGATAGATCACTATGTCAGTCAGTCAGTCAGTCAGTCACCTTTGAGTTATATATATTTAGATAATGAATAGTACTCTCAAGGTGCCTTAGCAGGATTGTCTTGAAGCGTTTCATCAAATTGTTGCACTAAATTGTTTAGTAATTAAGTGAGCTGTCTAAAAGTGGTTCCTGTGACTTGTTACTCTAGACATTCTACACTCTACACTACACTCTAGAGTCTAGAGAACCAGCGTTCTTTTTTCAAGTCTTCCATGATCCACTTATACGACTTTGTTATTTTTAGATTCAGACTTATGATTAGGTTCATCCATGACCGTCGCATGGTCATAAGAAATCTTCCAATGTTACGTCACCCGAACAATAACGGCTCGTAAACCCGCGCTGACCCATCGCTGGTTTACTGCAGCTTTTTACAGCCAGCTCGACTATTAATCGGCCCGTCTTTATGTCGCAATGTTGTTTTTTTAATTGCGTCATTGTTACGACGGATTCACTTCCCTGATGCTAGCCGACCGAGTTGGAAAGACGTTGATTGATATTGGAGAAGCAATAGCGGCGTTACTTGGCATGAATTCATATGTTATCTATCTCAAATTCTAAACTGAAATTGAGTCTGAAATCAATGCGCTCTATGAGAGTGACCAAGTAGTCTATTTAAAAAGAAATCCATGTGATTTTATTAATATTTTTATTGTTTGCAAAGGCCTCTCCCTGAATACTCCACAAAATACGGTTTTGTTTGGTATCGGACCACGTATCTCCCCCATAGGTGACCAAATCGTCCCGCCATCTTTTCCTGGGTCTACCCTGCCTGCGGCAGCCGTTTTCTGGTATCCAATTTGTGATAGCATTTGCCCACCTTTGCCACGTGGCCAGCAATGTTAATTATTATAATTACTTAATGCTGTTTAAATTGTTGGTGTCGTTTGTGGCCTTCTTAATTTACCTCAAGAAATATGCACCATGAATATATTTTGAAGTGACGTAAAGTCATGTTACACCCTCTAATTTATCTACTACAGTTTAATAAGGAAGTACGTGCTGCTTCCTGATGATCACAGTCGGAAGTGTTCAATGCAAGTACTGTTCACACTCGTACGTACAACACTAAAAGGAGAAAAAATACTTATCTTATATATAAAACTAGCTGTGCCCCGCGACTCCGTCCGCGTTCTGTTGGAATTTTTCCTGAATTTTCTTTGCTATAAACCTCACGGAGCCCGAGACCTTTCCAACGAATGCAAAACCGTGGAAATCGGTTCGTGCGTTCTGGAGTTATAGCGTCAGGAAGGAAAACCCGACGTATTTTTATATGGTAGACTAGCTGTGCCCCGCGACTCCGTCCGCGTTCTGTTGAAATTTTTCCAGAATTTTCTTTGCTATAAACCTCACGGAGCCCGAGACCTTTCCAACGAATGCAAAACCGTGGAAATCGGTTCGTGCGTTCTGGAGTTATATCGTCAGGAAGGAAAACCCCACTTATTTTTATATAGTAGATTATCGTGTCACAATGTTACCATACTCCTCCGAAACGGCTTGACCGATTTTTATGAAATTTTATATGCCTATTCAGTAGGTCTGAGAATCGGCTACTATCTATTTTTCATACCACTAAAAGACAGGACAACGTCTGTCGGGACAGATAGTACTTATATATTATTTTTTATCCGAAACCAAACAGTAAACCAAAGAATCAAAGACCAGAAGACATACACTCGAGTCAAGTGGAGCCACAGCGGTTAACAGTGTTTGAGGCACTGTATAATGCTGAAAATTAAAAAAAACCCTATCCACATGAAAATTTTAGTCTCTGTTGCAACAATAACAGGGGGGCATGGAGAGTTGTGGGGAAATAGGGGGAAGGACGGTGCGGGTAGATTACAAGAAAATTCTGGATCCATATTATTGACGACCGCTTGGCGCAGTGGTTCAACCGTAGGCCGCTCGGCTCACTGCATCGGGTGGTTGCGGGTTCGATTCCCGTCAGGATAAATTTCGGTAATGGCCCTTTCGTAATTTTCCCTGGTCTGGGTGTCACTGGGATCGCCCCCAGTCCATTGTGCGGTACCCATAGTACAAGCGTTGCTTAGTTTGGGACCAAACAGTTGGTGTGTTCGTCTGGCGATATTAGTATATTATTATTATATGACCCTTCATTCCCAAGTTACTTATACCATTAACACACGACAGTACAGTCGGCTGCGCACGTTTCCCGGCGCATGCCTCTCTAAACGGCGCCTCCGCATAACAGTTTGTTGAACCGCACTTTTTTCGCATCGGTTACCGGTCGACTCGGAACTCGGACTTTTTATCCGCAAAGCCTTTGTGGGTTTGATTGCTCCGCGCTGCGTTGAAAGTGCATCGAACTTATAAATACGACTTTGTTGGTGTCACTGGAAAATATTTGGTCTGGAATTAGGAATAGAGTCCTACACTTTATTTTTCTAATTTCAGACTCAATAGATTGTTAGTAAAACATCAATTTCAAAAATCTAGTGTTAGTAATAAATAATACGTACTTAAAAAAAAAATCTTGTGGGTCTCATTCTAGAGTGAGACCCAAATTTAATTCATTTATTTATTTATTCGAGACTTTGATTAAATCACTCCCTACTAGCTTTACCAACCAAAAGATAATATATATCAGTAATAACATCAGATTATTTTTGTATGGCAGGTACTTTGCGTCAGGTCTTTTGCGTTTCCTAAGACGCCATGCAAAATATCGGGCGTTATAAGAATAAGCCCTGACAATATACGATGTGCAAGACAATACCTAGTTATACTCCATTGTTATTGGTCTGAAATCCGTTTTCATATTTTTGTTGTGACGTAAAATAAATCTAGAAAACAGTCATTCTTGCTTTGTAGTTCCTTGGCTGCCTTAAGGTGTCTACTAAAATCCAAATTGATTTTACTCTACCGCAAATTCTGATCCAAACGTCTTAGTGGAGGCACCACCATCCCTTCAAATAGTACAGTCGACATAGGCCAGTATTAATAAATCGATCTCAAGACTGAGAGCGATCTTGAGTATGCTTTTGACATGTCATTTCGGAGTGGGATGTCATAAGGATGACATTTCCAAGATCGCTCTCAGACTTAGTTTGATTAATACGGGCCATCACATCATGTGAAATGTAACAGTAAAGACACTCAGGGCTTTGCGTATAGTTTACTATTTGTTGGAAGCTACTAGTAGTGACGCTAATTATTATTCAATTTGTGCCAACACTGCCAACATAAGCTCGGATTTATTTCGTAATTAGCCCAGGATGTTGCATAAATTATAATTGCATTAATTAAGGGCAGGCAAGTCATATGTGTCAGGTTCCAATAGCACATTCACCTCGTTTCCGGTCTACTCTCGAAACTTGTTTGCGGAGATGCATCCTGTACGCGTATGGTTTATTTCTCTAACGGCCTGTATATACGTGTCGGACGCGTGGCCCCACGCAAGTCGTCCAAAGGTCGGAATACAACCTGCTCGAGTGTCTAAATTCGGACTGTTGTATATTCAAAAGCCTATTTGCTTGTTTCCAACTCAAACTCAAAATTGTTTTTATTCATGTAAGCCAACAAGGCATTTATGAATAGTCAGAATCTACCACCGGTTCAGAATGCTACTTCCGCTGAGAAGATCCGGCAAGAAACTCAATGGTTACTCTTTTCAATGAATAAAAGATGGTGTACATTCTCAGGAACAGTAACAGAATGTGAGCAGGCAACACCACCTGCAGGAGTAGGATAATAGATCACTCAAAAACTACGGAATGGATTTAGTTGAAAGTTGGTACAGAAGTAGGTACATTTTAACTACAAGATAGTACAATTGAACTACCTCCTTGAGTGTTGTTGTAACGGGGCTATAGTTGGTGAGCTGTCTTGCAGCAACATTTTTAGTCGCGTCAAAATAACTTTTTGTAGCCAGCAAAATTCATTTCTTATTTACTTACTCCAAAAATCCATTGTTTCCAGGGCAAAAAACTTGGAATGTTCGCAAGTTGTATAATAATACTTCTTTTCCAATGTAATACGCAGGCGCCACCCAAAACATTGAACCCATCTCATACAGATAACCAAAAGCCATTGACCTGAATACAGAGGGCATGTCTATCACAATTTCGGCAGGGTCCCGGACTTAAACTAACTGGAATTGATTAATAGGGCAATTGAATTGCCGCCTTAGAATCTGACATTTTTTGACGGTAATTCTTTGAGAGACCTATCCTTTCTTCTGACTCGGGAGCGAAGTGTAATGAGTTTCCTATAGAATATAATAGAATAGAAAAACTCTTTATTGTACCTACACCAGAGAAATAACCCTTATTCACGGCCAAATGATAGGTAGTCAGGTTGCTAGTAGTGTTCTTAGTATAGACCCTCCAGCACCATCGTATCACGAAATATGCTGGCATTATGAGGTGGAGTCCTTGCATAGAGCTGGCAAAATGTGATGACGTCATCATCACAGTCACGAAGACACGGCGGTGATCGATTTGTCAGTTTTAGGTCGAAACTTAACTCGGACCGAATGACCATCCAGAACGCATGCGGTCTCTGTCATTCTTATTCACACTGAGAAAAAAAAAACTCCAAGAAATGAATTTTGTAGTTGCAACTTTTTAGTATTTTTACTAAACTTTTTGTAATTACAGCAATATGCTATGTAATTATGTACCTTTTGCCTCGTATTCATACATTATTTGCTGTTAATTACAAAAAAAGTTTACCACTAAATACTAAAAGGGATACTTATTAGGAACTACTGAAATCATTTGTTGTCGTTTTTATTCTCATTGTATGAAGTCCTTCATGTGTGCGGTAGCTAACGCTACGTAAAAAATCGTACTTAACTAAGATACATCTCTGATGTCGTACCAGGAAGTGGTCCATAACCTCTGACCTCCAAGCTTTAAAGAGCATATTAGGCTGGCAATCGGTATGATAACGATTTATAACACACATTATAATTTTGCATCAAGTTTCCTCAAGGATAAACAGGTGTATTGTGTGTGAGTAATATATTTCTTACTACTTCATTGATTCCACTTCATACCAACAATTTTCCTTATACACAATATTATAGGACCAATTAAAACTGCAACAGTAGGTACCCTTTATAATGACTGCCATAGAAACTTAATCGACTTTATAAATTCACATTCACGTTTCACACCATACGATTTCTACTTGCGAATTCCTAGCGCGACCTTTTAATGGTATCAACGATGTTTTTTATTATTTGACAATCCATTACCGGTACCATAAGATTATTAAATCTAAGGTCGACCCAATGAGACAGCAATGTACGTAATGTATTTGTGAAATGCAACAGCAAACTGACTCGTCCATCGCAAATACATTACTGGTTAAACTCATGGTCAGTTTCACGTTAGATGAAATATAACAGCTATGTAATAGATGTTGGTAGAAATATCAACTTTATTACAAGTACTAAGGTATTGTGGTATAGTTGTTGACGCGTTAACTGAGTTTTGTAATTAGCGCGCGATGTTGACCGTCTTCATTATAATAATTAACGCAGTTCTGCATTTAGCTGGGTAAGGTTGTGTTCGGTTTAATGTGAAGTTTCTGAAGGTTAGATTAAATATTTTAAACTACTTAAATCTTATCAAAAAAAATCTGACTGAAGCAAAAATATAATTCTTCTACTCATACCATTTACCAGGCCCCGAAATAAAACTCGGCGAGTGATAAATTGGTCAGAATTTTGCTAGTGGTTGCGATCTTCTAGACCTTAGCTCAATGTATTTCCCACGCGGCCAAGCGATACACCGAAAAAACTAGTTTTTACTATGGCAACAACTGTAACAAACACGACGTCTAGATTAAAACATAGATAAGTACTCTGTGGATTAAAGTTACACAAAGCGATCGCATCACCGCGGATGCTGCAATTATAAATCATTTTCATAACTCCGACACACTTGTCATTTACACTCCATAACGTGTATTTCCTCTGTAAATACAAATGCAGCGTCAAAATATAATTATTATCAGCCGGTTCGTGTGGCGGCCCTCCAGGCCAGACGGCCAGTTAGTTGTTCGACGCCACACGAGGCTAACGCACGCACGGAACATATATACGGTGCAACCGCTAACAAACAACCCCACACACACACACGGTCGTGCAACTCACAACCGTTCAGACATAGATACAAACCGGAATATCCTATTTCAACGCCTTGCGTAACCCCGAGTGATGCAACTTCGCCGCGAGCCCTTTTAGCGTCGACCTAACCCAGTTCGACTAACCGCGCGCACTAAACTCGGTATCGATAATGCGAGCACGTGTTCACCCTCCGCGTCACCCCGCCCGTGTCCAATCGTAGGAGGGAGACGGCTACCGGCGCGTTTCCGCTGGCCAATCGCGGCTCGTCTACGAATTCACAACGAAAACCGCCGATCCCGACCGACAGGAGCCGAAGTGCGCATCGACTACCCCCAGTGCTGCATCAGCCCCCAACATGGCGACAATGGTGGCCACTACGCCGCCAGCGAACGCGGTCACAAAAAAACCCTCGATCAAAAAGTACAGAGCGCCGACGCCACCGCGCCAAATAATAACCGCGGAAGATTGTGAAAGTGAAAAAGACAAAGAAAACACTGTGCACAATGAAGGCAACCACATCGGCGCGAGTGATGATTGTAAACAAACAAAGCCGGGACCGGACGAGAAGCCGGCTGAGAAGGGATCGCCCCAAGTGAAAAAGTACGTTCCCAAAATAAATGGAAGCGTTGACAGGAGTTCGGTACTGTCTAAGGCGGCAATGTTCGAAGCCGGCAGCCCTAAAGCCAAGGACCCGGCTGAAATGTCATTGCGGGAACGCAAAGCCCTTTTCGAGAAGAATAAGGGTGCTGCTATCGTGCCAAAAGCACCCTTCGGACTTGCACCGTCTGCCAAGACCCTCCACGGAGACAACAAAGGTAAGTCTTTCATATTTTTAATCTTAAGCCAACAATGAAGAACACTCCAACTTAATGACTAAACAATTTAATAACTTTATGATCTGTGACCAATCATCTTTCCGTATTTTTTTTCTCTGAAAATTTTGCAACCATGATGCTCATATTTTGTAGTTATTAATTGCGCTAATTATGCTACTAACAAGTGTTTTGATTGAAGCGGAAAATGCATATTGCGTGTGAATTTACGTACTAATGTGTCGTCATCAACTCAGTTAGTACTTAGGCTCAGCTAAGCACTGATATGAAATGGTAGAAGCAGAAGTGAGGTGATCATGACGGTAACGCTGTCCTCTAAGTAAAAGTACAAGTAACTTCAGTAGAAATAGGTAAAAATTAAGGCAATAGGTAAGACTATAAATTGAAATCAATTTAAAATAACGTATATACAAATGTCAGGGTCATTTCTCCAAATCTACCTGTGCCTTGGCAATACCAACAAACCTGTTTATTATTTTTTTCCTTATTGGATAAAGAATCGAAGTAATTAGATAGATATGGCTAAATATTCTAACTTTATTAAGATGATAGGTCATTGTGTAGCCATAGGGGCGCTATGACTTAGGTTAGGTTAGGTTTAGGTTTAGGTTAGGTTAGGTTAGAACAGTAATCAAAACGAAAAACAATTTTTTCTCGAAAATTCGTCTAAGTCCTGGCTTCATAGCCCCCCTAACTGGGAACTAACATAACCTAATGACACATTCAGATTCTGGCGCTTCGCCGGCCGCTGCCGCGGCACGCTCGCTTCGCTCTCGCGTTTTGGTCACTGTTCTAACCTAACCTAACCTAAACCTAAACCTAAGTCATAGCGCCCCTAAGGCTACACTCCAACCAGATGATATCGTAAATTTTAATTAGAAGGCGTAATTAGGTCAAGCTCCATCCGAAGAACAGATGTTAATAAATTGGGATAAAAACAGTCGTACATTAACTTAGTGATAAGAGATAATACAACAAACAAGATACTTAGATTTGAATTAGTTTCGTATTTCGGGAAACCGTAATTGTTGCGGTTTGAAAAAATTAGAACGTGAAATTTAGGGACTCGAAATCACTCCATAGTTTGTGTTGTAAGTGTCTGGTAGAACGAGTGAAGAAACCCTTGCATAGGGGATGTTGAACTATTTATCAGTGAATCTTTATGTCGACAATTCAGATTGAGTGTAATAGGTATTGTAACCGAAACCTCTTGACCGCAATACGTACGAACCGTTGGCCAGTTAGGCTATCAGGACTTCAGCATTAGTCGCACACATTAGCACCCTCAATCCTGTATATGTCGCTGATTCCATGTCACCGGAATACCTTTTAACTTTCAACCCTATTTTTACATACTTAGGTTTATATTAGAAAATTTCTTTACGTTCTTGGCGAGCAAGAATTAAACACGAGGAACGTGCCTTTCAATCTATAGTGAACAAAATTTCGTGAGTGGTATTTGGTTTACTAGGGTTTCATACCAAAAAGGGAGTTATGGCGAGATATCGATGTCTGTTTGTATGTCACATTTACATGTGCTCGAATGAGACAGTATTCAGCAACTTTCCAACGAGACTGGATGCTGTCAGAGGTCGTCTTGGACATAAATATTAAACGAAAGGCCAATACAATAATATAATTGATAAGAAATCTCCATGAAATTCCTACTAATATTATAAATGCGAAAGTTTGTGAGTGTGTATGTATGTTTGTTACTCCTTCACGAAAAAACTACTGAACGGATTTGGATGAAATTTGGAACACAGATAGTTTATAACCGGGATTAACACATAGGATACTTTTTATCCCGATAATCCCGAAATTTTTGTTAAGTTAAATACTACGCGGACGAAGTCGTGGGCAGCTACTAGTATTAGAATATTTTGTTTAATCTTTGGAAGCTAGACCAGTAAAATGTTGATAAGCCTTATCTCTTGAGGTTTGATCCCCCATGTATACGTGATTTAGGGGAGTTACTCCCAAGAATGTGGCTCGATCTTTGTATCAAACACACCGGATATCCAAATTGTCTAGTCCTAAAAATCTATTGTACATAATCATGATTAGAAAGGTTAAGGACATCTCTGGTCAAGTTACAGAAGAGAATGGATACTGTAACATAATATTAAATAGGATGGAATCGATTCTAGACCAGTCTAGACATAGCCGATATCCCGCTTTGAAAACCAATTTGTATAACCAGTTCGACAGGTCACTTAGATTTTCTTGTCTTCATTTATGCATGTAATATTAATTATCTATGAAGTCATGACGCTGACGGGCATTTGATGCAAATCGATGTTTTTTGTTGCGATTCTCATTCGATTCACGCAACCCTATTATTAAGCACTATACTAGGTGATACAAAATGGGTATACTATTTATTTGCAACTTTACTTTGTAAATCTCAAACTATCGGCTTTGTGGGACAGTTGAAGTACTAAAGGTTTTGTAGACTTGTGAAATCGGTCAACAGCTGTTTTCCTATAACACCTTTTGTTTTTCAAGTTCCCTCCAAAGCTGATGGTTTTAGAATTACAAAGTTAAGTTTTGAAAAAAAAGTATACCCATTATGTGTCACCTTGTATAAGTAGTTTTGTGTCTTTTTCTTATTTAGAACTTTCATATTTTAATCTGTCGCAGAAATATACAGACTTGAATATGTTAAAAAAATGAATCGGGGGATTTCTCGAAGAGCATTGTAGTTTTAAGCGCCCGATACAATATTTTCTTAAAAATAACATTTTTGAATACATTACTTCGCACATCGTTAGTCGATACTGTAATAAGAATTTGTCACAGTCAAGGGAACACTATGTTGCGAGCGGAGACATAAAGCAAAGCTAGTTCTTAAAAGTAATATGTCTGTAAGCTTTGTTAGAACCTGTCGAGTTTTTTGTCTAGATAATTTTAAGTGCGTTGAACTCAGTTACTATATGTTTATAGGTAACATAAGTATGTTATATGTGTTCAAAGTTAATGTTCTTAAATATAACTTGTTAAACATGTCTGTTTAAAAATGATAACACAATATAATCGAAATGGATCATGCCGCGTTACGCAACAAATTGGGAGCAACGTAAACACAGATTACATTGGCGTAATTGCTTCCCCATGACGGAAAATTATAATATACTAGCTGTGCCCCGCGACTTCATCCGCGTAGTATTGGATTATTGGGTTAAAAAGTATCCTATATGTTAATCCCGGTTATAATCTATCTGTGTTCCAAATTTCATCCAAATCCGTTCAGTAGTTTTTGCGTGAAGGAGTAACAAACATACATACATACATACATCCACACTCACAAACTTTCGCATTTATAATATTAGTAGGATTATATTCACTATACTAGAGTATGGTTAGTTTGGCATTAATGCCATGGTGTCAACGCTAATTGCAGTGTTGCATTCCTCACCCGACATTAATAATTTAAATAAGTAATCTACAATTAAATTTCATGGCAAATTATCACTTGCTTGCCGCTGCTTGGATTAGCAAAATAATAACAACTCTAAATCATGTTAAAGTAACAGGAGTGCTAAGAATCTGAAGCTGTCTTTGTGTGCTATTATACAAATATCATCTTAGTAAGTTAATATTTAGTTTAGGCTTAAATGACGACCGCTTGGCGCAGTGGTTCGAGCGTAGGCCGCTCGGCTTACTACACTGGGTGGTTGCGGGTTCGGTTTCCGACAGGGAATTTTTTTGTAATGGCCTTTTCGTAATTTGCCTGGTCTGGGTGTCACTATGATCGCCCCCAGTCCATTGTACGGTACCCATAGTACAAGCTTTCCTTAGTTTGGTGTGTTCTGGCGATATTTATTTATTAAATGCATAGCGACTTAATTTATTTAATTATGTAGTCATCCCAACGGGTATGAACCATAATGATTCACGAGTTCCTTTAAATAATGAGAATTGTAGGTAATTTTAGACACAAACATATTGACGACAGTAACTAATTAGTCAGTAAATACTGTATTAAATGCTCTGTTGTATGATATAAATTGTTAAAAACAGCTGTAGTAGATACTCACACTCAGAAAATTAGGAATTTTTCCATAGTAGCAAAACTCTTCACATTATAATGACTTCGTCCGCGTAGTATTTAACTTAAAAAAAAATCGGGATTATCGGGATAAAAAGTATCCCATGTGTTAAGCCTGGTTATAAACTATCTGTGTTCCAAATTTCATCCAAATCCGTTCAGTAGTTTTTGCCTGAAAGAGTAACAAACATTCACACTCGCAAACTTTCGCATAATATTAGTAGGATTTGGACAAATTGATGGACACACTAACATAGTATTAAAGCCATTCCACAATTTGGTTTTCGGAAGCAGTTTGAGCAAATATTTTTCTATCCAATTATCACATCCTTGCGTCTCTTCGTGTTTTAACAGTAACGAAACCGTAATGGTCCCCCAATTTCAGCGCAGTTTGTTTGAACAAGATCCGTGTCACCTGGTTATAATGGATATGGCTAATGTACCGATGTGTTCATACAAGGACAACCTTATAGAGAGTACTATTAGAGGTTATTGTAAATGGTGATGCGGAAAGAGAACAGAAATAGGCGATGGTCATTGATACTAATTCTGTTGGTAAACAAAGTTGTCTAAATGTATTTCCGTTCCTCTCAAGCTCTTCAAGTATAAGAAAGACATCGATATATATACAGGGTGCAAAGGACATCGTAAACGAAAACGAAAACTGATACCATGTATTCAACTCATGATTCTGGACCCCCCAGAGTTGGAGTTGGATTTTAGTATAAAACTAGCTGAGCCCGCGGCTTTGTCCGCGTGGAACTTAACCGCTCCCGCGTTCTGAGCCCGCGCGACAGGCCCCCAATTGTTTTTTTTGTTTAATAAAAGTAGCCTAAGTTACTCCTTATAACATCAGCTATCTGCCAGTAAAAGTCCCGTCAAAATCGATCCAGCCGTTTCGGAGATTACCCGGAACAAACACACAGACAGACAGATAGACAAAAAAAAATTAAATCGCGTTTTTGTTATAGGTGTCGTATGTACTTTCATAATATGCATTTAGTGAAATGGTGTTATTTTGATATCACAAACAGACACTCCAATTTTATTTATTTGTATAGATGCGCGCTCAAGCGTATCGAGTTTTAATTTACATTGCAGTTGATGTCGAAAAAGTAATTTATTTATATAAAAATCATGATATATATTTCGAGATATATTTGTACAATTATGTCATGATAAAATCAATTTAAAAATGCTGAAAATTTTGCAAATCATTCATGAAAATACTGACTGAAAATTCCAACTCCGGGGGGTCCAGAATCATGAGTTGAATCCATGGTATCAGTTTTCATTACGATGTCCCTTACACCCTGTATATTCGGTTGCTTTATATTTGATTTGGTCATTGTGTAGCCTTAGGGGCGCTATGACTTAGGTTAGGTTAGGTTTAGGTTAGGTTAGGTTAGACAGTGATCAAAACGAAAAAATAAAATTTCTCGAAAATTCGTCGAAGTCCTGGCTCCATAGCCCCCCTAATTGGGAACTAACATAATCTGATACATTCGGATTCTGGCGCTTCGCCGGCCGCTGCCGCGGCACGCTCGCTTCGCTCGCTCGGCTCGCGCGTTTTGGTCACTGTTCTAACCTAACCTAACCTAAACCTAAACCTAAGTCATAGCGCCCCTAAGGCTACACTCCAACCTTTGATTTATTCATAATTTGTAAACTAAATTGAAATATCTGTATGCAGCAAACTAATTTTATTTTGAAGCAGCGATATAAGTGTGGTTGTCATGGCGTAACTTAATTTACTTTGAAACATACTAGGTGATACAAAATGGGTATACTATTTTTTTTGCAACTTAACTTTGTAAATCTCAAACTATCGGCTTTGTGGGACAGTTGAAGTACTAAAGGTTTTGTAGACTTGTGAAATCGGTCAACAGCTGTATTCCTATAACACCTTTTGTTTTTCAAGTTCCCTCCAAAGCTGATGGTTTTAGAATTACAAAGTTAAGTTTTGAAAAAAAAAGTATACCCATTATGTGTCACCTTGTAGTTGCATTAATTGAATCCGAAATAATCGTGACAGTCAGTTTCTAACAGCATACTGTAGGATTACGTAAATAATAAATACTAAAACAGTTTCTTAATCTTCACTGAATGATTATTTTGATCTGACTGACGTTCCTACAGCAGATTATGCCAAATCCATAAAACATATGAACGGCAGCTCCAAGGATAAGATTTGCAGATTGAAAGTCTTGATCCCAAGTTGTATTATACCGGACTTTACCCGTATTCAATTGTCGTATTGTATTTAATTATTGATTAATACTCAGCTCGTTTATTTTCTTAATGTTTGGACACGTTTTGGTCAACTGTAATGGCACGGTCAAAATCTTAATTTATTTGAACATTATCTATTGTTTCATTTGTATTTAAGGCTAAAGCGCCCATCTAGCCCGCGAAATTCAAAATGTTCGAGTATTTTTATAGTTTATCCAAAATCTGTAAACATTTAAGACAACATTTTGTAATTCGCGAAAAAGACCGTGTGCAGTGCATTTATTAATATATCCAACTTACTCTAAAACATTTCAAGAGCGATTGATAACCAGAAAAACTGGCAATATTTGTATATTTAGTGATTTACTAGTATCATATCCACCGTGATAACATTTAGAGTAAAATAAATGTATTAATAAACGCACTGCATACTGTGTTTGTCGCAAATCACAAAATATTGTATTAAATGTTTTCAGATGTTTGATAAACTATAAAAAAACTCGAAAATTTTGAATTTCGCGGGCTAGACAGGCGCCATCACCTTAATATCCATTATTTGAGGTAGTATATCATTGTCTGAAATAAGATAACTCTGTGTGAAATAGAAAATTGTATAAAGAATAAAGATATGTAACTTATTTATTTGATGTTGGCTTGGCGTAGTCCTTCAAGCGTAGGCCATTAGTCTCGCTGTACTGAGTGGTTGCGGGTTTGATTCTCGTCGAGACAAATTTAGGAAATTGCCTTAACGTATTTGGTCCTTGGTCCTGGTCTGGTCGACACTGGGATCGCCCCCAGTCCATCGTACAGTACTCTTAGTACAAGCGTTGCTTTGTTTGTAACCATACTATTTGGTTTGTTAGTCTGGCGATAATAGTTGCAGTCACAACTGTATTGTTAGTAGGACTATAGTAGTTGTACGGGCTTTGTCCTGATTCGTTACCATTTCATCGATTTCCAATCAATCAATTTGCATGACAATAGTTTTAATTACAGTTAGCTCTGTGCATGTAGGGTCGCCACATTTGATCATAAAGATATCAGACTTATTTACTAACATTATCATATTTATAAAACTGTTTTATGAATTGGATATCCTATATAATAATTATTATTTAACCCTTTTGACGTCCCACTCCTGGGCACGGTCCTCCCCTCACTACGAGGAGGATTCATGGCGTAAGCCACCACGCAGGCCCAGAGCGGGTTGGTGGATTTCACATGCCTTTCGAAAATTCTTTTGGATTTCCTTCACCGTAAGCAAGTGATAGTCATATATAAATAAGAAGAAGAAGGAAACCTGAGAAGTTATATGTCCTGAAAAAATATAAATTCCTACTGTTGCTTCTCATGAGTCTTGAATCTGGCATGAAGTAGTTCAAATAAATTTCAGAAGGTTACATCCGTGTATGAGATAATTATACTGCAAGATGTTATGATCAGTCTTTTCAATAATTGTTATTCAACTTACATCGCAATTTTATATGCCGTAAAATGTTTTACGATTAACGAAATGGACTAGATAAGTACAAAACAAGTATGTATTTATAGTCTATGGCGGTCTGTGTTTAGGAGACTAACAAAGTGATGTCACGAAATATATTGCTCACTAGCTGAGCCCGCGACTTCGTCCGCGTGGAATTTAACTTAACAAAAAAGCCCGCTCCCGCGTTCTCAAAAGTAGCCTAAGTTACTGCTTATAACATCAGCTATCTACCAGTGAAAGTCCCGTCAAAATCGGTCAAGCAGTTTCGGAGATACTCTTAGATTTTATGTGTTTTTATTTTTCTACGCGGAACCCTAATTGTTTTCCTAAAATTAAAGTAGCCTAAGTTACTCCTTACAACATTAGCTATCTGCCAGTGAAAGTCCCGTCAAAATCGGTCCAGCCGTTTCGGAGATTACCCGGAACAAACACACAGACAGACAGACAGACAAAAAATTTTTAAATCGCGTTTTTGCTATAGGTCACGTATGTACTTTCATATGCATTTAGTGAAAAGGTGTTATTTTGATATTACAAACAGACACTCCAATTTTATTTATTAGTATAGATTATATAGAAAAGCTTTTGTTGGTGTTCAAAGAAGTCGCCGAGTCTTGACTCTTATGTGAATCCTGAGGAAAGCTAAATTGCCTGGGTATAAATATTATTAAAAATGTGAAACATTTACTTCGTTCCCAGATTTTTCTTTAACGTAGTGTACCTACTTGTCATAAGACATTATTTAAATCTCGATTCGCGATGCTGTAATCAGCGCGACCATCAGGCGAAACGGCTGTCTTACTTTGATAATGCTCTGAATCCGCAATAACCGCGAAATGAACCACTTCGCATTACATAACGTGAGATGAATTTTAAACACTTCCTACGTTTATCATACTAATATTATAAAGAGGAAAACTTTGTTTGTTTGATTGTAATGAATAGGCTCCGAAACTACTGAACCGATTTGAAAAATTCTTTCACTGCTGGGAAGCTACACTATCCGCGGGTGACATAGGCTATATTATATTTTTTTTTTAAATTAGGGACCCTTACTAAAACTCCAATAATGTAACCGTAATGTACCCGTGCGAAGCCGGGGCGGGCCGCTAGTTTCTTATATTTACGTTAGATTTAAACCGCTTTCAGGTAGATCAATAGTACCGCCGTTGGTGCCTATCTCATTTAGATAACGACCTTACCCCTTACTGAGGCCGTTATTAATAAATATAACGCAACTCGGAAAACTTAAATGCGCTTTTAAAATGTCATTTTGTCTCAAAATTTAGCAGAGTTGAGATCAATTTATGAATATCGACATTATTTTGTAATAGTGTCTCAGATTCCGATGCAGGCATTTGAACGTGATGACGGTTATATCTTCCTCCTTAGGAATTTCATTTAATTTAATTTAGGATTAACATTTCAATTAAGGCGATTGATTACCTAGCTTATAATTACGAAGATGAGAAGCAAACATTGCGGAACTTACATGTCCCTAAGTGTCCTTTGACCTATACTCAAGATGGATGACCGAAATAGTATTCACAATTCAGTCCCGTTGGCTACTTTCTGAGCTAGAGTCATAAGTATAAACTACCATATAATTGATAAGAAATTTAACATACAATCCATCGTATAGAGATTGGAATAACACCATAAAAAAATATTTTAACCATTTTAAAATGCTCATGTAATTTATTTATGTAAGTAAATAGACTGAATAAATGTATTCCGACTTCCCTGTCCCCATTAAAAAAATAAAATGCTAATACTTGTTTCTGGTCTGCAATCGGCAACCCTGTGTAACACTTGAGTGACCCCAGTCAATAATGATCTGTTGACGACATCGAGAGAAAGTCGGACGGGTGAAGAAAACTGTTTGTATGCTCGCACTTTTTAATAATCTTTGACTTGTTATTGTGACGGTAGTCTAGACTGCATAATATATTAGTGTTCGACTTTCTTATAAGAAGGTAGTTCATGGAGAGAGTAATGGGAGTCCCGCCACATCCCCCCCCCACCACTGTAACTCCTGTAAACCGGGATCGACAATGGTGACCAATAATGACATCGAGGTTTGACCCTCGACGAGTCCCGGGGAAAAGTTAAACTGTCTTGGAACCCGCACGAAATTAATAATGTGAGAGTCCTCAGAACTCGCCAAAGTGTTAAGTTTGGCCCATAATTGAAATGGAACACAGCCAAATATAGTCATAATGTCACTTCTTTGTATATCAGTCAGCGCTAAGGTTTGAATATTATTTAATCAGCGCACAAGAAATAACTGTTAAAAAAAACCTGTCTGGTTGTCTCTCCAGAATATTTCCAATTATTCCTAAATTGTGAGACCTAGAAGAATTAATGGTGGAATCACAAAAACCTCGACAATACATAAGACTGTTAGTGCTAGTTACTCAGGCACATTATGGGCGCGCGCTCGCCATTTTTTCCGGTGAATCTCTAAAATCATGTGTAACAGTAGATATTGTCAAATGCCACTTTTCGCTTCTATTCTTTAAAAACTTTCGCTATCAACAAAACAACCTCGATTAGAAATGCGGGAAATATGTCAGTAATAATACATTTGTAACGTGCATCGTGTAATCCGGTGGTCTGTCGTTAGCAGACTTCGCCCATAAGATTGGCGGTCATTACCCAAATGGTTACGGTCTCTTATTTGTTACTGTGTTCCGTAAATTGCTACCGGTACGGGGTTCCGTAAGTTTTTACTTTATTATTGGAAAACTGTTCTAAATTTGTTATAAAGACCCAAGCCAAATTTCCAAAGGTTTATGTTTTGAGACGTTCCAGATAGATTTGAAACATCATATTTTCTTCAGAAGAAAACCGCAGACGCCTATTATATGTAGTTGCTAGTATTCTTTATTTATTCCACTCTCCGTTACCACAGTGGGCGCTAATTTGCGTTCCGATCCGGTGGTAGATTTACCCTCGCCACCTCTCCTGGCAGCGGCCCAAGCCGAGGTCGTGTCCCTTGTGGCGCCCTTGAGCTAGCTGCCCCCCTGCCCCTCTGGCTGGAGCGCACTTGCTCTCGCCCTCTGTCCGGGTGAAGTTGTTATGGCCACTCTGGCCAACAACATATAGTCAATTAAAAAAAAAAGGGAGTACTTTTTTTTCAAAACTTGACTTTGTAATTCTAAAACTATCAGCTTTGGAGGAAACTTGATAAACCAAAGGTGTTACAGGGATACAGCTGTTGACAGATTTCGAAAGTTTACAAAACCTTTAGTACTTCAACTGTCCTACAAAGCCGATATTTTTAGATTTACAAAGTAAAATTACAAAAAAAAATAGTATACCCTTTCTTTCTGTTTCACCTAGTATAAAGTGACCAATAACTGCACACCTCTCCACACACACAAACATCAGTCCGTCCGACTTAACGTTAATAGGAACCACAACATCGTTTAAATCTTATTTGCATTTCAGCATTATGCATGAATTTACATGTACGAGGTCTTCGTCATGTTCCATTGTAGTTACTACGAAACAAAGGTAGCATATTTAATGTTAATTCACTTCATTAATTAGCTGCTTAAGTCATTGTTCTTGAAGTAAAATACTAGATATACACGTGGTTAAGGTCTTAAGGTTTAATTGTGCAATAAACAAAGAAATGACTTCGTGAAATATTTATACGGAACCTTCAAAGCTTTGCGAAATAGGGTACCCCACCTACCATTGTTGTTTTTCTTTTGATCGAAATCCCGTCTATTTAGGAAGCAATGTTTTCAACGAAAAACTCATGGTGTTATAACAAGAAATTACAATTTGTAAAGACACGCGTTCATTACCTGTTACCTTAAGTTTATTGTAATAAAATCCTCATCATTCAAATGTTTACGGAAGTCCGGATTAATCGTATTAATAAGGCTATACTCGTATATCGGTCCCTTTGTAAAACCCGCATTCTCCGAAATAACTAAATAAGTGGGTTTTCTTTTGCGCAACGAGTGAGTCATTTGCATACAAAGAATTCAGGTATATTATCGTATTGTCACGTTTCACGTTTGCGAATACCGTTACCCTGGTCCAGTTTCATCACGTCAGGATTCGACTTCGTTAGATTCATCTACAGGTTAAAATCTCTAAAAAATGTTGTAAACGTCCACCATCCAGAAGACCACTGCTAGATATGAGCATCCTCAAAGAATTGTCCACTAAAATGTGAATGAATAAGTTAATTTAATAGTTAAGAATAATCTTAACTAAATAACACCTAGGTACCCAGAATTTTCCCTAACTTCTTCGGAGGTTGTTAAGCTTAGTCTAGACCTAGAGGCTATCTTGATTTTGCGAAACGATATTGACACTTAGAACGACTCTGCAGTCGTTACTGAAAGGTTAGGCCGGCTGTTTTTTTGTCTCGATTAACCATAGCGACTGGTGATAACAGCCGAGACCGCTAGGTTGACGAGCCCTGGGAAACTCAATGGTAGATGACAGTTCGGCAACTCATCCAAAGGCCGGGCAAACTTTGTTCTTGTTCGTTCCGTTGTTAGTTTCTTGTAACAGTTGTCTTCTTTATACGACTTTCCAATACATCAATATATATTTGACTACAGAGTTTACGAGGCGTGCTATTGGTTTACCTTGTTTTTTTTATTGTAAATCATAATTGTGGCGGAATACGTAATAGTGGTGAGAGAATTTCCTACGTGCGACCATAGTGCCTGAATTAGTGGCGCGTCGACAGAAGCCGGGCAAGGCCAACGGGCCAGGTGCCGTCAACCTTGACAGGTTACTGGGAATGAGGCCCTTGTGCAAAACTGTTGTGTGTCCCAGTCGGTATTTGTGAAAACGCCCCCGTTAAAATATTACTTGGCTATGCATTCATGCAAGAGTTTATTTTATTGAGTGATAGAAACTTATAGAAAGCTTTTCAAATTAATCTGCGTTTTCCAATCAATGTCTCCATTGTTTTCCATTCTCACAATCAATCGGATAGCAAATCGTTACACGGCAGTAAACAGTAATTATCCATCGAAATTATTAGCCCATCAAAATCCATTATGGGTAATCGGAACTACAGTTTAATTATTTATGGGTAATAGTTGTAGGAGTACGAAATACAGTCGATATTCCGCGTCTGTTTTCCTTTTATTTTAATTCCGAAATTGATTTCAATTTTCGCCTAAATGGCTCACTTTCATATTTACAATAATAAAGATCTAAAGATTTAAGTTTAAATGATAAAGATTAAAGATCTTTATTATTTTATAAAAGGTTAATTGCCACTGGAGCGTGAAACTCTTAACCGCACATCACTAGAGCTCGTGAAGTGGTGGTGGACCAACGGTTGGCAATCCGCGTTGATAGCCATTCCGCGGTGGGCACGCGCAGCGCCACCTTGGATCTCCCCGAGATCTTAAAAAAAACTATATTTTTTGTTATTTTGCCGTGATTCTGTGGTCAGTGGTCGTGATCTTATGAGATGCTTCATTGGATTTTTGTGAACGAAAATACCAATTGATAGTGATCTATCGATTTTATTTTGCGGTCCCGATTTAAAAGGTAATAAGTTAATTATTTTTATATTAGAAGATTTTGATCTCCCGATTGGGACCTTTTAACATTTGTTAGAGTACCTACTTAAGCTTACCCTGCCCCAATAATAATAAAAAAAAACCAACGTCTTTTGTATGTTTCTCAGTCGTATTATATATGTATGTATTTTCCATTGGTTCCTGTGACTTCTCTAAACAGTGACAATGGAAGACCAGTGCTGTTTGTCTTCAAACAGCATTATACTAAATTCGGTCTAGTTTGTGCCAAGTAAAAGGAATTTTCCAATTTTTTGTAATTATTGTGTTCACATATTTTCTATGCAGTACATCGAATGTTCTTGTAGTTACCATAATTCGGGTCAAGAGGTGTCAACGTGCCCCGAACAATGGGTATTTACTGGTTAAACAATACATAACCTAATGTACGGTTTCCGCAATTATAAATGTTAAGATAACTATTCAGTTAATGTGATTGCTTTTTACCTTATAAGACTATTTTCTTGACCTAAATGGCTGTATTTTCCTTATTCGTTATTGATAATGAATCGAGACATAGCTTCTTATAAATAAGAAGTTTTTTTATAGAAACCTAGCGTAATAAATATCGCTAGACTAACACATCGACCGAGCCTAAAAACTATAATTATCAGTCTAAGGTTAACTTTAAAAAGCATTTAGCAGAAGTAAGACACGTTTATATATCTATGTAGGCATTTTCCACACATTAATAATTAGCTTGAGTGCAAATGATATGAAGAAATCTGTATGTCTCAAAGAACTTCACCATTGTGTCTGAAAGACTAGTGAAATTCGACAACTAAATTATCCAGTGTTGTGAACTAAGCCTAAATCCCCTTGTATCTATTGGAGGCCTTTTCCCAACAGTTTAATATAATTTATCTGTAATACTTTAGATAAATCTGGTCCTTACTGAAAAGCTAGGTTTTAATACAGGTTTATAATTCGCCATGTGGCCGAGGCAGATGGCTCGCGTTGGGGTTATATTTTACCACCTGACGCAACTGTCCTTGCAGATATTTTCCCAACTCGTTACGAAGGACCCTCTCTCTTTTGTAATGTCACTCCTGCGGTTATGGACAGATGCAGAGAAAGAATAGCATTAGGGATACCAGGGCCTGTTTGGTTATATTACTCTCGCAGCATTTTTTTTCATGTACATATTTTCTATAATATTTCGATTCATTCGTACGAGGCCAAAGGCAATGGGGATGGAGGCTTACAATGAATTTGGTTTGTGTTTTAGATTAACTCTTGATAACAATTTTTTTAAGTTTCCTAAAACTACTTAGTTATAACGTCATACTCCAACTGGTACTGTTATGGAAAGTTTAAATGCTAGTATTTTGGTCATTTTTATATAATAATGTAATAAATATATTGTTATCGACCCAATTTCACTTTTCCCTCTGAGAATCGTCAAAGGGTCAAAGTGCGACGTCTCCGCCGGTCACCCCTATCATCTTCGACTTACAAGAGTAACTGTGGGAAATTAGTCCTATGAACAAATCTTACCGCTGGCATAAGTGTCATCCAATATCCCTTGCTCGAAGGAGTTAAGGTTGAATTTCCCCAAGCGCTTTCATGACATAATCCACATTTAAATTGAAAAAAGTGAGTTGTAGTACATTTCTCCGCCCCGTCTAGTTGCAAATATTCAAGTCCTCTTCAAATGCTTAAATAAACATACATCTTGTAGGCCGCTCGGCTCATTGCACATGGTGGTTGCGGGTTTGATAGCCGCTGGGGTAAATTTCGGAAATGGCCTTTTCGTAACTTGCCCTAGTCTGGCTGTCACTGGGTTGCACCCAGTCCATTGTACGGTACCCATAGTGTAAGCGTTGCTTAGTTTGGGACCGTACAGTTGGTGTGTCAGTCTGGCGTTATTTATTTATCTCAATCAACCATGCTGTCGCGTAATAATTTCAATCGAGTTAACTTATCACAACAGATAGCGATCAGTGCTCGATTATTCGACCCACTTGACCCGTATCTGTGTAGAACAGATGTTTCGCCAAGGTTGGCCTCGTTAAACCTGAACAATGAAACCTTTAGACGGATTTAACTATCAATATTCAGTTATTTGAGCACAGAAGTAGTCTTTGGTGATAAATGGCAGACCTGGACTCTACTGTAGAGAGGTCTCAGAACAAAATAAGGTTCTGCGAATGCTATGCTGTTTAAAAAATAAAACCTATTTTTTGAAATTGTCTGTAAAGCAATAACGAAATCGAATACTTTTATTTTCGATAGCTTTTACCGCGGTAGCGACCGTGGAAAATTTGACTTTCCAATTCAGTAGCTTGGTGTATCGGATTAATAATGATACATTTAAACTGATAAATTTCAATTGAAATCTGATTTTTATAATAGCTATGTTTATCTTTGTTGCCAAAATGTATTTAAGTGTGAGATACACGGGCACGTCGCAGTCATTTCTAAGTTAAGACTACTAGATCCTTTATTAACCAACACATATGGTATATGAGTGTTATACGAGCTCTTCGAATTAACAAATATTCCATAGAACGCACACTTGATCACCAATTACTGCAAAGTATTCGCTTTTTTTATTACAATTACTGCAACAAAAAAGCTTTGTCATATATAACTAAATATCCTATTTAAAATACTTAACAAAAACAATGCGTAGGTACTTGATTTATATAAATCTATTTATCGACGCGTACGCAACCAATAAAACGTGTTTGACGCCGAGTTTTTGCGCGCTTCAGTAGAACCAGTCCTCACAATGAGATACAGACAGCATGCAAAGCTTATTTTAAATCTTAGGCAAGTACTAGGACACGAGAGATTTTAACAAAGCTGATGAGTTTTTTCGAACCTCAGTATGTCTACCTAAAAACATCTGAATCCTTGAACTTAGTTTTAAAATAACAGACGTACTTCATTAAAATCCAGTATTTAACCCTCACTATAACAATGCCAGCCCCTCCTCTTTTGTTTTTCATAAGACTATTCTTGTAATATTAAAAAAATCTATATATATATAATTCTCGTGTTACAGTGTTTGTAACCCCAAACTCCTTCGAAAGGGCTTGACCGATTTGTATGTTTTTTTTGTGTATATTCGGTAGGTCTGAGAATAGATCGTAAAGTTTATTTCATACCTAGAATCCTACTAATATTATAAATGCGAAAGTTTGTGAGTGTAGATGTATGTTTGTTACTCCTTCACGCAAAAACTACTGAATGGATTTGGATGAAATTTGGAACACAGATAGTTTATAACCAGGATTAACACATAGGATACTTTTTATCCCGATAATCCCGAAATTTTTGTTAAGTTAAATACTACGCGGACGAAGTCGGCGGGCACAGCTAGTAATTTATATGGCAGAACAAAGTTTGCTGGGTCAGCTAGTAAAGTATAAAAGTCACCTAAGATTCGTTACAAATTATATCGTCGATTATTTACTTCATATTTTTTTACGTTCATCTTACTTGTAAAAAACCTCTTCATTGTTGGCAGTACATACAACAGCACGACAATACCAACGACGAACCTTCATCAATTACTTTTTTATTTGCAGTTGACAACAGACCGGCGAAGCCATTGGTACAGAACACCAAAACTACTCCCACGAAGTCCAACAACCCTAGTATTTCATCGAGGACGAATTCCAAAGACAGCATCACCGATGACAATATAAGCCAGAGTTCAATCGGCGGCGGTATCAAGGGAAAACTGGCAGCTCTATTTAGTAAAGACCAGACAATTAGCGAGTCCACAATCGCTAATAAGTTCAAACAAGAGAGGCAGAAAGAGATGGAAATGCTTCAGAACAGATTCCATTATAAGGTGAGTCCATTATAATTCCGTAGAAATTTCATGTTTCTACCTGTAGTGGTAGAGACTGTGCGTAGATCGTCGAGTCAGATTGTCATAACTCTACCTATTTTAAGAAGATCATCGTTAAATGCTTCATAATTCTATTCTGTATTATTTAATGGAAACTGCAAATTGCTTGATATCGTCCTCTCAGACCCCTTTCAAGATCAGTTAAACTGAAAAGCTGTCGCCAACCCTAGTTTTTCTGTCAATTATAGACTAAATAAGGCAGTTATGTTCCTTGGAACTCACTGTTTTACCCTTGAGAATGCACCGCTGCACACCCATTTGAGAACTATAGGCTTAATGTTGTGTATCAGAATGTTCCTTTGATGACAATATGACGCAAATAAGAAAATAAGTTTGTTTTGCATATAATCTCACATAATATTGTTGTTTTCATACTGGGTATACTATACTACCAAATAAACTTTAGTGAGGAGGCTAAATTGTCCTCAGCACGGGGTCAAAATCCGTAAGCACTCTGTTACCTGCATACCTGAGACTAATCTCGTGGCTCGTCCAGATCCTGTTTCGTGACTATCACTTGTTGAATAATTTGCTTCACCGTATTTTTTATCCTTGTGGCATAGATACTATCTCGTTTAGCACATTGATTGATGGGTATGCGATTTAAAGTATTTTTGACATGGTTTTATGTTAGTTTAGTGGCTAGCTACGTTCCGCGGTTTTAGCTGCGTCGAAATATTTAAACGACCTATGTTATGCATTTACAGAATCGGATCAATTGCTCCAGAGTTACTAACAAACAGATTATAGATGTGTCTCTGTGCTTCGGAAGTGTTCCAAAGTCATTGGTTATATATAATTATATTTTAGAGTATAACTTCTTAAGCACAATATTTTTAAGTAGCGTCACGTTAATATAAGAACAATCAGTCCCGCTCACAGTCAAATTTAATTAATAAGAGTGACAGTGACAACATAAATTGTCAATTGCGATACAATTACGTTAAAAGATTGTGCTTGACCCGACTCGCCAACCTATAGAAAGGAAAGTTTCGGTCAAATGAAATATAGAAAAGGTATAATCAAAAAGCTGAATGCCCATAGCTCACATAGTGCATTCCTTACGCGCTTAAGTACTAGTTTTATTATAAAAACCGCTATTCCCGTCTCAAGTAATGCGCTCGCAAGGGGGACACGAGAACGTGTTTTACTTATTTCCTGCAGTATTTCAAAGAAAACTCAGCTCTGGTTTAAATATATGTGCACTTGTCCATATAAGGTGTTTCGGGCTTTTGAGCGTCAATACTCAATGTTCATAAACTCGTTTGGAGCACTGCGTGAGTGATTGCTGTCTATTTACTTACGCACTCATTGGATCACTAATCATAAAACTGCGTTTTTTTGGTGTCAACACTTTGCATTCTTTATTTTGCAAAAATATCTTCTGGGTCCTATTTTTGACCTTCAAATTGGAAGCAAATAACTCTCATAGATGCTGATAAAAATAGGGTTCTAATCAGCTGAAGGATTTCTTGATGTTAACCAGGTCATTTGTGATGAACACGTTAATATAATCATATTGATAAAAAATATAGCAGTCTCCAATAATTGAACCTTTGTTACTTTATGTTAATGTTTCACAAGACCTGCTCGAAGCTATCTGTAAAATTACCTCTGGGTGTGGAGTAATTTAGACAGTATGCACTGACAACGATGATCCAATAACTAAATAAATTCAGCCATCGCTTTTCAGTGATGAAGCTAGAGTCCCTAAGTCACAATTTCGATGGTATTTCCTCTGATCTCTACCGCCCCTTTTTTAAAGTACTTATGTACCAATTCGCGGAATAGAAACTGTCAAAACTAACCTTAAAGTGGTCTGTGCTCATTAGTATAAAACAAAGTCTACATGGAATAATCTCCCTTTTCAACAAACTAAAGCGGAAACATTACAAACTTATTATAAACTAAATTGTCCCGTATTGTGCCTAAACGCTTTCTCTACCGAAAACCGGCCTAATGAGCTAAACCAAACGAATACATAGGTATGTCTATATGACGTAACCCATGCGAACCATGGAAAGTGTAGCTAAACGCGTGTTTACGTTATTTACATTACCTTACATGTCGCTGGTAGGTTGTATGTGGGACGCCATAGCCCTTAGCGAGTATTACGAAGTTCTCAATGTTTCGTAACTTGTCGCAATTTGTTCAAATCTGTCGGTGATTAGGTATGCTATGCAAAGTGTTGGGGAAAAACGTGTGAGATGCGGGTTTACTCAGTCATATATTACGTGATGTTATTGGACATAGTTTTGCAAAAACGAACCAACCCATACATCGGTCTGCAGACCAATATCAACCCTAGTGCAAGTGTAAATAGGTCGGTTCCACATTGTAAGAGTATATGTGGGGCAAGACCGCTTTTACGACCGCTTGGCGTAGTGGTTCAACCGTAGGCCGCTCGGCTCACTGCATCGGGTGGTTGCGGGTTCGATTCCCGTCAGGGTAAATTTAGGAAATGGCCTTTTCGTAATTTTCCCACGTCTGGGTGTCACTGGGGTTGCCCCCAGTCCATTGTACGGTACCCATAGTACAAGCGTTGCTTAGTTTGGGACCATACAGTTAGTGTGTTTTTCTGGCGATATTTATTATTATTATTATTAAAGTTCCATTCTGAAAAACTATGTCCATTGATTTACAAATGAGTACTTCAGAGGTATATTCGTATAAAAGTAACTCTATAGATGTCTGGGATACCAAAAGCATTGCTCGCACGTTACCGACCTGACGGGGTGTGAGACTGAGGGAGGGGAAATAAGAAGGGCTCACTCGACGTACGAAAGGCAGCTATAAGAGCTACTTTTTTTTTTTTTTTCAATTTATTGGGGTAAAACAAACTGTATCACAATAGGGTGCTTAATATCTAATATTGATCTTAACTAACAGTGCTAATTGTGATATCAGCACCGTTTACCACACGTTATGTTAACTAGAATATGGTTTGTTGAGAGTACAAGAATAATGGTAATAAAAAGAAAACAGGAAGTAACTAGAGTTTTACATACTGAAAACTGTAACTGAAACTTAAATACAAACAAATGTTAGCGTACGATACTCGCATCCTTTAACTTAGTTAATATTAGTTTTTTGAAAACACTTACACGGTGCGCAAATATGTCGACATGACCAAAATGGCTGTTATAAGTGTCCAGTAGACGACGCCAGTACTTTACGCCCATGTTCTGTGGGAGAGTGGTGGTAGAGCCAGCCCGTATATGGCCTGTAGTCAGTTGGCTACAGCTTGGCTATACCAAGGCATTATATATTCAGTAGACACCGTTTCCATGAATCTATGATGATAATTGGAGAAACAGCTTGGCTCCGCGATTTCGCCATCATTTCGTCATTGCACAATTGCTACCTATACTCAACAATACGTTTATGCCGGTCACGTCTCTTGGAGACTACGGGACTTGTGACGTCACAAACTGACTAATTAAATGGTCATATATCTAAAGTTAATCGTTTTTTTTGTTGGCATATGTTTGTCATAGGTTCGTTATTCATTACGCAATTTATTTATTTATTAAACGAGCGCTCATAACCACAGTTTATACGCCTGGGTGTATATCTAACGATAGATAGACGCGCACACACACACACAAAGGTATCGAGAGCGGTAGTGTAGAGGGGGCATGACGGTATGAGAGAGCGTCATGCCATTAGCCGTGACGGCATACTAGTAGATTTTCCTGCCAAAGTGCGCCAATAGAGGTTTCAAATCTATAAATAAATAAAATATAATCACGCAACATTCCCTTTGGTGGTAGGCACAATACTCCCTTATGCATTATATTTTTTTGAAATTAAGATATAAGGCTCCATGTAATAAGCGACAAGCCGATGTTAGTAATCTCCCAAAAATACTTCAAATATCACTAAATATCATCTTATTTTATTTCAGCCTAAGCCCCTCAAGTCGGAGACCCAGCCCAATGACTCCGATGATGATCATGGCGACCAGGACAACTCGGAAAAGGCACCTCTCATGGGCAGCACCACCAGCCTCTCCCAAGGCAATAAGAAACCTGAGATCATCGCCAATATACCTAAAGTCAGCTTCCAAGAGAAGACCAAATCGGAGACAGCGCTGAACGAGAAGGAAGGGGAGAAAGATAATGATAGAGTTATTGGATCTCAACCTGTTAAGAGGAGAAGTGAGTGTGACAACTTTTTCTGATACTTTTACGAGCAACTTTTTATCTGTAGCTTTGCTAGCGTAGATTTTATTTTGTGAATGTCGACAACAGCGCTATCTACCGGGTCAAACTACTAGGTGAAACAAAAAGGGTATACTATTTTTTTTGCAACTTAACTTTGTAAATCTCTAACTATCGGCTTTGTGGGACAGTTGAAGTACTAAAGGTTTTTCGGTCAACAGCTGTATTCCTATAACACCTTTTGATTTTCAAGTTCCCTCCAAAGCTGATAGTTTTAGAATTACAACGTTAAGTTTTGAAAAAAATAGTATACCCTTTCTGTTTCACCTTGTATAACTAACCTAACCATCCAGGAGACCACAAGTTTAAAAAAAAACATCAAAATCGCTTAAGCCGTTTAGGAGGAGGAGAATTACGAGCACACCGGAATTTTATATTAAAGATATTATGAACTTTTGGTACAATATTTAGTGATTTAGGTTCAAAATAGCGCTATTCCCATGCCGGTATTAATAAATCGATCTCACCTTTGAGAACGAACTAAGGAATGGTATTCTAATGTCATTCCGGTAGATAATGGCATCTCGAAAGTGTGTCGGTCTCAGATTTGTGATCGATTTATTGATTCAAATCCTATTCTTCACATGGATTATAGAAACCTTAAGGATAATGAACACAAAATTAATTAAAATTATGACTCATTTTATCCATCAAATTTATTTATAACAATACAGCGGTATTTAAAAATAACTTATATCTGGACCTATCATAGCTACAATATCTCAACTCCCTGTTCCAGGTTCCCAGGACTCGCCTATAGTACTATCAGTACTAGATGAGGTCAAGCGCATCAAAGTTAACAATAAAAAAGACCCACAGACGAACGGAGCCATTTTACAGCAACCTACCAGCCTCTATCCCCACCTTTCGGATATAGAGACTGACAACTCGAACATACACGACGAATATTCGGACTGCGGAGGCTCAAGGTGCGGTCATTATACGTTAGAGTGCATCTTCTTCTTTCTGTGCATTTGAATTGCAGGTGTTTCGCTCCCACGAGACAGATGGCGCTGATTGCAAGTTGGTGATTCAAGATGGCGGATGACAGTTGCGGTGACAGTTGTGTTTCATTTGTTACGAGATTTCATGTTTCTCAATTGAATGGTGTTAGCGAACTCATTAATTTAACTCAATAATATTGTGAACATCTAAGTACGGTTGGCACTCTTATACTAAGCGTGATTTGGGCTAAAAGAGCACGGAATTAAAGCAAAGACTTCTAATTTTTTTTAAGAATATGGCTCTGTCTAAACACATCAAGTGCCAAGTCAAAATCGCAGCATTTATCCACAAACGTTGCACATCAGACGCCGACAACTAGACTACGATTATCTATTGATAAAATACTTAAATGTTATTTATTGTATTAGTTATACACAGCTAGACGATCTTGCCTAGCCAGTTTTACATTAGACGACATTGAACCACAACACGGTTACATAAATTAAACGCATGCGGGCAAATTATTTGTTATTGCAACGAACAGATGGCGATGACACGATTGCAGGTGATTTTTTAAATGAAAAACATAAATCAATACTGATAAGAAGGTCTTGGACGATTCGGCCAGAATATAAATTAACAATAGAAGCATTGGGTGCGACAAGGGCGTATCTCTAAAAAACATGGTTTTCAGAATATTCAAAATGAACGTTATATATAGTCCCATATTAATAAACCGATCTCAAGTCTGAGACCGGTCTTGAGTATGCTTTTGACATGTCATTTTGTACTGGAATTACATAAGAATGACATTTCCAAGATCGATATCAGACTCGAGATCTATCTGTTAATACGGGCCTTAATACGCATTCCCTAATGTGTTATACCTTTAATTTCAATTTTCATAATATTTTTTTTTCGAGATACGCACTTGTTGTACCCAATGCTTCAATTTGGCTGGTTAAAAGAGCAATCATGTCATAAAGAATGAAATTAAATTGTGAAAATGAAAGAATGAGATTGAATTTAAGATAGTGCCTAATTGAAAGTTTTCGACTGATTTTTATATCAAACTTTTTATAAATTATGAATTATAGTCTTCAGTAGATTCGCATAGCTTTGTACTTACGATAATCTTATGGGTTCCAAAACTATTTAACTTTTCCCCGGGACTCGTCGAGGGTCAAACCTCGGCATCATCATTGGATACCATTGTAGATCCTGGCTTACAGAAGTTCAAGTGTGTAGGGGGGGGCTAGTAAATGTTATGTAATGTAAACGTTATCATTATTATATTACAACTGTAACATTTTTATTGAAATCAAGTAATGGAGTGCCCTTATTAAGTCTTTACGTGATTTAACATAAATAAATCAATGATTACTGTTTAAGACATACAACTGCAATTTAAATGCGAACTCGAGCGTTTTGAGTTTTAATTTAAATTGCAGTTAGTGCAGTCTTTGTGTAGGGAAAATATCGACGGTAAATTCCAACTCTGGGGGTCCAGAATCATGAGTTGAATCCATGGTATCAGTTTTCGTCACAATGCCCCTTACACCCTGTATACCAGTCAGATTAGCTAAAGTGCGGTCGCGGAGCAGGAAGAATTTCGTACAATGACCTCTTTGCCTATTGACAGTGGTCACTGTTTCAAGTGGAAAAAAAATATACTAGCTTATAGCTTGCACTCAAGTAAAAGGTTTACATTCCCCGAGGACGGCGGTCACGGCGACTGTGTGAGCGAGACGTATTAGATTTACGCGGCAGTGACAGAGACAGGTAATAACAGGTTAATGTACGAAATTCTTCCTGCTCCGCGACCGGACCACTGGCACAAGGTTGGCCTTGGTCTACAGCAGTGCATGTGGGTTGATTCCGTTTTGCAAAACGATATCCAATGTATGATCGAAATTTGAAGGCAGCCGGTTTGGCCTATGTATCTAAATAATTAACTTTAATTAATATAAATCAGTTGATAGTACACGCGCGATTCCTAATAAGTATAGTTACATTAGGTATTTAAAATTAACAATAACAAAATCAATAAATGTAATCTAAGACTGCATGTTGCCTATTTGACTGTAGTCCTTTTACTACATTCAATTTTGTACATTTTTATAGTCTAGCCTTAGTAAAGGACCTATTAAAATAGACCACAGTACTAACTCGGTACCAATCCTTTATATCATGTGTAAAAACTGTGCAGCTACACTCATAATTTGGTGTTATCAACTATATCAATGCCAGTGTAGTGATTTATGGCCTGAACCCCCCTCGTGTTGAGGGGAGTCCCGTGCCCAGAAGTGGGACGTTAAAAGGGCTCAATTGTTTATTATACTATCGATCACCATAACCTAATCGAGACACGTAAAAATAAAAATAAACCGTAGAAATTGTGTTTGGTATTTAAAATTTTCATTTCCTCAAAGTGTGACAGAGAGGGCTATTTTTTACCTAGTTAATCCTTTTCAAGCAAAAATAGCAGTGTCTGCTAACAATTTGGCAAGAATTCAAGTTATTAATAGTTTCTTTCCGAGGTATGGTCATGTATTTCATAGGTCCTTTAATCGACTTAAGTGATAACAACACTTAAATGCTACTAGTGCTTACAAAACTTAAATGCTCCTTAAGCATAATGATATCAAAGTACATAAAATGAACAAAAAAAAAATGTCTACACTATGACTTCTAAACAAATTTAATCGTTCATCAACTACAGTAATAGCTATAATTGCCTGTAATTTAATTTATTGAACATATTGACCCTTATTCTGTTGGTACACAAATCCTACTTAACTAAATGCTGCTTAACATTAAGCTGGTCGAACGCTAATTTTCCGACTTTGTTATATGAAATAAAAAATGAATTACGACAAAATTTTAAACAACTATTGCTATCTAGCTCGTTTATAGAGATCGTGAGAGGGACAGCAATATATATATAGTTTAGTAAGCTTTGTGCACTAACATAATTAGGACCAATATAAGCTTAGGGCTTGGTTCAATACCAAGGCAATTATATCAATAGAAATTATATAGGTCACATAAAAAATACTAATTACATTTCAATCTTCTTCTATCTTCTATATATATATAAATGAATGTTCGTCTGTATGGCCTTTATAGAATGGTAAAATATGCATTTGATCATGTCATGATCTTCAGCAAAGTGTTGTGCATGAGCCCACAAAGGTTTCTGAGTTGGTACGACCAATCTTTGACAGCGTATCAACGCGCGCAGGGTACAGCTAGTACTTAAGAATTTAGTTTTCTTCCATTATTGTGTGAATTTAATAGTTTGTCAAGTGTGTTGAAAGACAGATCTTTACAGTAACTTATGTTAATTTAACTGTAGTATTTTAACTATTCTAATGAATTAGAATTTGCTTAAATTACATCATTACTGTAGTTAATACTTTAAGATTGGACATGTCAAAACTCTAACCTATAACAGCCATTATGATCCGATTTGTTGCTGAACAGACAGGGAAAGAGATATATGAGTAAATGAAATACATTGTCAACTGTTCCTTATAATCCATATCTTCTATCCCTCGTAGTTGGATTTGAAATGTATATCGATTAATTTAAAAATCTATTTGAAAACAGTTATTCATATTTTAACCCTTTGGTCACAGCATAATATTCGCATTTTATAAGAAAAGACATGGTACAATTACATTTTGAAAACCTTGGCCCGTATTAATAAATCGTTTTCAAATCTGAGAGCGGGCTTAAGTTCTCTTTACACATGTCATTTTGTACTGGTATGACATAAGAATGACATATCCTAGATTGCTCTCAGACTTAGATCAATGTAATACTCCGGGCCATAGAGGCAAAGAAATACATTTAATTGAATAGACTGATTATTTGGCCCTAATTCTGTTGTATTTACAAGCTAACCTTTCCTAAACAAATTGCATTGCGCGCTTCTCACAGTCGCAATGTATGAGTGAGACAACAATATTTGAGGTTGTGTCAAACTTAGTTTAGTTCGAATTTTTTGACAACAGAATTGGAACAACATTATGTCAAAATACCCCTCTGACTCTGTTAAGAATACTGAATGTAATTTAGTTTTAATATTAACAATATGATTCCTTTTCAGGTATTTTATAATAATTATTATTATGTTGTCTGTGATAATATTAAACTTAATCATGAAGGTTGTTTTGTAAGAATAAAACTTTTTGAAAAACCTTTCTTTTGAGTATTTTATTTCCTGCGTTTTGCTGTGGCTCTCTTATCAATATTTCAGTACAATGTGACGTTAAGATTTTATTTATTGTCCTGAAAACTATACTATGTCTACTTGCCTGATTCTAGAGGCAGTGATTAGAGAAACGCGACGCTTCCCGAACCCCAACGGGCAAGGGTTTTAGATTGTTCCTATCTAAAAAAAAAAAAAAGATTACATGCAATGTGTGTTTGTTTATCAGATTACTAGTATTCCCTTTAGCCCTTTCAACTAAGCTAATGCTTGTGCTAGGAGTAGGCCCACGTCAGACCAGGATGGGGATCGAACCCAGAACCTCTCAGCTACGAGGACGGCCTCTCTAACCACTAGGCTATTGACGCTTCAAATTGATCCCCACCAGACACCGACCTCGCCGGCGAGGTCGACGTACCCCCGCTTCCGCTAGAAGGTGCGTCTACTTACCTAGACGCACCTTGGCACCCGACAAGCCCGCTGAGTTTCTTGCCGGATCTTCTCAGTCGAGGTCGCGTTCCGATCCGGTGGTAGATTTACCCTCGCCACCTCTCCTGGCAGCGGCCCAAGCCGAGGTCGTGTCCCTTGTGGCGCCCTTGAGCTAGCTGCCCCCCTGCCCCTCTGGCTGGGCCCTCTGTCCGGGTGAAGTTGTTATGGCCACTCTGGCCAACAACATATCCTACTAATATTATAAATGCGAAAGTTTGTGAGTGTGGATGTATGTATGTATGTATGTATGTATGAATGTATGTATGTATGTATGTTTGTTACTCCTTCACGCAAAAACTACTGAACGGATTTGGATGAAATTTGGAACACAGATAGATTATAACCTGGATTAACATATAGGATACTTTTTAACCCAATAATCCAATACTACGCGGATGAAGTCGCGGGGCACAGCTAGTAGTCAATAAAAAAAAAATATTGTTATTTGTTGTTCTTGTTCATTGCTCATAGATGATTCTTAAGCCCGACGACATGGATCCCTCGTTTGCACTGCTGTAACATGAAACCCCTTTATTAATACACCTAGTTTAGCGGTTGTATAGTTACGCCATGCTTTGTCTTCTTCTTTCAAATGTCAAACTACTGATGATGTAAAGGGATAAATCGGTATGTAACTATTCGCGCGCTATACCACGTTTATTGATTAGGGTGTCACGGTTTTAAGGTGGTAGAGTCTAGCTGTAACCAACTGACTACAGCTTATATACGGGCTGGCTCGACCGGGTAGTACCACTGTCTCACAGAAGATCGGCGTGAAGCTTATAGCTGCGTTTCGTACGATGTGTGAGAGAGCCAGAAGACCAACCCGCCAAAGATAATAATAATAGTTCTACGGACAAATGACGCTCTCTATAAAGAAAAATAGATAACGAATCTTGTTACGTCGCAATAAAGTGCAATTCAGCTCGCACAGCGCTGCATGCGTACAATTATAATGTATTTACAAGGGTCTCTCTAATGGTTTCTGACACGCTGCATCATATTTATTAAGTCCACCGAGGCGAAGCTGCCGATGTACTTGTAACTTCGTACTTAAGGCTAAAGCGCCCATCTAGCCCGCGAAGTTCAAATTTTTTGAGTTCTTTTAGAAATTTTTCAAAATCTGACAATAATAAAAGACAAATTTTGTAATTCGCGAAAAAGACCGTGTGCAGTGCATTTATTAATTTATCCAACTTACTCTAAAACATTTCAAGAACGACAGCTATCCAGATAATCTGGCAATTTTTGGTATATTTAGTGATTTACTAGTATCATATCCACCGTGATAATATTTAGAGTAAAATAAATGTATTAATAAATGCACTGCACACGGTCTTTTTCGCGAATTACAAAATTTGTCTTTTATTATTGTCAGATTATAAAAATTTCTAAAAGAACTCAAAAAATTTGAACTTCGCGGGCTAGACAGGCGCCTTCACCTTAAAGTGCGGAGTGCGCCAGGACTGCTACAGCTAGTGTAAAACGTTCATGAGGCATACTACCCCTTAGTGGCTATTAAAACACACCCCCCCCCCCCCCCCCCTGGCTACTAAAATATTGCCGTGACCCCACACCTAGCACAGCATTAGCTAAGAATGCTAACAAGATTTAGACTTGTATTACTAGGCCCGTATTGATAAATCGATCTCAATATGCCATTATCATGTCATACCGGTACAAGATTACATGTCAAAAGCGTGCTTAAGTCGGAGAGTGGGTTATACGGGCCTTAAAATTGTGATATAGTGTTGCCAAACTATCGATAGAAGACATTGAGAACTAGCCACAGGCGATTATTGGTACTAATACTATCAGTGACAAGCAATAGTATGTAAAATATCGATATTATTGGGTACTGATACTATAGATAGTATCGATAATATTTCTATTATGGTCCGTATTGTATCGCGAGTATCGACGCTGATACGATCTGGGTGGCAAAACACTTTAGTTTAACTTGTGTACCAACATAATTATAAATAATTGTTCTTACTTCATGAACTGAAACAGACAGACATACGGACAACAAAGTGATCCTATAAGGGTTCCGTTTTTTCCTTTTTGAGGTACGGAACGCTAAAACCTATAGGAAGGTGAAATGACAACCAAACTGAATGAGAATGTTAATCGATTTGTGTTCCTACTTCTTACTCAATACCTAACTTATAGACAAAACTATCATGGCAACAACTTAACTTTATTCGTGACAAAAGTATATTATTTTGTAAACACTATAAATAATATTATAACTATGAACCAACCTGAGTTCCTAGGAAATAAAAGTATAGAAGTTATGGCACGGACGGACAGACGAACTGAATTATCTTATAAGGCATCCTCGTAGGGCCTACGGAACCCTAAAAATCTAGAAAGCCACAGCAAATAACATGGAATAAAATACTGACGACAGCTGACGTCAGAAGTCGCAGTCGTGTTTATTAATACTACTTACTCTCTGTATAACTTCATTATACACATTTCAATTGGATATCGTTTTGGAGAACGGAATCAAGCCACATGCACTGCTGTAGACCAAAACCAACCTTGTGTTAGTGGTTCTAGGTTTGTTTCAGTTTGCAAAACTACGTCCAATTGTCGGCAGGAACTGTGACAAATGAATTATCTCTTAGCATTATGACGTGAGAGAACGAGACAGATAATAGTGGAGTAATTAATAATAATTATTTTTTCAGCAATGAGGACGCTGACACCGAAGATCAGGAAACTGTGGATACAAATGATAAATTGAACAAATCGGATAACTGGGCGGAAACGTCTTTCGGAAGGGAAGTCATGAATGTAAGTTGGAAATATCTGCTTTTATATATACAGGTTGAAACAGAACGGGTATACTTTTTTCCTAAACTTAACGTTGTAATTCTAAACCTATCAGCTTTGGAGGAAACGTGAAAAACAAAAGGTGTTACAGGGATACCGCTGTTGACAGATTTCATAAGTCTACAAAACCTTTAGTACTTCAACTGTCCCACAAAGCCGATAGTTTTAGATTTACAAAGTTGCAAAACACCTAGTATACGAGGCATGCCTTTTAAGTTCTGTCGTTTCCATAATTCCCGGCAATTTTGAATTTGGAACTGTTCTATATTCGAATGTGTTTAAATTTCGAATCTCAAAACAGTTGAATGTATTAGGATTAATGTTATTGTTTAGTCACAGCGTCGATTAGAATCTGTCAGGTTACGTACGAAAATGAATCTTTCTAAGGAAAATGTTCGTGCAATAATTTTCTACAACTTTAGAAGAGGCCTGACACGGCTTCAGTGTTTTGAAGAGCTAATATCTGTGTTCAGGGATGAAGCCTGTCGAAGCATGTCTGCGGACTGTCGAACGCTGGTATTTAGAATTCCAGCGTGGACATACTAGTGTTAGTGACAAATCTCGCGAAGGTCGCCCAAAATCTGCATTCACTGAAGATAACATCATTGGAGTAAGACAACTAATTCTCGAAGATCGTCATGTGACGTATCGAGAGATAGAGGCTCTATTAGGCATCTCAGGGACAACCATTCAGAAGATCTTGCATGAAGCGCTTGGTGTAAGAAAGCTAGTTTGCCGTTGGATACCGCATCTGCTTTCCGACGATCACAAGGCGGCCCGCGTCAGATGGTGTAAGAAAACTCTGCAAAGGTTCAACCGAGGAGAGTCAAATCACGTCTACGACATCATCAGTGGTGACGAATCTTGGATCTATGCCTACGATCCTGATTCCAAACAACAATCTACAATCTGGGTCTTTCAAGACGAGCCAAAGCCGACTAAAGTTGTTCGTTCTCGAAGCACTTCGAAGAAGATGGTGGCCACGTTCGTTAGAAAAACCGGCCATGTTGCGACTATTGCACTTGATGATCGTAGAACGGTTAACGCAGAGTGGTATACCACAGTTTGTTTACCACAAGTCATCGCCGAACTTCGAAAATCTAACTCAAAGCGACGCATCATCCTGCACCACGACAATGCAAGTTCACACAGCGCTCGTCAAACGATTGAGTATTTGAAGCAGGAAAAAGTAGAAATTCTTGACCATCCTCCATACAGTCCTGACCTAAGCCCTAACGATTTTTTTACATTTCCTAAAATTAAGAAAAGTCTTCGTGGTCAAAGGTTCCAGTCCAGTGAAGAAGCAGTCGACGCTTTCAAGTCAGCCATTTTGAACACCCCCACTTTAGAGTGGAATAAATGTTATAATAACTGGTTTGAGCGAATGGAAAAGTGTATTAAGCTACGTGGTGAATACTTTGAATAACAATAAAAAGTACTATAAGGTTCTAGTTGTGTTTTTTTCTTCAAACGACAAAACTTAAAAGGCATCCCTCGTAGCACTGTGTGAACCCACATTCGGACGTAGTTTTGCAAAATGGAACCAACCCACACAAACTTCTGCAAATTGAAACCAACCTAGAACCACTAACACTAGGGTGGTTTTGGTCTACAGCAGTTGATTCCAGTCTGCACAATGATATCCATTTGATACCAAGATGCTTTCCCAATGCAATATGGACGATGCAATTTCACCGTACAAAATATTAAGGGCAGATTCAAAAGTAGTTTATTTCTTCAATTGTGCAATATGTTTTCCATTTAGGCTCCTATAAAAAAAAATATTTCAAGTCTATGAGCGGTCTTAAGTACGCTTTTGACATGTAATTTCGTACTGTGACATTAGATGACAGTTCCAAGAACGCTCTCAGGCTTGAGATTGAATTATTAATACATGCCTTAATGAGTTGGGATTTAACCAGTGATTGCGATAGGAGCACGGACTAACATTTGACTAAAATAATTTCAAAAAAAGATGCCGAGCTAAAGCGCGTCATTGTGATTAGTCTATCTAGATTAATAAATAGATTGTAATTGGTCGATCGTAAATCTCATCACACCTATTTACCGCATGAGTTTTGGAACCTTTTGTCCTATTGAGTGCGGAGTCCAAAGGTTTGATTTTACCAACGATATTATTCTAATCTACATTGTATGTATGTCCCCAGGTGGTGAAGAAGAATAACACGAGCTACAAGAAAGCCGTGCGCGAGAGTGCATCAGACAGTGACAGCGCCTGTGACAGCGACCTGGACGACATATTGGACGAAGCCATCAACGAGCAGACCGAGGGACCCACACCGCCTAAGCAAAACAAGGTACTATTAGACGATCGCTTGGCGCAGTGGTTCGAGCATAGGCCGCTCGGCTCACTGCACATGGTGGTTGCGGGTTCGATTCCCGCCGGGCCAAATTTTGGAAATGGCCTTTTCGTAATTTGCCCCGGTCTGGGTGTCACTGGGATCGCCCCCAGTCCATTTTACGGTACCCATAGTACAAGCGTTGCTTAGTTTGGGACCGTACAGTAGGTGTGTCAGTCTGGCGATTTTTTTTTTTTTTTTTTATATTAAAATGTCTCACGTAAACGTAAATATACAGGTTTCCTCTGTATTCAATTTAGAGAGATGGCACTACATGAAAAGACAGTTAGATTGGCAGTGCTTCTTATTTCTGAGCATAGCTCTGTCCCTCAGGCACATCAATCCAGGGGCCCCCACTCTATAAGCGACTGTCACTCAATTTGACTCGACTCAAATTCGTCTAGCAATACGTCTAAACTGACGTATCGCTAAAATGAATACGTCAGTGTTTTCTATAAAACTATCAAAGATGACGTGTTCACGTTCGAGCAACAGTCGTTAACAGAGTGTGTGTGTGAAAATGTCGATACTGCGCGCGCGCCGATCGATACGTATTATGGGTATTGCAGCAAAGCGTGCAGTCCTCATCGAGTTTCGTGTACCAGGAGAGGACGCAGTTCAAGTCGCCGCTGAAGGCGCAGCCCGCCACCCCCGCCACCCCCTCCGCGGCGCCCCCGCGCGCGGACCGGGGCAGCGAGCTGGTGCACAGTGTCAGCTTCTACAGGAGGATGCAGAATGCCGTGAGTTCACATACTATTTACTTTAATGACGTAGAGTTCTTTGGGTTGGAACGTTTTGGAAGTTTTTTTTTTAATATGTATTGGAGTCTATTGGATTTCGCAGAGATTAAACACAGCGCAAGCATAAGCATAAGTTGTTATAAAAATGAAACAAACAGGTCAAATTGAAAATCTTCCTTTCTGGAAGTCGAATAAAAGTAGTATACAATGTTTTAAGTGGTCAATTGTCATCTATTGTTTCTCGGTACAACCAGCTTTCTAACTTCTTGTAATTAATATAAATAAATAAATAAAACATCGGTACACTTATATTGAACCTTTATAATATGCCAACATGTTTGTGGCTTTTTATTTATAACCGTGAGTTCGCAGGACGTAACATGTTCACGAAACATATTGTTGTCTCTATTTTATGACAACAAAAATGTACATGTTTCGTCTAGTGCGAACTCACGATAATAAAACAATAATTATAATTTTCATTACTCATACTCGGAAAGTAGGTTTGAAGTTGCCTGAGGAGCGGGTTGAAAGTGATACTTTTCAGCCCCAGCGAGAATCGCTTTTAACTGACAGCTGTCAAATTATTAAAAAGAAACTAGTTATATCTTGACATTTCTATTGAACCAGTCCGGCTAACGAAAAAAAAAAACAAAATAGCCGGCAATCCGATCTTCATTTATTTTTTCGAGTTGTAGAGTATTGTTCATTATTATTATTATTAGGAGCCTGTAGTGTCCCACTGCTGGGCAAAGGCCTCCCCTCCCTTCTTCCAGTTGTATCGGTCTGTTGCGGCCTGAGACCAATGTGCTTCGTATGAGTCGAGCTCATCATTGTTCATACTTCCTTGTATTATTTCTTTAGCTAATTCCTGTTTTTATGTTAACTTTCCTTGTATTCGTAATGAAAAGCACAGTGTTTACCTCGGGTGAAAGACTTATTTTGTCCCTTGAACGTTACGTTCACCCCTAGGGTAACAATGTACTATTCTTTGCACCATTGTTTTACCAATACTAATACCATTGTCGGCAGTCGTCGACGCCGACGACACCGCTGCGTGTGATCCGGCACGCCTCCCCGGACCGCGAGCCGCCCAACACGCCGGACCCCGCCGCCGCCGTCACCACGGTGCGCCAACGTATCAAGGAGCTGCATGACGAGATCGCCAAGCAGCAGACCATCATATCGCAGGTCAGATACTATTGTAAATAATAATTTCGCCCGCGGATATAGATAACGCAAATGCATGTACTACGCGTGTACGAAACCCCGACCAAGCGTCACGGTTGGTCGCCGCTAACATACAGTCCAGTCGCGCGGACAGATATAAAAAATATGAGTATAACCGAGATAATCGCGAGATAAGGGCGGAGGGGCATCGGCGGTATCGGTGTCTTTGAATCGGTTTTGATTTCCGGTCACTATTGACGTCACAGTAGGTGTTAAAAATTCGACACGCTTGGTTTCAATACAAATCGTGATACTTGCGTTATATATGTAAATCTATATCTGTGATATCGCCAGACTGACACCAACTGTACTGGCCCAACTAAGCAAATCTTGTACTGGACTGGGGGCTATCCCAGTGACACCCACTCCAGGTCAAATTACAAAAAGGACATTTCCGAAATTTGCCCCGGCGGAAATCGAACACGCAACCACCATGTGCAGTGAGCCGAGCGGCCTACGCTCGAATCACTGCGCTAAGCGATCGTCAAGATACCCTTATAATTTCCTAATTGAACCGGCTACGGAACCCTTCATCGTGCACGGCCCGACATGCACTTGGCCACTATTTTTATAGAACTAGTCGGCAAATACGTACAACTTATGTGTGTACTGCTAGATATTAAGCAGTTTTAGTAGCATAGCTTATAGATGCTTGCAACACCTGACCTGATGCTTCCCGACCTGAAAGGGTGTGGGTTAGAGAGAAGGAAGGGGAGTGGGACTAGTGTGGGTTGGTCTACTCGCCGGGGAGACATGCTACTGTCAATACTAAAATTAGTCTAGACGAAAGGCTAAAGCGCTCATCTAGCCCGCGAAGTTTAATTTTTTTGAGGTTTTTTAGATTTTTTTCAAAATCTGACAATAATAAAAGGCACATTTTGTAATTCGCGAAAGAGACCGTGTGCAGTGCATTTATTAATATATCCAACTTACTCTAAAACATTTCAAGAACGACAGCTATCCAGATAATCTGGCAATTTTTGTATATTTAGTGATTTACTAGTATCATATCAACCGTGATAATATTTAGAGTAAAATAAATGTATTAATAAACGCACTGCATACTGTGTTTGTCGCAAATCACAAAATGTTGTCTTAAATGTTTTCAGATTTTGGATAAACTATAAAAATACTCGTTAATTTTGAATTTCGCCGGCTAGACAGGCGCCTTCACCTTAATACTAAACGGCGGCGTTCAAAATGGGGACGCCTATAATATATAATAGTGACGCCTTTTTTACAATAATTTTTGAGCTTCCAGCTTTCTCCCTCATCGTACGGATCGCATCTATAATATCTACTTTACGCCGATATTTTGTGAGAGGGTGGTACAACCCCAAAATACTATATACGTTGTCCTTTTCTTTGAGGAAATTCCTGATTTGTGTCACATAATGTAGGTGGATGTTTACCCAATTTCCTTCAGCCTTTCTTCTTTATAGATCTTCTAATGTGTGACGTGTTATATTTTAGGCCAGTCAAGCATTGAATCTGTGCGCCGCGACCGTGGAGTTCAGCGGATCGACGGAGCAAGCCGAGGGGGAGAGATTGCTGCTATTGGCAAGTAAGTAATACATAGATCGGACCTAAGGGCCTTATTAATAAATCAATCTCATGTCTGTGAACGATCTTTGCGGATCATGCCATTATTGCCACTCATCTGCTACTGGCAATGTGTATCACTTTCCTCCACTCACTTTCCTCTTAACAACATTGTCGTTAAATACTATTTATTTACTTAGCATGGAAGGCATCACACCAAAGCAATTATCATATTATCCACCCCTGTTTTACCAATTATTATTTTGGTTCGTAAACGTTTCATTTGATGTAAGTATGAGTAGGTATGCACATCACACTAAACTAGCATTCTCATTTTATTTACATTATTACATATATGATTATTATTTACTATTAGCTATTTAGTGGCAATGGTGTTGCCTGCTCATATTATTTTTTTATGCTGTTCCTGAGAATGTACACTATCTTTCATTCATTGAAAAGAGTAACCATTGAGTTTCTTGCCGGCTCTTCTCAGTGGAAGCAGCATTCCGAACCGGTAGATTCTGACTATTCATAAATGCTTTGTTGGCTTACATGAATTGAATTTTGAATTGAATTGAATTGTCAAAACGAGATGGTTACATATAAAAGAACGTAAGACTAAAAAGGAGAATGATATAACTATACATTTATAAGTCACTAGCGGCCCGTCCCGGCTTCGCACGGGGGAGTTTTAGTAAGGATCCCTAATTTTTTTTAAATATAATATAGCCCATGTCACCCGGGTATAGTGTAGCTTCCCAACAGTGAAATATTTTTTCAAATCGTTTCAGTAGTTTCGGAGCCTATTCATTACAACCAAACAAACAAAGTTTTCCTCTTTATAAGATTAGTATGATAGATAAATATATGTATACTCTTGATGATGATGATTATGATGATGATGACGATTATGATGACGATTATGGATGATGAGGATTACGATGATGATGATGATGATGGTGATGATGATGAATATAATGATGATGATTATGACGATGATGATGATGATGTTGTGTCCCAGCGCACCGGCGGCAGGCGCTGGTGCACGAGCTGCAGCGGCTGCAGGTGGAGGGCGCGGGCGTGGCGGCGGCGCGCGGCATGGCCTCGCTGCACCTGCACGGCCTGGTGGCGCCGCTGCGCAGGGACTACGTCAGGCATCTCAACGCAGGTGAACACGCTCGAATATACATATACATGCACTAGTTACACTATTAAATGTGAAAATTGTGGTATATGCGTGACAAACCTTAAATTAAAAAATTCTTGAAAACAATTGACATATGACAAATACATCCGGAATGAAGTATGTTGCATTTTGGCTGCTTCATCACGCCCAGCAAGGAATACGTTGAGTTTCCAGTAACCCTGTATATCAAACCATTTAATTGGTCAGTATTTATGAGGGAATGTACAAATTTTACTAAATTCTTTATTAGTCCATACCTCACTATGAATTCGAAACGTGCGCGCGCCCAGATCGTTGCGTGTACGCAACGTATCCGCTGCGATCTTACCGCGCGCAAGCTGGCACTCGCTGTCGGCGTTTTGGGCCTTGGCACACCACGTTTTTTAAACGCGCCATCGACGCGCGTTTTTAAAACGCGTTTCTATCCTACAGAGCAGTTTGTTGTCGTTTGTATCGATACACACGTGCGTTAGCATCGCGTCTGTATCGCTACAAACGCGGCTCGACCGACGGCGTGCTTTTATCCCACAGAGTAGTTTGTTGTCGTCTGTATCGCTACAAACGTGCGTCGACGGCGCGTTTAAAAAACGTGGACAGGTGTGCAAAGGTCTACAGGATGCGTCTGTCTTGCGTGTGTATCGCTACAAACGCGCGTCGACGGCGCGTTTAAAAAACGTGGTGTGCATAGGCCCTTTATGATCAACCCTTAACATAACGTAACAAATGGCAGACGGCGCGGTGGGCCACCACGCCGTGTGCCTGGTGAAGTGCCGCGACCGCGTGATGGCGACCAGCATGCAGCTCACGCAGCCCACCGCCACCGCGCTGCACTTCCCCGACGAGATCCGCATGCTTGGACTCGCCAGCGACTTCAAGGTAACGTACCACCTAACACTTACACCTTAACCGATGATTTCAATTGTTTTGCGATTAGATTCCGCTGTCTGACTGGAGCCCACTTTGCGCTCCCCTCTCTCTTTGTGAAGTTATGGCCACCTCGGCCAATCATATGTAATCATTTTAATAACGAAAATTGAAAATTTAGAAAACCCCCCATACTGATGAACTTTTTAAACTACAAAAGAGCTGATAATTTTCAAACGGCTGAACCGATTATCATGAAACATAGCTAAGAACACTCTCGATCAGAATATCTATCTAACAAAAAAAAAACAAAATTGAAATCGGTTCATCCGCTTTGGCGCTTCGATGCCACAGACAGACACACAGATACACAAATACACATGTTAAACTTATAACACCCCTCTGGTCGGTGGTTAAAAATATAACATATTATTATTTTTATTTTAAATCTTTCCAGGTAACTGTGGAAGTGTACCTGCTGCAGGCCTCCAAGGAGATCTTGCCGCACAATGTCAAATATCACATCAATAACAAGAAGGTGAGCATTCATTTTACAACTTATTTTGAGCTATTCGTTACCTACATTGTTTTTTTATTTTTATTATTACAAACAGACTACGGTCACATGACGCTATCCAAAAAAAAATTCAGTTTTATCGGCGTTTTCCCGATAAATTACCACATAATTTTTAAATCACATTTAGGCAGATCGGTTTTACAACTCATAATTTATACTTATTTCATTATTTTCTACACTGTCAAATAGCGTATTGCCGCGAAATCGGAAAAGTGTGAGACGTTTGAAAGTGTCAAGTGTCAATGTCCCCCGCTGCAACGTGGCGCCGCCCCGGTGGCAATTTTTTTTTTATAGTTTAACGGCCCTGGGTACAAGCCCTTTTGAGCCTATCAGTTTAATGTTTATGTTTATTACGTCACTTCACTTTGCACTTATATGTTTTTTATGTTCACTTTACAGTCACTGGTCACATTTATTTAATTTACAATAGTTATATGGTGTTCGAAATGTATTTATATATTGGTTTAAAATATGCTGGTTTCCTTAAAAGCTCGGTAAGGTTTTCCGGAAGCTCCGATTCTCCCCTAACAGGATCCAGTTCAGCCACCAGTATCAATCTATTCATATTATATTTGGGGCACTTAAACATGATATGGTGTAAGTCCGCCACTTTTTCATTACACTCCGTACATTGTGCGCTGTATTTTATGTTGAGCCTATTTAAATGGGCCGGCACACGACAGTGCCCGAACCTCAATCTGTTTATGGTGGTTATAAATTTTCTATGGTCAATGTCCTTACACTTATGATACCAGGGTTGGGCGGGCGGTTTTTCTGGACATCTGCATACCATTTTCCTTTCTCCTTACTGACTGCGAGCCAGTAATGCTGCCATAGTTGTTTTAAGTCCTGGTGGCAAAGAATGTGGGATGTTGCCAGCATAAACTATTTATATGGAACCTCGCGGTATTTCGCGACAATTGAGTTAAAGTGTAGTGGTGTATCGTGCAGTCCAGCTCGAAGCTGCTGACGCCCAAGGGCAAGGTGTCGCAGCTGAAGGCGCCGCGCGTGCAGAGCCCGGGCGGGCCGCAGTCGGTGCGCAGCCCGCAGTTCGCGCCGCACGGGTACTGCATCTTCGCGCTGCCGCAGGCCACCAGGAAGAACTTCACGCTCAACAAGGTAACAACGCTTCATAATCACTATTAGGCCCGTATTAACCCCTACAGTGTCACAAGCACCTACATATATACAAATTTTTGTCTGTCTGTCTGTGTGTTTGTTCCGGGTAATCTCCGAAACGGCTGGACCGATTTTGACTGGACTTTCACTGGCAGATAGCTGATGTTTTAAGGAGTAACTTAGGCTACTTTAATTTTAGAATAACAAAATTTTAAAAAATGGGTCCTGTTGCGCGGGCTCAGAACGCGGGAGCGGGCTTTTTTGTTAAGTTAAATTCCACGTGGACGAAGTCGCGGACTCAGCTAGTATGTGTATAAGATTTGAATGCTCCAAGTGTCGCGTTCCCCTTCGGGTGGGTATAAGACGCGAGCGACCATACGTTGTTTATTGGCTACGTTAAGTAACACGTCAACGATAGTAGGGTTTCACAGATCGATTATGTCAAAGCCCATCTGTTTGAGTAGCGATTTTTGTAAGAAAAGTTACTGATCGAACGACACTTGATGCAGAGGGCGCTTGTAGGAGGGCATCATTGGAAGGGTTAATAAATCGGTCATAATCTTACTATGATTGAGTCGTATGAACCTAACGGTGTGAACTGGTATCTATTACTCGAGTAAATAAGGCGTCAATAGCCTAGTGATAATAGGGACCACCCTCGTGAGAGGTTCCGGGTTCGATCCCCATCCTGGCCATGTAAGTATTGACATGAGACCTTTAGCTTAGCTGGAGGTGCTAACGGGAATACTAGCGTGATAAACTCTCATTACTAGTAATCTTGTAAGAAAAAAAATGCATGGTGCTGTTTCTTCCCCCCCCCCCCCCCGTGTGTAACGGCGCCCCCCGGCGCAGGTCCCGTGCGGCAGCCCGCTGGAGGGCTCCATCAGCGTGGAGATCAAGGCGCGCGTGCAGGTGTCGGCGCCGAGCCCGCACGCCGCCTTCCTGACGGCCTTCGACGACGTGTCGGGCCTGGGGGCCTGGCACCGCCGCTGGTTCCGCCTGCAGCCGCCGCGGCTCTCCTACTGGAAGTACCCGGATGATGTGCAGAAAAAGGTACTGGACATACTTGTGTAAGGTGTCATAGTGGCAATGATGTTGCCTGTCCAGATTAAATATAAATATCGCCACACTCACACACCTATTGTATGGTCCCAAACTAAGCAATGCTTGTACTATGGGTACCGTAGAATGGACTCGGGGCGATCTCAGTGACACCCAGACCCGGGCAGATTACGACAAGGTCATTTTCAAAATTTGCCCCGGTGGGAATCAAACCTGCAACCACCAGTGAGCCGAGTGGCCTACGCTTGAACCATTGCGCCAAGCGGTCGACTTATAAATATTGTTGGAATTTCGTTCAGTATTGTATTTAATTCTAGACCCTATACTCATCCCAATCCCATCAGTATTATTTCAAATTTGAGCAATTGTTACTAAATAAGTAAGTAAGTAAATTATAGTGTAATGGTGTTGCCTGCTCACATTCTGTTCCTATTCCTGAGAATGTACACCATCTTTTATTCATTGAAAAGAGTAACCATTGAGTTTCTTGCCGGATCTTCTCAGTGGAAGCAGCATTCCGAACCGGTGGTAGATTCTGACTATTCATAAATGCTTATTTTAAATAGTATAAAGCGTAGGGCGCCGCAGCTCTGACGTCATCTGGTAACGCTACGTCACTGCTGACGATTTGCAGGGATTTAGTGCCCGCGCGGCGAACGAGCCGAATGCCCCGAACGTCCGTATAGAAGCTTCGCTTCAACAAATTTGATTTTGTGGTTAATATGTACGGTGTTTGTGTGTTAGACGCCGATAGGCGACATCGACCTGTCGACGGTGGTGTCGGAGCGCGTGGAGCGCGCGCCGCGCGAGCTGTGCGCGCGCCCCAACACGCTGGTGTTCGAGTGTTCCGTGCCGGCCGGGCTGCCCGTGTCGGCCGCGGGCTCGCTGGTGCACACGCGGCGCGCGGACGGGCGGCTGCTGCGGCGCCACCTGCTGGCGGCCGACACGCCCGGCGACCGCGACGCCTGGCTCGACTGCCTCAACCGCGCGCTCGAGTACGTGCGCTGCTGCGCCGCCGACGGAGATTAGACGCCGCGGCACTAGGGATTGTGTGGAAGTGAAGTGACCCGTGCGCCCGAGCTATGGCCCGTATTAATAAATAGATGTCAAGTCTGTCAGCGGTCTTGAGTACGCTTTAACGGAAGATAAGAATTATATTTCCAAGATCGCTATCAAACTTGGGATGGGTTTATTGGTACGGACCTATCTGAATGTGTAATTCGTATTTTTTAAATTTGACATCACACCAAAACTGCTGACAGAATATGAATTTATTTGGGAAAGAGATAAAGTGTACTTTTGAATAACATAATGATATATTTTTTTTATCCTTGAGAGTCTACTCCACGGACAAATTTTGCTTCTAAATAATAAGATAGGACTTAGTTTGCTGTGTGTTGCCTTGTTCTGTGTGCATGTTCCAAAAAATATTGTAACACCGAATAGATGATTATTAGTAAGAAAGTACATTCGATTGCCATTCCAAGTAATTCCTTAGTCCATAAAATATATGTATTCGACGGAAAGTAGGCAGCGCCATACTTTTAATATTAAATTATATTTAACGAGTTTACCATAAAAATGGGACCAATATTGTGTGTTAGATATTATTTATAGTATAGTATAACACTCGTTTAGACTTAATTCATGACAGTGGTAACTCCACTAGCCTGTCGGCACCATCTATTAGTAGCTCTTATGTACACACGGTTAGGGGCGAATATTGAAAAGCGAGCACCTAAAACAAAGAAAAGTGCATTCACTCGATGAGTTTATTCGTTAACTTGAATAGCTATCGTGAAAGTAAAACATATGACAAATGGATAGATTTTCGGGTGAAAGGCGCTTGTACAATATGCTATACAAATAATTTACGTACTCGCTAGCGCCTAACGTACACTTCATAGATTTACTATAGGTATAAAATCCAATTTGTACCTTATGCCGTATGCCATAGTACTGTTATTGTAATATTACAATATAGATTAGTTTTTCCGGTGGCGCCATGACAGTTTTATTTGATAAGCGACGTCAGTTGCATTCTAATGTTAAGTCTTTATTAATATTAAATTAGTTTGACTGAGATAGTTCTAGCTTTAATTTCAATGAATCACATCATTTTCACATATTATTATATATTAAATTGTGGAATGTTTACAAGTGATTATGAATTGTATTCATTTTTAATTTTGTACTTAATGCATCATTTTGAAGTATTTAGCCAATTAATATGAATACATGGATGTTTAAAAAAGTAACGATACTAAGTACTAACATACTTTTATGACATTCAAATTTTTGATTAAGCATTGAATTAAAATATCTTCACAATATTTTTCCTACACTTATTGTAAATTTAATTTACAAAAAAAATTATTGTCAGTCACTTATATATCAAATTACACAGCTACAGTTTGCGTACAAAACGCATGCGATTTTGTACTCCATTTGAATACATGATAAGAACCAAATTCCAATGCATGTTTTATGTCCCTATAAACGCAATTATTATGGTTTTTTTTAATGTGCACGAGTTAAAGATTTTTGATAAGATTTTAGGAATTGATTGAAGTATTGCAATATTTTATTGTGTGTAGTGTGTATCTAATTATATTTGTATGTGTACATAAAATCGATTTATTACAGTAATATAATTATTTTTAAGATATTAATATTGTTTTAATTTGTATGCTAGTGGTTAAGCACGCGTCTTGGGTTCGTCTGGGGATTTCGAAATCTATGTGCGTATCATAATTTCTACATGATTATCACTTGCTTACGGTGAAGGAAAACATCGTGAGGAAACCTGCATGTCTTAGAAAATCTAACCAATTTTCGAAAGACATGTGAAATCCGCCTACCCGCACTGGGCCGGCGTGGTGGATTACGGCCTGAATCCTCCTCGTAGTGAGGGGAGGCCCGTACTCAGGAGTGGGACGTCAAAAGAGCTAAATTATTATTATTATTTTGTATGCTATATACAAAATAATAAGGCTGAGTTGAGATTGAACGCCGCCGTTTACTAGATATCGGTAATAACGTCGATGCAACGAACTTTAGGTGTTAGAGCCAAGCTATAGCCACTTGACTACAGCTCGTACGAGCTGGCTCGACTGGGTAGTACGGCCTTCTCACAAAAGATCTGCGTAAAGTAGCTATTATAGCTGCGTTTTGTACAATTTGCATGAGAGCCGGAAGCTCATTCCTTTCTCTCACATTGACTCACTCCCCTTCATGTTGGCAACGTGCGAGTTATGCCTTTGGTATTGCAAGTATACTATAGAGTTTATGGTAATTGCTTAACATGAGTCAGTGCATACGCTTGTTTGCCAACTTTGTTGTATGTAAAGTTCAAATTCCTGTAAGATCAATGGCGCTTATTCTAATAACATTGACATGTCAAAAATTTCGAATTAGGTTTGCTGGTAATTAACATTGACATTTTGATTGAGTTTTTGAGGTTCATGTTTACGAAATGTGAGATCAATATTAAAATTGAATATAGTTTTGCAGATTACAACGACGCACTCGGGTACTTCTGCAAACTGAAACCAACCTACAAATAATTGGAATAGGGTTGGTTTTGGTTTTCAGAAATGTGTGTGGATTGGTTTCATTCTGCAACACTATCTAACTGTTTGTTTTGTTTCACTGTGTGATAAACTTTGTGAATCATAAATGACTTACCTACACTTAAATCTTAGATTATTTGTGAGAACAAAACATAAGTACAACAAGATAATTAATCGCCTTTATTTATTTTATAAGTACATTTTGAGCTTCGTTTTTTCAGTTATCAAAATACGTTCGTTCGTTGGCTTCGCGTCATAAGTCGTGCATCTAATTCTATCTTAGACCTTTTGGTTCATTAATCTAAGAATTCTATGGATACCCACCATTAGGTACAGACATAAAATTAGTAAACATTAACCTATTACTTAATATACATTTCGACTACATTCTTAAGTTTATTCTTAGATGAAAATAATTATTACAGTGTAGAATATCACCACAGACCAATAACACAAGACACCGCTTACGTCCGCTCTTGTATGAGAATGTAGTTTTCGAAAGTTAGCGGTGTATCAGGGAAGACGGCGAATTTGATTGGTCCGTTCAAGGTCGAGCCGTGAATGGACCAATCACAGGTCAGGTATGCAGGGGCAATGCATATCTTGTCATGCGGTGTCTATGGCTTATTTCTCTGTGACTATCATTCATGAAAGTTTGTTTACAAAGTAAAAAATGGTCAGTTGTTATGAGCGAATCAGTAAGTATTTTCCCTTTCGTCAAATTTTCAGCCGACATTTTAATACTAGGTATGTTAGTATATTATACAAATAAAATTAACCAACTTTCCTTCCCGCCATGACAGTTGACCAGAGGGGGGGGGAGGAGCTCCCTGGTCACGAGCACCAGGAACCAATAGGAACAAACTTACAAAATATCGATTCAGTTTCAGTCAGTAATAAGTAATTAACATTCGTTGTCAATACATGAGTTACATTTTATACCTTATCGCAATAGCACAAGAACCAATTTCGGTGGGAGTTCATCGTTATTATCAATAGTTCGTTTAGTCGTCGTCGTCGTAGATCGGCGGCTTAGCGGACTCCTGGCGGTGGTGTTTGCCGGTCATCTCTGACGTCATCGCCTCTTTTAAATCGCGCTGTCAAACCGAGGGCGATCATTAATTTCGTTAGGTATATTTAGTGGTTAAGTACAGTATAGGTAGTTAAGTACATCATCATCTAAGCCAAAATATGTCCACTGCTGGACATAAGCCTCCCTAGGCTCACCGCAATGACCAGTCTTGCGCTACCTGCTTCCAGGGGATTTCCGAAACCTATAGGTACCTACATATTTCTCATGAAAAGGGACAAAATTGTTATTTTTTTTTTTACCGCTGGCATCTCGCTCGACTCGCAATACGTCAAAACTGACGTATGGCGTATGTGAATACGTCAGTTTTGCCAGGTTTCCTATGGAAAATCATTAAACACCCAGACGTGGGCAAATTACGAAAAGGCCATTTCCGAAATTTGCCCCGGCGGGAACCGAACCCGCAACCACCATGTACAGTGAGCCGAGCGGCCTACGCTCGAACCACTGCGCCAAGCGGTCGTCAAACAACTATAACAACAAGTGTAACTAAAGTAGCTACTCTCCCCGCGATAGTTCGAACAAATCTCGCGCACAGTGGTTAAATAGTCTTAGCTAAATATTCTTGATACTAACGACGAAATGCCTGCAGAGTTTGGCGAATTGTCCACAGTCGAACACCTGAGGCGTCCGCTTGCCGCCGGACCAGTCGCGGCTGAAGGTGAGCTGCGCGGAGACGAGCGCCGTGGCCAGCAGACACGCGGCCACCAGCGCCACGCCCCTGGGGAGAACACGACATTCAAACCTGGGCCCTTACCACGTTAGCTACTTAAAACGCAATAGAAAAGCGAACGCTCGCGTTAGACCGTTTCAAAGCTAATGAGCTTTCAAACGCGAACGTCTAAACGCGAATTAGCTTTCAAACGCGAGAGTTCAAACGCGAATTAGCTTTCAAACACAAGAGTTCAAACGCTAATTTGCTTTCAAACGCCAGTGTTCAAACGCGAATTAGCTTTCAAACTCTGAAGCTTTTCTATTACGTTTTAAGTAGCTCACGTGGGCCCTGGACTCAAGACATGTAAGTATTTTTTATTTGCGTAGGCTGCAAACAAATATGTTGAGACACCGCTTGCGTCCATATGAGAATGCATCGTCAAAAGTTCCGTTCAAGTTCGAGCCGTGAATGGACCAATCGAAATGTCAGGTGCTGTCATACATATGCAGTGACAATGCATATGTTAGGCGAGCGCGGTGCCCGGTTATGCAGCGTCTATGGCTTATTGGGCTGTGGCGTAGGCCAACCCAGCATGTCTGTCGCAAATTAATTGCTTAATTAGCTGTTTTTCAAAACAGCTCCATTATGATTAGTCTCTTTGGGTGGGCACTTAAGTCTAAACGCCTGAGAATTTGAACACAGCACACTAAATAGGTTTTAAATCACAGACACGGAAATATTAAATTAGTATCTCATTTTACTCAGGCGCAGATACGGAGGGCTCAATTGCCCCTGACTCACAACCGAAAAATTTCTTTCTCTGAAAAATAGACAAAGTCACACAACATTTCCCTGAAAGTAATCTCGTATCTGCTTGAATCTATCACCAATTCAGAGTGGTTCCACTGAGAGACGTAACGAAACATAATGGTTACCCGTTTTTAAAGAAACATGGACACATAAATTATCTAAAAAAAAACACTTCAAATCTTTTTCAACTTTATCATCAAACTTTTGACTTTTCTTCATTTTCGAAATTTCCAAACTCACCTACACCGCACTGCATCCATGACACTACTGTGCTAGGACACCGCAACTGATGGACAGTGGGTTCGAAGCCGCGCGCATCCCTTTTATACCAAGCAGGCACACGCCTCCCGCCCCGGCTCACACCTACACCATGTAAGGGTTAAAATACCTAAATAAGTGCCGTCTATAAGGTATTATTTTAATAAAACACGATATTTCACTTGGGCCCTAGTAACATCTAAATATGACTACCAAAAAAGATTTCTTATGAGTTCCTTTCGAACTGCTGATCTTTGGTAACACTCGCTAGCAACCAACATAAACATTTTTACCATTACATTTTGTTCTGTGTTGGGTACATCATCTAATCAGTGGCATTTAAGTACTAAAGCGCCCTGCGGAATATTAAAACAGAACTTTAATAGGTATTATAAAATAAAATAAATATCGCCAGACTGACACACCTACTGCACGGAAAAAAAAATATTTTACAATACTACCAGAATGTGTAGTAAACGAAAATTCGTTCCCAGTACCAGTTTTTAGTACACCTAATCATTTTTTTCGTACAGCTAACAATTTCATGTTTAACGGCTACAATATGATCGTAATGTGTACTATTCAATTCTAGTAATTGGGAATCTGGTAGGGATTACAATATAGATCTTTACGCAAACAATAACATTGTAATATTTCAATAATTACGAATAACATTGTTCCTGCAATAATAAAGTCGATTGCAGTTACATTCCTTAGTTTGTGGTTACAATGTGTAAAGTAGCGGGGTGTATTGACAGGTCGGCAGTGTTGCCGTTCTAGAGACTTTGTCGCTAGATCTAGCGGAATTCATGAGTGGTTAGCGGGGAAAAAAATTGAGTTGGCGACAAAAAAAGATTTAGACTTCTAGCGAATTTTGAGCCGTCGCATATGCGACTTTTTTTCCGAAAATATTTGAAGAATAATGTGTTTTTTAAGACCACCTGACTACACCTGAACAACCATAAACATCCGTCCTGGCACAAAATATAGCCACAACCCCAAAGTTTGTCTCGTTCACAATCTTTTTATAAACAAAAACCAATGCCCAAAGTAGCTGGTGTAGGCATTGGAGAAGCCTCCGCTTCCAGTGCCAGTGATGCTGAATACCCGGTTGACATATGTTTAGATTTTGAAATATAGGTAGTAAATTATGTAATTCTTAGAAAACGTAACAGTTTCAGTTTTTTATCATCCAGAACATTTGTTGTGATTTTTTGAATAAATAGTATGTTGATTTTGTTTTTTTTTTTTGCGAAAAATGAAAATATTTGCCAACAACAACGATCGGCGTCAAGATTAGACTTGAGCGTCAGCGATACGGTTTAGCGACTTCTAGCGGATTAAAAAAAATATTTACCAATATCTAGCGGATTTTTTCTTATTACTAGGGACTTTTAATTTTGTAGAACGGCAACACTGCAGGTCGGTTCCCGCTTCTTTCATTACACTAGCGCCGCGCATTCGATCGAAGTGTTCTGTTCGTCGTTGCCACAGAGTACCTGTCGTTGCATTGCATCTACTTACTAAAAAAATTAAACAGTGTTCCCAATGGATGAAGACACGAGATCATTTCTGTTGCAATGGTCGATGGCCGACTACATTGACGTATTCAAAGGTTAGTTTGGTTCTTTGGTTACATACTTTATCTCCTAGAAGTAATCTTTTCCGCGATTCACATTAATTAAAACAGTGTAGGTACCTTACCTTTTTGTTTTTTTATTGCTTTTACGTCAATAAGAAAAGTAGGTAAGTGATTGTAGGTAGTCTTTCGGGAGGTTGCATATCTAACTAGGTACCTACTCATAACCAACTCTTTTCGGTACCTAGGTTTAACAAAATTATTATATCTGGATTACTAGGTCGGTACCTATATAATGGCAAAAGAAACTGTAAATTGACCGTAAATTACCTACTTCTTAAATTATTAGGCATTGGTTTGTTTACAGGAAACAGGATTGATATCCATACATTGGGAATTCTTGATTCGGATATGATCAAAGAATTAGTGAAGCCGATCGGAGATCGAGCGAAATTGCTGCAAAATCTGAATCTGTGGCGGCAAATTTCAGACTATGAACCTATAATGCCACAAGTAAGTGCTAAACTTAGTTATGAACTTGGGTACCTCGGTAGGTACATTTAGTATTAGTTGTCAATTACGTCGGTACCTACCTAACATAAGGAGTAAATAATCAAAACTCATAACAATAATTGGGTCAATGTATGTATACACAACTCCTTAGGGGCTTAATCCTTATGTAGCTGAATAGTTCTATTAGGTATAATATAAAAATTATAAAAATAGTAATTGATGTTTGTGTTGCAGAACAAAGATTTTGAATATGATGATTGTGAACAAGAGTATGCTGAAAATCATAAACAAAAGAAGAATGACAAAAATTATGATGGTGAGAAAAATAATTCTTCAAATACATTATAATACATCTAATTTATTAGTTTATTATATTTATGTATAATAATTATAAATTAATTATGTTTCAGACATACAACAAGACATAATCTGGCTTCAGAAGTCAACAGAACCATGGCAAATGATTGAAGAAAAATGGCGAAAAACAGCCACTGCAAGATTAGAGAGTCTTAACACCAGTGACAAAACAATCGCACAGTATATGATTGAATTTCCCGCCTTAAAAAAGCCAGTTGGCTATAGTCTGCTGCTTGAAGATTTCAAAACAATTTACCCAGACAAAGAAAATCTGCTGCATGAAAAATTTGCTTTATTCAAGAATAAAATTTTAGACTACGCAAGGCAAAAAGCCATTCGCGATGATGCAGTGAAAATAATGATTTAACCACTCGAAACTCTTTCTGAAGGTTAGTAGTGTACTTCATTGTAACTTCACTTCACGTGTAATTATCTCTTGTCCAATCGAAAATACTGGCTAGTCTCCACCACTACAATATTACTATTTTATCTGATATGCTTTATTTCATAGTATAGCAGTGATAGCCGATTGGTTAAGCACGCGTCTTGCGGGCTACCAGGCCTCAGGTTCAAACCCCGGCTCGAACCTCTGGATTTTTCGAAATCTATGTGCGAATCATAATTTCTATATGATTATCACTTGCTTACGGTGAAGGAAAACATCGTGAGGAAACCTGCATGTCTTAGGAGATTTAACCAATTTTCGAAAGACTGTGAAATCCGCCAACCAGCACTGGGCCAGCGTGGTGGATTATGGCCTGAATCCTTGAGGGTAGGCCCGTGCTCAGGATTGGGACGTAAAAAAAGGGCTAAAATTATTTTTTATGCTTTATTTCAGAAGCAGCTGATATCGTCAAAGCTGCGGAAGCCAAATCAATAATAGCATTCAGGGTACTGTGAAACAGGAAACGGCCGAGGGATTTATAACTCACATAACTACTGCATTGGAGCTACACACAACTGTTTCCAGCAGACAAGAGAAATTCTCCAAACTAAATGTAACGTTGCAACCTTTTATTATAATTGTCGGAGAAAACTGTTACAAAATTTCCAAATATTATGTTATTGTAAATGACACATTTTATGTGCTCCATACAATAGAGGACGCGGTTGACGTTTGCTTCAATTTTCATGTATTGAATTGTAGATACCCTATTGAATGTTCCACTACTTGGCAATTTATTCAAAATGGTCTCTATGACTTGAAGACCCCTTACGACAAGCAGTATATTTCAGTCAATTCTTTGTTAACCGACTTTGGGGTTGAAATTTATTGATATGCCTGAATGTTTTTTTGTAATTTGATTTTACCAACTGTAAAATACCAGTGTGGTCATATTAAAATAATTCATAGAAATATTCAAATTCATTATTACCAGTGTGCTGAATCAGGTTGTAATCGGAAATATTATTTGCTTAATTCTTTTAAAAAACATTTGGCAACACATAATATTTTAGAAGATAATGTTACAATAACAAATCTAATACTTAATATAGCTTCTAATAATTGTACCACTCCAAATAATACTACTTTACACGAAGTAATACCAAACCCTGCATCAAATTTAAGTCATAGTAATATTTCCAATGTTTCATTTCCAATAGAACGAGAGATATCAAATCTATCTACATCCGAGGGTTCAATTAAAAATAAATTTGCCATTGAAATAAAACTATTTTTACGGATTATATCGCGTTTATTTACTTTTTATAATTCGTAAAATAGTTTTATTTCAATGTGTAGTATTCGCGTAAATATAAGAAAACAATAAATTTGCCAGTTTCACGGCCAGTTTATATGCGAATCCATTGATACCAAGAAATGTTATTCAAGTTGTTATGTCTAATTTAGAAAATCTTATAAACAATTCTGTAGTGAATCCTATCACTTCTATATTATCAAAATCTGTTCAGAATCAATCTCCAGAATCCTGTTTACCTAAACTATATAATCACTTGGAGTCCATACAAGGTAGTCTAAAACATTTTAATTCTGAGTATTCACGTTTTAATTTTTTCAAAATAGCGGTATTTATATTTAACCTATTGAATATACATTAGGACATAGAATGGAATCAGTGTCTGCTAATAACGTTATAAATTGTGTAACTGGCCAATATATACCTCTAAGACATGTATTAAAAAAATTATTTGAATTAAATAACGTGCTCAGTGCTACTCTTGAATATTACAAAGAAATGATAAAAACGTCAAATTTTATAATAAATAAAAGACTGGTTTTATATTAACTTATCTTTTTGTGTATTTCTTATTTATTAAGTGAGAACAGTTTGTTATATCTTACGAAGTCCATCCCGCAAAATTAAACTTTCGAAGATTGGTTCTACTGAATGTCTTCGTGAAATAGAACAACTGTAAACTAACCCTGCCCACCATACTAAACTAAGTTGTACTGTAGGAATTTGTTACGTCTAATAATGTTAATTGTAATTGTAAAATTTCTGATAGTAATATGTACTACCTACTTATAGGAATGTGTACACTATAAAAAGTGGTTTTGATCAGTTACTCAAATGGTGTTACTGCCAACACAAAAAGTTACATGTGATTTTATCAAAAGCTTTGACTAGCAAATATAAATTGTTTGTCAATTGTGAGTTCACAAGTCACTTTTTTGTGTAAGCAATAACAACATTTGAGTGACTGATTAACAGACTACTTTTTTCTGTGTACAAATTCCTATAGTATATGCTACAATCAGAATCTTTACAATTACAATTTCCATTGGTAGACGCTACAAATTCCTATAGTATATGCTACAATCAGAATCTTTACAGTTACAATTTCCATTGGTAGACGCTACAAATTCCTATAGTATATGCTACAATCAGAATCTTTACAATTACAATTTGCATTGGTAGACGCTACAAATTCCTATAGTATATGCTACAATCAGAATCTTTACAATTACAATTTCCATTGGTAGACGCTACAAATTCCTATAGTATATGCAACAATCAGAATTATATTAACAACAAGTCGTTTGATAAAGGGCACAAAAAACTAGTAGTAGTTGGAAATCAGTCTAGTAGGATTAACAATAATATATTGTAATATAAACTATTCATATAGTATCGTACAGTATGCACCTTGTTGTACGTACTAAACGATTATTTGTCCCTACAAACACTTTTTACAAGAACTGACTAGTAGCGATTACAATGTGTAGAGTTGTCACATATACTACTAAAAAAATTGTATGCACTACCAAATTCTGGTTATAGTTACCAGTTTTTTTTTTCCGTGTGTATGGTCCCAAACAAAGCAACGCTTCAACTATGGGTACCGTACAATGGACTGAGGGCGATCCCAGTGACATCCAGACTTGGGAAATATACGCAAAGGCCATTTCCGAAATTTATCCCGTCGGGAATCTAACCCGCAACCATCCGGTGCGGTGAGCCGAGCGGTCTACACCCAAATCTCTGCGCCAAGCGGTCACCAATAGGAACCAATTGCAGTCTTTATTACTGAACTAGCTGAGCCCGCGACTTTGTCCGCGTGGAGTTTAACTTAACAAACTTTCATCCCCTATTTTATCCCCTTGGGGGTAGAATTAATCAAAATCCTTTCTTAGCGGATGCCTACGTCATAATATCTACCTGCATGCCAAACTTCAGCCCGATCCGTCCAGTGGTTTGGGCTGTGCGTTGATAGATCACTATGTCAGTCAGTCACCTTTGAGTTATATATATTTAAGTTTTTATCTTTAAAGTTATTTAGAAAATTATTGCATTGTTAGCACCTAATCATAAGACATAGATACTTTTACGATAGCTAACATTCAAATATTTTGCGAATAAATGAATATAATACAAAAACACAGACCTTTCAAGTTACCGAATCCGTTTCCGATATCGATTCGAATGGTTTAAAAGAACCCCATAGTGCGAGCCGGAGTTCGAACCTGCACATGTTGTATTCAAGCATGCGTTCGACCACATGGTGGTTGCGGGTTCGATTCCCGTCGGGGCATATTTCGGAAATGGCCTTTTCGTAGTTTGCCTTGGTCTGGGTGTTACTGGGATCGCCCCCAGTCCATTGTACGGTTACCATAATACAAGCGTTGTTTAGTTTGGCACCATACAGATGGTGTGTCAGTCTGGCGATATTTATTTATTTATTTATCACTGCTTATTCATTATAATGTATTGTAATCAAACAGGGATTTCCATTAGGAATATATCCTTCAATAGAATGACAGTTATAATTTTGCATCGTGGCGATTTACCCCAACCCCCCCGACCCACTCACCGCTCTCCTAGACTCAGATGTCGAGGAGAACGACACACGCACACTCCCCACCAGACACCGACCTCGCCGGCGAGGTCGACGAACCCCCGCTTCCGCTAGAAGGTGCGTCTACTTACCTAGACGCACCTTGGCACCCGACAAGCCCGCTGAGTTTCTTGCCGGATCTTCTCAGTCGAGGTCGCGGTCCGATCCGGTGGTAGATTTACCCTCGCCACCTCTCCTGGCAGCGGCCCAAGCCGAGGTCGTGTCCCTTGTAGCGCCCTTGAGCTAGCTGCCCCCCTGCCCCTCTGGCTGGAGCGCACTTGCGCTCGCCCTCTGTCCGGGTGAAGTTGTTATGGCCACTCTGGCCAACAACATATAGTCAATAAAAAAAAAAGCGATTTACCTAAACGACGCCTGAAAATTTCTAAATGTAAATTTGTTGCTGACGCATTTCTGTTATGGCGGTGACTGACTTCGGCGAACTGCTTAACCAAAAGACTTTAAATAAGTACGAATCGCAGCTGTAATAGCTACGCAGCTCGCTGTGAGAGAGTGGTAGGTACGAACACACATTAGCCATAATCCCTGATCATATTTTCAAATTCAAAAATCCATTATCAAAATGAAAATATAATTCCCAATCGTCAACTAAATACTAATGCACCGCGCGTTACGTTATTTGAACACCTAGTTACGTTATAATAACGCCACCGGGGACAGTTATCCGTGTTAAATATGACACAATAACGTATAAATAATCTTGATACTCACCTGCTTGAGTATCTGAAATAAGGTGTTTTGAGGAACAGCGGGATATTGTGAGTGTTTGTGGAATATAAGACGGCTATTTGCGTACAAGAATATAAGATTTGGTTTACATTTAATCCATTTCAAGGGAGTACGCTCTTGAGGTGTAATTTTTTAATCTATATACCTATATAAAAATGAATTACTGTTCGTTAGTCTCGCTAAAACTCGAGAACGGTTGGACCGATTTGGCTAATTTTGGTCTTGAATTATTTGTGAAAGTCCAGAGAAGGTTTAAAAGGTGAATAAATATGAAAGTCCACGCGGACGAAGTCGCGGGCACAGCTAGTCTTAGATAATTAAATATGAATATATCTATCTCGAGTCTGAGGGTCTTGAGTACCTTGTGACGTCTAATTTTGTACTGGTATGACATAAGAATGACATTCCCAAGATCGCTGTCAGACTTGAGATAGATTTATTAATACAAACCCTATGGCCCGTACTCAATATGTATGTATGATTACTCAAATACCCATTTATTTGAGTTGAGTTCGAGTATTCGACGTCTACGGTTATCTAGCTCGTCTATTTCACATACTAAGTCCTAGAGACGCGCCGCTGTAATCACGTCGCATGTCAGCAATATAGTTTAGACTGTGTAACATTAAGTTCCGTAGCTAACTAACTAGCTAACCAACCGAAACTAGTTAACAACCCATGTTGTCACATTGTCTCACATGTCTCGTCGGAAATGGGATCCTTGCGTTCTGATCTAGTGGTTGATAACCCCTGTTGTCGCACTTGGCAGCAGCCAAAGCCGAGGCTGCCCCCCTGCTCTGCCCCCCTGCCCCTGGCTGCTCTAGCCACCTTGGGATCATAGCGAGTAGGTATGCCTAAACTAGCTTTGTCATATTATTTCAATACCTAAACCTGAGTGAGATTTGATTACTATTTACTTATTGAGTGACAATGGTGTTGCCTGCTCACATTCTGTTGCTGTTCCTGAGAATGTACACCATCTTTTATTCATTGAAAAGAGTAGCCATTGAGTTTCTTCCCGGATCTTCTCAGTGAAGCAGCATTCCGAACCGGTGGTAGATTCTAACTATTCATAAATGCTTTGTTGGCTTACATGAATAAAAACAACTTTGAGTTTGAGTTTATAAATAACGCTGTGCATAGGATGTAAGGGGTGGCCTATGTCCCCACATGTGAACCATCGCTAGGAATACTCAAAGAACATTGTGAGCTGAAATACATCTCGTTTGATCTATCCGCCCTTTGTCAGTTCTGCATAGCAGACCGGACTCGCGACAAACCCCGTGCGAGCGGACAGGTGGCGCTTTTGAAGGTGGCCATTGTGAGACTGTTATTTATGAATTCCTAACAATAGTTTCAATATTCTTATGAAATATGTCCCATAAACTTGTTTGTGTATTATGTTTGTTGCTTCAATATTAAATGTGGCTGATATTGTTAAGAAAACTTAACCTAATTAAACCAAACGTAGCTCGCCCCCTATGTTTGCACTGGACGAAGCATACAAAAGGTGTGGGGTCTAATTTTTTTTTACAGCACAAATTAGGGACAATGTTAGGTATAAAATCGGTGTTTTACGCAATACTTACTTATTATTGTGATGGTGTAGGTACCTACCTACTGGATTATTTCGTCAGCGCAAATCATAGACAGCTGTTTTAAAGTATCAGCAAGACATAAGTACGTTTAGCCGTTTATTATAGTTTAGCCGTAATTTGATGACAACAGAATCCTACTAATATTATAAATGCGAAAGTTTGTGAGTGTGGATGTATGTATGTATGCATGTATGTATGTATGTATGTATGTTTGTTACTCCTTCACGCAAAAACCACTGAACGGATTTGGATGAAATTTGGAACACAGATAGATTATAACCGGGATTAACATATAGGATACTTTTTAACCCGATAATCCCGAAATTTTTGCTAAGTTAAAATACTACGCGGATGAAGTCGCGGGGCACAGCTAGTCCTACTAATATTATAAATGCGAAAGTTTGTGAGTGTGGATGTATGTATGTATGCATGTATGTATGTATGTATGTTTGTTACTCCTTCACGCAAAAACTACTGAACGGATTTGAATGAAATTTGGAACACAGATAGATTATAACCGGGATTAACATATAGGATACTTTTTAACCCGATAATCCCGAAATTTTTGCTAAGTTAAAATACTACGCGGATGAAGTCGCGGGGCACAGCTAGTCCTACTAATATTATAAATGCGAAAGTTTGTGAGTGTGGATGTATGTATGTATGCATGTATGTATGTATGTATGTTTGTTACTCCTTCACGCAAAAACTACTGAACGGATTTGAATGAAATTTGGAACACAGATAGATTATAACCGGGATTAACATATAGGATACTTTTTAACCCGATAATCCCGAAATTTTTGCTAAGTTAAAATACTACGCGGATGAAGTCGCGGGGCACAGCTAGTCCTACTAATATTATAAATGCTAAAGTTTGTGAGTGTGGATGTATGTATGTATGTATGTATGTATGTATGTTTGTTACTCCTTCACGCAAAAACTACTGAACGGATTTGGATGAAATTTGGAACACAGATAGATTATAACCGGGATTAACATATAGGATACTTTTTAACCCAATAATCCAATACTACGCGGATGAAGTCGCGGGGCACAGCTAGTATATAATATATAAAGAAATTCGAAAAACTTCTAGAAAAAAATATTATGTAGATATAATACTCACCTAATTCTTTCCGCGTTGAAACTTGTTTGATTCGTTTTGACTGAAATGTTTGTCTGAGAAGCTATTAGTTATGGATAATTTAATAATAATCTTTCTTGAGATAATGACCTATTTACAGCATCAGTATTCAGTACCTATCTGCCCACTTAATGATAAATTACAAAGTTATACCTACTTACACAGATAAAATGTGTGAGGCCATTTTAAGGGTCGTATTTTTCAAACAAGACAAAAATTAATAAATTCACTATTTTCGCGTTAGACATTTCTTATAGGTATTTACGAGAAATATATTAGTCATCTTCTTCACGAGATAAAATAATGAAAAATACTTACGCAATTAACTCCGATATCGGTTTAATTCTCAAAACAATTATAAAATGTACTTATTTCATTAAAAATAATAAATACTTCAATAAATGAGGCTCGTACCTATTAATATCTCAACCTCAAGTCTGATAACGATCTTGAGTATACTTTTGACATATCATTTTGTACTGGTATGACATAAGAATGACATTTCCAAGATCTCTCCCAGACTTGAGATTGATTTATTAAGGTGAAGGCGCCTGTCTAGCCCGCGAAGTTCAAATTTTTGGATTCTTTTAGAAATTTTTCAAAATCTGACAATAATAAAAGACAAATTTTGTAATTCGCGAAAAAGACCGTGTGCAGTGCATTTATTAATACATTTATTTTACTCTAAATATTATCACGGTGGATATGATACTAGAAATCACTAAATATACAAAAAATTCCAGATTATCTGGATAGCTGTCGATCTTGAAATGTTTTAGAGTAAGTTGGATATATTAATAAATGCACTGCACACGGTCTTTTTCGCGAATTACAAAATTTGTCTTTTATTATTGTCAGATTTTGAAAAATTTCTAAAAGAACTCAAAAAATTTGAACTTCGCGGGCTAGATGGGCGCTTTAGCCTTAATACGGACCTTAATACCTATGCGAGTACTTCCTTGGGTCTATGGTCACACACATATCATGTGGCTTACGAGGTCATTGATTCAAATAAAAGAAATTATAAACGTGGTTCAAATCCACGCGTCATTTAATTCAGAATAATGTCTATTGAGTATTAAAATCTTATCCATAGCTACGGGATAATGAACCATATTATCAATATCTTATGGACATAAATTAGAGAAGCATGTCTAATTGAGTAACTATAATAACCAACAACACACAGTGAAGTGTGTCAATGAAACTACAGAAAACCTAATGCCCTATTGTCACGGGATAATGACCCATATTTTAAATGTCTTATCGACATAAATAGAGGTGTGTCTTCAACAACCCTTGCCAAGTGATTGGCAATCAGTGCCGACGCTTCTGTTAGCCGTCATCTCGTATTGTTTAACAGTACGCCGCCACCCCGGGTACGGTCAGCACGCGTAAAGACGCATTTTTACAAAGAAATTACGGTAATACAACGTGCATTTGGAATCCGGTTTTCACTTGAACAAACTAGGATATAGGTGAGTGAACGTTTTGTTTTTTTTTTACTAATGACATTAGGGTAGATACCACAGAGTACCTTGTATATACTAGAAAGTAGATACTTAGATGGAACGTCATTTGATTAGGATTTTACCTCCGCGTTGTTTCTGTAAGTAACGTTGCAAGTACCGTTGTATAGGTAATACGATTCGATAATGTTTGAAAAATAATTGTTGTTGTTTTAAATATACCTACCTACATAGTTCTATGTACATAGTTAATATACATTGTGGTATTGAATTCGACTCCCAGTTCGCAGTGTTGAAAGATTTGAGCGTAAACATTTCTTTTAAATACCTATTTACTGGCAATCGTTTTGCAGAATTGAATCAACCCACACGTACTGCTGCAGACCAATACTAACCTTAATGCTAGTGATTATAGGTTGGTTTCTGTTCGCAGAAGTGTGTGTGTTGGTTCTATTTTGCAAATCTAGGTAGGTATGTCAAAAAAAGGGTTGTAGAATGATACCAATGACAATATTAATCTTAAACGGAATTACTATTGTTTTGTTTTGAACGTCAAATTGTTGTGCAATACCTAATGCAAGTCGTCTAAAACATCGTGATTTATGTTGACAGCGTGTTGCACAATAAAGTAGGCTTATTTCGATACTACCAACTATTAAATGTTGAAACTTTATCGCTTTTCCCGATATCGAGTTGCTGCACGAGTTGACAGATTTATTGTGCAATTTTATCATCTACCGAATATACAGACAAAGTCATTAAAAGTACGTGTGTTGACACAACCGTTTGGTTCGACTGTCATATTGTTTCTGCGACTACCCGCCATCGAGTGCCACTATTTATATTAGAGTTTATATTGGACTTCCCGTTCCGGGTTATAAAATAATTTTCATTACTCATACTCTGAAAGTAGGTCTGAAGTTGCCTGAGGAGCGGGTTGAAAGTAATCCTTTTCCGGCCCGGGAGAATCGCTTTCAACTGACAGCTGTCAAATTATAAAAAAAACTAGTTCCATCTTCACATTTCTATGGAACCATGTTCAAACTTTTTCTATAGTCACTCAATTACAGCACGATTTAAAATGGAAATAACATAAAGTTAAGTACTTTAATTATCTACAATTCATGATATTCCATGAAGCAATAAAATGTAAACTGTAAACAATCACACAAATCACGTAAATAATAAAGTTTACATACCTACCAAGTAGTAACACTTGTACTAAACGTTAGTATCGATCGGGGATATCCCCAAATAATAATTGGGATCTTCCCGCATTCGTACGGACATCAAGGAATGACCGCAAAATAAGTCGCAGGGCGGCGCCACTTTAGCGTGGCGTGTGGCGTGGCGTTGTAGTGACACTGACATAAACGAAGTGACAGCTAACGTCAGTTCAGTCGATCGGGCAACTGAATTGTCAAAAATGTTATGTTATTACAAATGAAGATTAAATAAATTATTGCAATCTTACAGCTGTTATGTTTATACAACAGAATTAGCAGCAGCGTTCAGTGCGGTGTCCTGACTGCAGCTGTCTCGATTCTTTGTTATATTGCACAAAAGGAAGCTTGCCTTTCATTAGAGTTTAATATCGATGCGCAGCTAATCACTGGCGTCAGTGGAAAGTCACAGATGTGTTGTTTGTTTTGTTGTACATGAGAATTGCAATTGCAACTATGTATACCTACTCCTGTTACTAAAACTAAAACTAGGTACCTACTCGTAAATCATAGACTTGCAAAAAATGTGTACCTACTCATGTGCTAAGTTGTGCTCAACTGTAGGTTTAAAAAAAGGAACAAAACAGGAAACGTACGCATTGATGCTAACTTTGTTGTCTTTACGACTAAACTAATTTTTACTCGACTTAACACTTTGCTGTCTTGCTCACCAAATACGATCCTAAATACTTAGGACCGCAACACATTTAGGTTTCGTCTTAGGTTTCGTTAGGTTTGCTTTGTACGTGAACAGAACTAGTCTATGGATGGCCTTCCTACCTACTGGCATGGTAACTATAAAATTAGTCGATGACCTACGAACCTACTAGTTATTGTAGATACCAAGTAGATAACTACGACACGACGGATATAAAAAAATATATCTTAAAAAATTGGATGAGGAATCGAGCACAGAAAAGTTTTGAAATCAGTTATGGGTAGGCAGCGGAGTAAGGCGTAAACTCTATTTCATAAGGGCTAATAACAATGGTTGTCCGGAATGCTTTCTTTTAGACATTATTTCTTCTCCCTACATCCATTAAATTGCAACGTGATGTAATTATAATCAAGAGTACAGTGAAGCCCCACAGACCTTCGACTCGTACCTATAGATAAGCGTGTGGTGTGCCGTGTGACGTACCAAGATGTTGTTATTGTCAACACTGTGTTTATAACACGCGCGAATAATTTATTACCTATTTATTATCTGTGCATCGTAAATGTCTATTTGTTTTTTATTTTTTATTTCATCACAGAGAATTTTGCAATAATAGTACATTGTTACACGAGTGGTGAAAGTGAGAACTATTAGCGCCCTCGCTACGCTCGGGCGCCAAACCCCGTCTCGGAACTAAATAAGTCTTTCACCCGAGGTAAACACTGTGCTTTTCATTACGAATACAAGGAAAGTAACAATAAAAACAGGAATTGGCTAAAGAAATAATACAAGGAAGTATGAACAATACTCTACAACTCGAAAAAAAAAAGTTCTGCCGCCTATTTTGTTTTTTTTTTCGTTGGCCGGCCAACTTCATTATTTAGCCATTATTTTTCATTTTGATCTTTAAATATTTTGCCCAAATCTATGTTATTTTAAAGAAATTGTTGAAACTAAATTATAATTAAGTCATTTAAAAATATATATTCTTTAATTAATAGTTAATACTTAACTTTATGTTATTTCAATTTTACATCGTGCTGTAATTGAGTGACTGTAGAAAAAGTTTGAACATGGTTCCATAGAAATGTGAAAATGGAACTAGTTTTTTTTTTTAAGTTGACAGCTGTCAGTTGAAAGCGATTCTCCCGGGCCGGAAAAGTATTACTTTCAACCCGCTCCTCAGGCAACTTCAGACCTACTTTCAGAGTATGAGTAATGAAAAGGCATTTTCAATACCACGTAGAAGTTGTGGTGAGAAGTTTATAGATTGAAGACTTTGTTTTTTCAATTACCTACCTACTTACTTACTTACAACCAAAAGTATTTTGCAAAATGTTGGTATAAATGGCCTACTCGTCTAATTTAATAATAATTCAAAAGTAAATAAGAAGTCCCACTCCTGGGCACGGTAGGTACCTACTACCAGTAGAAGTACTTAGGCTAAAGCGCCCATCTAGCCCGAAGTTCAAATTTTTTGAGTTCTTTTAGAAATTTTTCAAAATCTGACAATAATAAAAGACAAATTTTGTAATTCGCGAAAAAGACCGTGTGCAGTGCATTTATTAATATATCCAACTTACTCTAAAACATTTCAAGAACGACAGCTATCCAGATAATCTGGCAATTTTTGTATATTTAGTGATTTACTAGTATCATATCCACCGTGATAATATTTAGAGTAAAATAAATGTATTAATAAACGCACTGCATACTGTGTTTTTCGCAAATCACAAAATGTTGTCTTAAATGTTTTCAGATTTTGGATAAACTATAAAAATACACGAAAATTTTGAATTTCGCGGGCTAGACAGGCGCCTTCACCTTAAGCCCTTTAATTTTGACTACGTAGACATTCTTTTTTCACATTCATTAATCGGATTAACTACTTTCCGAAATCTCTTACTTAAAAAGACGATTTTCTATCGTTCAATGACTTTGCTTACCATATTGTTTCAAAATAACGGCGCCAGTCTGAAATAAGTATGTATGAAGATGTAAAATCCTTGTGACCGTAATCTCTAGAGAAAGATATAGCCAGTGAACACTGCTGTAGTAATGCTTTAGGGTAGCCTTAAGTGGCCTTGTACCGTAATACTGCTCCCTAGGTAGGTACTATTTAGATAATGTATTTTCGTCAGCTTTTATAGAGAGCCCATATTATTTGACTAATGTCAAAACCAAGCTGTATCAAATTGACTTTAGCGCATATATGAGCTGGTAAAGCAGCTTTCATAGCTGCGTTTCGTACGATTAGTGATAAGAGGGCCGGAAACCCAATCGCCCTTTCTCGCCCTCTATCCATATTAGTATTACAAGCATGTATAGGCTACGGTAAGTGCTTAACATCAAGCAGGTCGTATGCCTGCTTGCCGACTTTGTTCCATTTTAAACCCGTCCATCGGAACTACTACTTATAACATTTTAGTTACTGGCAACTTTTATTTTGAGGTTGTCTTATTCATGGCATGCTAAAAGTTACAACACTGGCTGTTCTATTTATGATCGGTGTATAATAAAAAAACAGCGCCGTCTAGGGACGCCCGAAAGAAGCGAAGCTTTACAGTATAAAGCGTAGGGCGCCGCAGCAGCCACTCTGTATACTTATATATATTGTGTAACGCTACTGACGCTTAGCACGCATAGAGTGGCCGCGCGGCAAGCGCCCCGAACGTCCGTAAAGAAGCTTCGCTTCAAAAAACCTTTAGTTTCTTATGATATTGTCCAAAAACTCGCCGTTATTGTGAGCTAAAGCACTTTATTAGCGGATATGTAATCCCCACCGCTAAAAAGCAAGCGTTTATTAAGGTATTACACATTAAACGAGATATAAAGAACCACAAATATGTTATTCTTTCACAGTCGTTCGGAAATCTGATAGAGTGTGATTGATAAACCGCGTTCTGTGTTGTGTGTTACGCATTCACGTACGTACGGTGTAGTAAGTACTATATACACGCCTAGTCTAGTCGGTAATAACCCGGATATTACGCTTAACGAATGTGATACCCGGGACCGACGGCTTAACGTGCCCTACGAAGCACGAACGGAAGCGCTCTGTTGTATATGCCACTAGGCGGTCACTCATTTACCATAACACTCTCCTTCCGCGCTTCCGTTTTGAATGTTTACGTACCTAACCTTACTAACTTGAATTGGCACCGACTCCAAATGAAATAAATTATAAGGTCCCTAGTTATTTCTAGCTTTTTAGCACCTAGGTTTTTGAAGTCGGTTTTTTTTAAATAAAATATATTTTTCAAGAATCTATACAAATACATAAAATTGGAGTGTCTGTTTGTAATATCAAAATAACACCTTTTCACTAAATGCATATGAAAGTACATACGACACCTATAACAAAAACGCGATTTAATATTTTTTTGTCTGTCTGTCTGTCTGTCTGTCTGTCTGTCTGTGTCTTTGTGTTTCTGTGTGTTTCTGTGTGTTTGTTCCGGGTAATCTCCGAAACGGGTGGACCGATTTTGACGGGACTTTCACTGGCAGATAGCTGATGTTTTAAGGAGTAATTTAGGCTACTTTAATTTTAGACAAACAATTAGGGTTCCGCGTAAAAAAATAAAAACACATGAAATCAAAGAGTATCTCCGAAACGGCTGGACCGATTTTGACGGGACCTTCACTGGTAGATAGCTGTTGTTATAAGCAGTAACTTAGGCTACTTTTATTTTAGAAAAACAAAATTTTAAAAAATGAGTCCTGTCGCGCGGGCTCATAACGCGGGAGCGGGCTTTTTTGTTAAGTTAAATTCCACGCGGACGAAGTCGCGGACTCAGCTAGTACATAAAATAATTTGGTGTGGTGCGCCTTCGCTAGCGGGATTTGAACCCATCACTCTTTGGAACAAACCGGACCCATTCCTACTGGGCTACTTACCTACCACCTGTCTACCAAAAACTAGAACACTACGTAGAGCACTTGTGTTACCTATCTGGGGCTTTATTAGACAAAACCGTGGAGCGGATTTAGAAGAATATACCTTCCAACCCATCAATCAATTGAAAAATCCTGAAATATTTAGTATAATTCATGAAAATATCGACGGCAAATTCTAAGTCTGGGGGTTCAGAATCATGAGTTGAATCCATGGTACCAGTTTACGTTACGGTGCTCCTTACACCCTGTATCGCTACTTACGTATTTCTTCTGTTGGAGTTTGGACATCTTGGTGTCTGTCAATCCTCATGTCATACTAATATTATAAAGAGGAAAACTTTGTTCGTTTGATTGTAATGAATAGGCTCCGAAACTACTGAACCGATTTGAAAAATTATTTCACTGTTGGGAAGCTATACTATCCCCGGGTGACATAGGCTATAATATATTAAAAAAAAAAATAGGGATCCTTACTAAAACTCGAATAATGTAACCGCAATGTACCCATGCGAAGCCGGGGCGGGCTGCTAGTCGTAGATAAATAAGAAAACTATAACTCAGTGAAGGGTTGTAGCATTGTGAACCGTTATTTCTTAGATTTCGCATTGGTCAGACTCCTGAACCACTAGTGGCCTGTACTACCTATGTTGTGAAATAATTATAATAACGAAATAACTATATACCTTGACTGGAAGCCCTTCGAAAAATCGTTTTCTAATTTTCTACTCTAACAAATGGCCGCTCATCCCTGTCAATAATTAGGTAGTATTTCTTTTTTGGCACGACAATTATAAACATGTCGTTTGGCTAAAGAGTATCTATTATGTTTTAATACTTGGCAACTGATGTTGCATCATGTGATGTCCTACGTTAAGAAATATTAGCCGCGGTTCAGAGTATTTCATAAACTGACAAGATCACAGTAACTTGAGCGTAGGCGGCTCGGCTCACTGCACAACGGTTGCGGTAAAATAATATCGAGAGTTTTGCTTACTGTCCGCTAGGGGCGCTTTTCAATTTGCCACACACAATGATACGTAGACGATAAATAATATTTTTATAAAGAATAACTTAAACCAGCTCCAAAAAAACCTATGTGCACTATTAGCTAGAAATAACCAAGGACCTTATAATTTATTTCGTTTGGAGTCGGTACTACATTTTTCAAAATCGGTCTACAATTGACGGATAAATCGGTTAACATATATTAAAAAAACATACAGACAGACAGACGAACATAGAAAATTCTACTTTTTAAAATTTTAGTTAAAAATATATGTCTCGCTAACGAAAGAACCCGCACGTTTGGAGTACTGTAGAACTATTATTTTACTGTTGAACTATCAGTTCATTTTGCAGTAATATAGGTAGTAAAAGCGTTGCTTAGTTTTGGACCAACCATTGGTGTCAGTCTGGCGAAGAAAATAACAACTGATTGAAAGACAACCCACCGCCAAAAGCGGTGGGTCTAGAAGCATGAAGTTTTGCACAGGATTTCCTTATATAACATAGATGAGCAGTTACAAAGGATAAAAAATATCCCCTATGGTGGGTAAATAAAGGATGAAAGTTTGCACGGAAACACGACTAGGCTAGATTATTAATTAACTAGCTGACCCGACAGACGTTGACCTGTCTTAAGTTTGAATATTGAATTCGAATTGTTCCGCTCAACTTCGTTATTTTTTTCATTCATAAGAACCTTCTCCTGAGAATAATAAACACATCAAAAAAAGAATAAGCGAAACCGTTCCATCCGTTCACGCGTGATGCAATGACCAAGGAAATAGAGAGGCATTTTTATATATATAGATAACTAGCTGTGCCCCGCGACTTCATCCGCGTAGTATTGGATTATTGGGTTAAAAAGTATCCTATATGTTAATCCCGGTTATAAACTATCTGTGTTCCAAATTTCATCCAAATCCGTTCAGTAGTTTTTGCGTGAAGGAGTAACAAACATACATACATACATACATACATACATACATACATCCACACTCACAAACTTTCGCATTTATAATATTAGTAGGATAATCTTTAGAGAAGTGATTTCAGTGAGTAGTAAGGACCGGTTAGTTAAAACCAGTATCGATACTAATATCAATATTATTGTGAAATACTGACGTTATAATGGAATCTTACTAAATGTCAGATAACGCACGCAGTGGAATCATCATCAGTACAGTACCCATTATTAATTATCGATTTATTAAATCAATAAAACTATTAGGCGCTGAAGACGAGTAGGTATTTTTCGTTTAATCTCTTGACATATTTTGATGACCTAGCAGGTATTGTGAACACCTGTAAAATACAGCAATAGAACCTTAGACTATATATCGTACAGTTTCTGAATAGAACACAGTGAACTGAAATACAAATTAAAGCTAAACTAACCAATGATTAAACTGTTGTTATCCCAATTTACCAAATTAAATAAAAAAGTTTAATGTAGGACCGTCATTGGCTGTCTATAATATCGCGACAGGTGATTAAACCTGCCTGTCCTGATTCGAACCGGAAAGAAAAAGCCATTCGGGAGATTGGATCTTTAATTTTGAGGACTTGCCGACGAAATTTAGGAAAAGTCGGCGCACCCGCACAGACTTCCAATTCCAATTAGAGTTTTTGGCCCTATCGACTACCGATGATTCTGCCAACGAGAAGTTTATGGGACCGCACACACTTACAAATACTACGACCGCCAACAAGAAAGTTGTTAAGTAAGTACTTTTGTTTTCGGCAAATCATGACGTTACGCTCACCACCCTCCAACACACAAAACAGGCGCAACAGACGTCGATTTGTGGAAACAGCCCGCAGAAGAAGAAGAAGACGTTACGTGATAGACAGTTTTGCTTGAGACCAAAAACGACAGTGACTGCAGATTGATATGTAAACAATTGCTTGCCCGAAGCGAAGCGAAGAGTTCTAAAAGGCTTGCCCAGAGTGTTTGAGAAAAGCGTCCTCAAAGCAATATCCTCTTTCACCCTGATTACGCGTCTGCGGATTCCGCACTACGCATGCGTATTTGAAGGCTTCAAATCTAGAATTGATGACGTAACCGCCGTACATCCCGGACCTCGCAACTTGATATATTTTTTTATTCCCGAAAATTAAAAATAAGCTTAGAGGTTTACGATTTACAAGCCAGGGTGCGGCGGTGAATGTGTTCCACGAAGTCATTGAAGAGATCTTTCTTAATTTTTTCTTTCATAAAAACCTTCTTCTGACAATAAGAAACACAACAAAAAATAAAAATATTAGCGAAATCCTTCCATCCGTTAACGCGTAATGTAATGCGATGACCAAGGAAAGAGAAATTGCAACTTTACTTTGTAGTTTGTAAATCTATAACTATCGGCTTTGTAGGACAGTTGAAGTACTGAAGGTTTTGTAGACTTATGAAATCTGTCAACAGCTGTCCCTATCACACCTTTTGTTTTTCAAGGTTCCTCCAAAGCTGATAGTTTTCAACCGACTTGAAAAAGGAGGAGGTTATCAATTTGTGTGTATGTTTTTTTTAAATTACAAAGTTAAGTTCTGAAAAAAGTATACCCTTCCTGTTTTAACCTGTATATAGTTGTACCTACGTATTTATATACCTCCATTAAATTCTGGTGTGCGTGCGTTTGTAATACTTCTCCTCCTAAACGGCTCGACCGGCTTACTTAAGGGGTCACATGGATGGTACTTAGCTATAGTTTAACCGGATAGGTGTCACTGTTGTTGACATCCAGATAAAAAAGGCAGTAGCTCTATGAAAGAGGACTGTGTGTCTCAATCAGTCAGTATGTAGGTACTCTGTATGTAAATAAATTCGTCGTCAATTTATGAATAGTCAGAATCTACCAACGGTTCGGAATGCTGCTTCCACTGAGAAGATCCGGCAAGAAACTCAATGGTTACTCTTTTCAATGAATAAAAGATGGTGTACCTACATTCTCAGGAACAGCAACAGAATGTGAGCAGGCAACACCATTGTCACTAAATAAGTAATAGTAAATAATAATCAAACCTCACTCAGATTTAGATTTATTTGTTTGTTTCAATTAAAAGTTTTAATTATTGTTACAGATTGAAATCAAAATTGGACACGAAGAATTTGGCGAACCAGAAAATGGTGTTTTTCATAACGAGAATAGCCAAAAGGTAAGTCGAAATAAAAAATAACTAATTGCTAAACTGTATTGCCATCCTTGTCGTGATCGTATGGTAGGAGCAAGACAGGAATATGTTTTGTAAAACGTGCCAATTTACGTCACAACACGTGTGTATCGAGATTACACAAACTCACCGAACTACGCACAAATGCAGTTGCTGTCCCGTAACAAAGTCCAGTTGCAATAGAAACTACGCAATAGGGTTACAACCAGTATTAACGTGTCGTTCGATTTTAATCTTTAAATCTGAGGGCATACAGTTCAATTTCTTGTATAAAATTATTTAAAGTTGACTGGTTATAAAATCTCTAAAGCAAGTGTTTTCATATGTCATCAATCATTCGTGACGCGCCCGCTAGATGGCGACACTGTTAACACCAATAGGCAGGCGAAAGGCAGTAGGTTAGGTGAACAATCTTGTATGCGGACATGTAATTTGAGCCTTATGCTAATACCACAGAGCTTGTAATGAACTTTTGAGGTTCTATACTATCCCTTAAATAAAATGATCTATCCATAGTAAGATCTATGACTACTAGCGCCGCTCGCGAACGCTTATGGAACCATTTGGTGTATACCGTCTATTCAAAAATATTTAGAATTATTTCGTTCCTACACTCATACCTAGAGGTCGCTTTAACCCAATACGGGGTAAACAATCAATTGAAGAGGGAAATATAGATGTCGCTACTGTTCTTAAAGTAGAAATAACATAACTTCGTTACATTAAAGTATAACTTAAGTTATTCTTATTTAATATCAATTATTTTTATCGACGGTCGTTCTGAAATCTGAGTGCCAACTGTAAAATGGAATTACGGTACAAAACGACATCTCTCAAATGTACTCAAATTTAATGTGAGAGTTTCAATCGGTATATTAATAAGTATCAACCTATTATTCGTCAGATCTATGCAAAGGCATCATTATATTTTTCAATGTACTTACTTGTAAATACCAAAGAAATTGTAATAGGTAATTCTTCTAGAATTCCTCAACACAAGTGACGCGGTTTTTATTAGTGGGAGTACGATAATATTGAGGGTACCTACTGTACGGAGATGACTTGCTGTTCTTTTTATATCATGGGGTTGATAACAGCTGATAACGAGGTCAAGACTCGAACCGGACCCGGGAGACACGGTCCACGCCCCGTTCCACGTAATCTGACGGACTTTTAATAATATTTACCTATATTATTGTCTCAACATGACTAGTAGGTATAGGTATGTATTGAGTGTTTGTTTTTTGTTGCTGTAAGTAATATTAAAGCTAAAGCGCCCATCTAGCCCGCGAAGTTCAAATTTTTTGAGGGTTTTATGTAATTTTTCAAAATCTGACTATAATAAAAGGCACATTTTGTAATTCGCGAAAAAGACCGGGTGCAGTGCATTTATTAGTATATCCAACTTACTCTAAAACATTTCAAGAACGACAGCTATCCAGATAATCTGGCAATTTTTGTATATTTAGTGATTTGCTAGTATCATATCCACCGTGATAATATTTAGAGTAAAATAAATGTATTAATAAACGCACTGCATACTGTGTTTGTCGCAAATCACAAAATGTTGTCTTAAATGTTTTCAGATTTTGGATAAACTATAAAAATACTCGAAAATTTTGAATTTCGCGGGCTAGACAGGCGCCTTCGCCTTAACATAAACTACTAAAGCGTTTTTGGTTAAACCATTCTAGCATAACTACTTAGTAATTGGCTGTTTTATCAACCTATACGCGTTTAAAGTCAAAAAGGTCTAGTTTACATAACAGAACATGGACCTCATATCGAAAAGCCTACCGAAGTCTCGGAATTATTTATCATTTTCTGTCAATTTTACGCTCGACGAGGAAAAAAATATGTTTACTGAGCGCGTTGAACTAGCGAGTGAAACCCACAGAATAATTACCTATTGTACCTACTGCAAAATAAATACCTAGGTACCTAGTACCAATTAGCATCAATCCAGATTCTTTTATAGATTACGTATCTTGTGTTTTGACATAACACAAGATAAAATACAGACGTGGGTACCTACCTACCTACGTGGTCGTTTAGATTCCTTTCACCAAAGCTTAAAAAAAAACTGGATGGATTTAGATACTATTACTTACTTATTACTTCTGCTGGCTTTTATTATTTTCGTCTAAGTCTTTACAGTGTAAAATGAGCCAAAATTATTCCAGCCATGGAATCTGTTATTACAGGTTTCGGAAACCCAAAACTCAGCTTCATAGCTTCATAGCTAAATTTCGGGAATGGCCTTTTCGTAATTTGCCCAGGTCTGGATGTCGCTGGGATCGCCACAGTCCATTGTACGGTACCCATTGTACAAGCATTGCTTTGGGACCATACATTTGGTGTCTGGCGATATTTATTTTATATTTATTTATTCCTCATTCCAGCAATATAGTGAAATATTGAGAAGTACGTAGGCACAGATAATAAATCGGTCAGACTTTCGAGACCGGGTTTTTTAATCGTGCAACGAATGTTGACATGATTTAATATTCAATAAATTAATTGATATTTATTGTTCAATTGATGTGTGTCGATGCAGATAGGTACTCCCTTTCCCAGCAGGGAAACGAGTAAACAACATAATTAATATTTATTATGTCATGCACCTACTTACCATTTGTAGGACATTTGTCTATGATACCCTACATTTTATTTTTTTCTTGGCTCGTATTAAGGTGAAGGCGCCTGTCTAGCCCGCGAAATTCAAAATTTTCGAGTATTTTTATAGTTTATCCAAAATCTAAAAACATTTAAGACAACATTTTGTGATTTGCGACAAACACAGTATGCAGTGCGTTTATTAATACATTTATTTTACTCTAAATATTATCACGGTGGATATGATACTAGTAAATCACTAAATATACAAAAATTGCCAGATTAACTGGATAGCTGTCGTTCTTGAAATGTTTTAGAGTAAGTTGGATATATTAATAAATGCACTGCACACGGTCTTTGTCGCGAATTACAAAATGTGCCTTTATCATTGATTTTGAAAAATTCCTAAAAATTCTCAAAAAATTTGAACTTCGCGGGCGCTTTAGCCTTAAGAAATCGATTTCAAGTCTGAGAGTAGTTTCAAGTAGGTACGCTTTAGACATGTCATTTTGTACTGGTATGACATAAGAATGACATTTCCAATATCGCTCGCAGACTTGAGACCGATTTATTGATAAATGCCTTAAGTGTAATTAGGCCTGCACTAACATCCTAATATTTCCATAATTTATGCCAATAAAAAAACAGTATCCTATACCACCCTAATTATTATGCCTCTAAGTAAGTAAATATTTGGATTTAATGAGTACATAACGATGGCAATAGTTTCTACTTCTAGATCATTATGTACACATTAAATCTAGCTGGTTTTAATTAGGCACAAGTTATCGCCAGACGAACACACCAACTGTATGGTCCCAAACTAAGCAGCGCTTGTACTATGGGTACCGTACAATGGACTGGGGGCGATCCCAGAGACACCCAGACCTGCGCAAATTACGAAAAGGCCATTTCCAAAATTTGCCTCGGCGGGAATCGAACCCGCAACCACCATGTGCAGTGAGTCGACAAATTATCCACTTATCTTTATTTTCAATTTAATTTTTGTTTCGAGTAGGTGGCAAACTAGACGTTTAATTAAAATAGAAATATTCTACATTCTAATCGCATGTGTATCGAAATTGCTGCATATAGTACTTCCTGATGCGAACAAAGAGTCGAACCCCATTCACCGGCGCGGCGGCCTTCGTGACCGGTTGCTCAGGTGGCTTGAAGACAAAGAACCAGGAGCATAAATTAATACTCTGTTGCCCACGAGATTCCTGGTGTTAGACTGTAGGTATACTCGATGCCGGTCTACCATTCACTACATAGTATAAAACAAAGTCCTTTCCCGCTGTCTGTCTGTCCCTTTGCATGCTTAGATCTTTAAAACTACGCAACGGTTTTTGATGCGGTTTTTTTTTATAGATAGAGTGATTCAAGAGGAAGGTTTATATGTATAATACATGCATAATATAGTAGAGAAACACTGATAATTTTAGAGCCGTGCGAAGCCGGGCGGGTCGCTAGTTTAGGAATCAAAATTACCTGTCCATGCTTTTAACCATCTAATAAATAATAATAAATATCGCCAGACTGACACACCAACTGTGTGGTCCCAAACTAAGCAACGCTCGTACAATGGGTACCATACAACGGACTGGGGGCGATCCCAGTGACACCCAGACCTGGGCAAATTATGAAAAGGCCATTTCCGAAATTTGCCCCGACGGGAATCGAACCCGCAACCACCATGTGCAGTGAGCCGAGTGACCTACGAACCACTGCGCCAAGTGGTCGTCTAATCGTAAAGTGATTGGCTTCCTGTAGCAATACTATGAGTTTATACGATTGCTAGAATTAAATATTTGGTAAGTACCCACGACACATTTGGCCGTATTCACGAACAATACTTGTCTAAGAAAGGGACCACCTCTATAATGGCGGCACTAGACATGGCGTAGGTATTTGCACAAATATAAAAACAAAACAAACCTACTTTCTTGTGTGTTATGGGTCATTTTGATTTGTCATAATAACGCAAATAGGTATGTATTTGAGCCAATACTCCATCTGAAATGCCACCATAATTATGATGTTTGTCATTTCTAAATGGGCTGCGCGTTCGCGTGCACTGTGAGACCTCATAGCAATGTATGTTAAACACATTGATAGACACGAGTTATGTAAAAAAATTCAGTAGGTAACATTTTTTGGTTGGTTTTAACGTCCTTATATTACACGTCGCGCCAGTTTGTAGATATCTTATTTTTAACCGACTTCAAAAAGGAGGAGGTTCTCAATTCGTGTGTATTTATTATAAAATTATAGGCATTACGATACCTATATACCTAACCTCGGTCCAGTCAAATTGACAAACTATCAAAACCTTATCAGTGTGTTGCACAAACCCTCGCGGCGCCAAGGAGACTGATAACAACATCGAAATTACGCACTTGTAAGATTTCTACATAACTAGGTACCTACCTACTTGTACACTTCACACTACTACATACACACCTGGATTCCTGTTTGAAGAATGCTGAAGATGCCTCTGAATGAGCGCCCTCGCCGGCAGAGGGTAACTTATTTTACAGTACAAAATAGTAGAGGCAATAGTAGAGAATAGTATGGCCTCTTTTTTTTTATTTGTGGGGTAATCCTCATGGATACCCGCACGTCCCACGACTTACCGCCTTGCGACGAGGCCGCAGCCAAGCTTCGCAACATCCGTGACAGAATAGCAGGGCCTGGGTCGACCAAAAAATCCTTTGTAAGATGACTGGCCATGCAGGCATTGGGTTTTAAACACGTGCGAAACTCACGACAGGACCACATAGGAATTTAGGTGGTGTTAATTCAACAAACCAATTCTATAAATGCGTTAATAACACTGTCCGTCTGTTTGAATTATCACGCCTAAACCGCTGAACTAATTTCGATTCATTTTGGCATAGAGATAGATTGAACGTTGGAGAAGGACACAGGCTAAATATTGTAGCGAAAATAAAACTTGAGTGGTGAAATAGGGGATGGAAGATTTATGTATCTTCCCTAATTACATAATTCAACCTATTTACTACTGGTTGTTAAGACAAAAGATAAAAATTGATCTCGTTATTTATTAAAATTATTCAATTAATATCGCCAGGTGACACCAACTGTATGGTCCCAAACTAAGCGACGATTGTACTATGGATACCGTACACAATGGACTGGGGGCGATCCCAGTGACACCAATACCAGGGAAAATTACGAAAAGGCTATTTCCGAAATTTACCTAGACGGGAATCGAACCCGCAACCACCCGGTGTAGTGAGCCGAGCGGCCTACGCTCGAACCACTGCGCCAAGCGGTCGTCATTGTTTATATTTAATACATTTTTTATTATAATTTTAAAGTCTGTCCTGTCTGGTCCTCGTTTATGTGAACTCCCCTAACACGAAGGCTGGATCCCCTTGCTTGTAACGATTGACGTCACAAAGAGAGTAGGCCTTAGTAAAATGACCAGTACAACAGTAGGTACTTATATCCAAACAAATATCGTTCCTACAATTCCTCGAACGTTTCTTCTTAATTGGCACAGCCATTACGGAATATACCGTGACCTTTGACTTTGATAAATTAATTAACAAGCCTTGTAATTATCTCTACAACAAAATATATAATACGGATGTAAAACAAATAGGCAAAGTGCAACCATATTCCGACCTATGGTCCACAGTCCCAAAGTAGTAGGGGGATTTTCGAAAGACATGTGAAATCCGCCAACCCGCACTGGGCCAGCGTGGTGGGTTATGGTCTGAATCCCCCTCGTGTTGAGGGGAGGCCCGTGTCCAGGAGTGGGACGTCAAAAGGGCTAAATTATTATTATTATTATGTTAATAGGGGGCGAGTCATATAGCCATTATTCCGGACACATCCCCCCTCAATGCGAGGGGGAATCGAACCATAGTTCCACCGCGCATTGCTTGAGTACCTAATATTAAAATAAATACAAATAAATAGTACCAAATATCAGCTATAGTATTCCTAAATCATTACATCGCATCGTATAAAACAAAGTCGCTTCCCGCTGTCTGTAAGTCCCTATGTATGCTTAAATCTTTTAAACTACGCAACGGATTTCGATGGGTTTTTTTTAATAGATAGTGATTCAAGAGGAAGGTTTATATGTATAATACATGCATAATACAGTAAAGAAACACTGAGTATTTATGCACCCGTGCGAAGCCGGGGCGGGTCGCTAGTCTATACAAATAAATAAAATTGGAGTGTCTGTTTGTAATATCAAAATAATACCTTTTCACTAAATGCATATGAAAGTACATACGACACCTATAGCAAAAACGCGATTTTTTTTTTGTCTGTCTGTCTGTCTGTCTGTCTGTCTGTCTGTCTGTCTGTCTGTCTGTCTGTCTGTCTGTCTGTGTGTTTGTTCCGGGTAATCTCCGAAACGGCTGGACCGATTTTGACGGGACTTTCACTGGCAGATAGCTGATGTTATAGGAAGTAACTTAGGCTACTTTAATTTTAGAAAAAACAATTAGGGTTCCGCGTAAAAAAATAAAAACACATGAAATCAAAGAGTATCTCCGAAACGGGTGGACCGATTTTGACGGGACTTTCACTGGTACATAGCTGATGTTATAATCAGTAATTTAGGATACTTTTATTTTAGAAAAGCAAAATTAAAAAAAAAGAAAAAAAGGGTCCTAGCTGTCGTGCGGGCTTAGAACGCGGGATCGGGCTTTTTTGTTAAGTTAAATTCCACGCGGACGAAGTCGCGGGCTCAGCTAGTACTATATAAAAGTTTAGGTACCTACTTTGCTCTCTGATGCATACTCTCAAACAACGTTCAAAACAAAGTAATGATTGAATGTTGACGTCGATATTACCTATTAGTCATGCGTATTATAGCAAGCAAAAGTGGGGTCAAGTAATATGATAGTATAATGGAAATTTGCTACTTATTTACGTATTTTGATACTGAAATACCTAAATAAAAGGCTGTTTTCTTTGTTTTGAAGGATTTAAGGAGATAACTAACGTTAAAATAAAATTAATAAATATGTATCGCTAACATACCAACTGTATGGTCCCTAACTAAGTAACGCTTGTACTATGGATACCGTACAGTGGTCTGGGGGTATTCACATCCTTGTTTCACAAATGAATGAATGAGGATGGAAGTTGTCGTTTCCGACATCGGAAACTTTCCGTCAATTGTGAATAGGAGGACAGGAGGCGATCTCATTGACACCCAGATCAGGACAAAGTTCGAAAAGGCCATCTCCGAAATTTGCGCCGGCTTGAATCGAACCCGCAACCACCCAGTGCAGTGAGCCGAGCGGCCTTACCACTACTGCAAGCGGTGGTTACATTAATTATAATTATTGAATCACCATCCAATAAAGTCTAAAGGTCTTAAAGAAAGAAGAAGTTCTTTCTTTAAAAATATGGCCCACCCAAGTTAATAGGTATTTCGCCAGTGTCAAGTAACAAATATCAATAACAAACACAGTTAATAACAATACAATACAAAAATGTGACTTCCAAGAATGTCCACGTTGGAATACCAAAATGGAGGCCAAAGTTGGATATTCAATTGGACGAAGCGAGTTGACAAGTGTTAATACAAGTGTCACTTTTTGATAGAAATAGAACGAAAAAGGTTCAAATTCATGGTGACATTTCTAGCTGTCATTCGATTTTGTGTAAAAAATATTTGTGATGTGCGTAATGCAATCATAGTATTTTCGTCAGTGCCGGATAAGGCAAGCGCGGGGCCCGTAGCAAAGCGCGGGGCCCGTAGTCGGCTACCGAGTGCCTGACATGGATTGTCTTAGTAGGAAAAGTTGTAACGTTTCACGTTTTTGTGACATCAAGTGAATTCAATATACCACATCTTAATAAGTTACACCCAAAAAATTACGCTCAGGCAGAGATGAGTGGGTTTAAATATGCGGGGCCCCCTTTCGCGCGGGGCCCGTAGCAATTGCTACTCTTGCTACATGGTTAATCCGGCACTGCTGTTCGTAGATTATAGGCCGGCCGGCGCTGTCTGACGCAACAACGCATCGCCTTGAGCTTTGAAACTCGCTGACGAAACATACGCGACGGGTTTCCAGTCAAATGCGGTTACAATCAGAATTCACCTGTCAAAATGGACACGCTATCTATACCATAGTGTAAAAAAGATTTCCTTTGGTAACTAAGTAGTACCTAAAACTTCCTTGGGTCACTGTAAATTTATACCATACTAGCTGTGCCCCGCGACTTCATCCGCGTAGTATTGGATTATTGGGTTAAAAAGTATCCTATATGTTAATCCTGGTTATAATCTATTTGTGTTCCAAATTTCATCCAAATCCGTTCAGTAGTTTTTGCGTGGAGGAGTAACAAACATACATACATACATACATACATACATACATCCACACTCACAAACTTTCGCATTTATAATATTAGTAGGATAGATAAGTATAGCAGAGTGAAAACTTTTTTGACGTCTGTGCTAGAAACGCTTTGAGAAAAACGTGGCGGAAAATTTTATAAATTTGGCGATAACTTCTTGAATGTAGCTACCTATTAGTAGGTATTTAAATGTAAAGTTATTTATATTAACATTTAAAAACATGGTCCTAAATAAATCTACTGACTAATATATCTATCATCTAATAATAAATATAATGACGAACAAAATATGTCATTAAGTAATGCAAATGTAATTTAAATGGTAAACATCACAATGACATCTCGTTAGGGAAGCACGTGCGAAAACAAAATCACATGTTTAGATTTCCTAATGACCACCGAACATAATGTGTGGGCCGACAGCGGCTAAGTATTTAATATGACTGGACTATTAATATTCTCAACTAGCTTGTAAGAAAGGCACCTCAAAACCTTGAACAAAGCCCCATAAGTTATTTACAGCTTCACAAATAGTGACGGCCACGGGCCGACACGTCTGTAACCAGTTCTCGGAGACACACCTCTTGTTGATATTTAGTTGGTATTCCGATAATTTTCCACTGGTCCTCAGCATACTGGCACTGGTTCTTAATCATGATAAGTAGTTATTTTAAGGCTAAAGCGCCCATCTAGCCCGCGAAGTTCAAATTTTTTGAGTTCTTTTAGAAATTTTTCAAAATCTGACAATAATATAAGACAAATTTTGTAATTCGCGAAAAAGACCGTGTGCAGTGCATTTATTAATATATCCAACTTACTCTAAAACATTTCAAGAACGACAGCTATCCAGATAATCTGGCATTTTTTGTATATTTAGTGATTTACTAGTATCATATCCACCGTGATAATATTTAGAGTTAAATAAATGTATTAATAAATGCACTGCACACGGTCTTTTTCGCGAATTACAAAATTTGTCTTTTATTATTGTTAGATTTTGAAAAATTTCTAAAAGAACTCAAAAAATTTGAACTTCGCGGGCTAGACAGGCGCCTTCACCTTAAGAACAAAGTTTCGATAACAGAGTATAATAAGTAAGAATAACATTAATATATTCAAAATCCAGAAAACCTAAAACTCAAAATTGTTTTTATTATTGTAAGCCAACAAAGCATTAATCAATAGTCAGAATCTACTTTCTATTGACCTTTTTAGACATTGTTGGATAGAGATTCGGGACCTAGAGAGACCTAGATAAACAGTAGATAAGTAGAAATTAGAGGAGAGAGTTGGTTACTCTAGTATCGTCTCCCTCCTTCCTTCTAGCCATTGTGCCAATTTCATCAGGAATGACATAACCGTCTACTTTGATTAGCCTGATGTTCAATGTATTACATAGTGAGCGGACTTTGTCCGTCTTCCAAGAATCTTTACGAGTGGAAATATTGATAATTGTAACCTAGTTTAGTTAAACTAGTCTAATTTCCCCTATAGCCACCAAAATATTATGACCTTACTCATAATCATACATCGGTAGAACAAACAAATCGATAAAGCGTTGATACTAAAAACAACGCCTTGTTCAATATCGTCATTTATTGCGTGCGTGCGCGCCTACGTCGCGACACACCCGCGCTCTCGGCCAATCACCGCGCGCCATGCGCCCACTCCTCCGCTATATAGCCGCGCGGGCGCAGACTTTTGTGCACATTGCGTTAGCAAACACCACGTCTAATAAATGGGTTATAAATCAAATACAATAGCGTATTATAGATGGTTGATATTTCTATTCAGCTTTAGTAATTTTGATAAAATTTAGTTTGCTATTTTAATTTTTTTGGTACTTAATTGGTAGTTTATTTATTTAAACATGCTGCACTTAAATACGATACCAGAAGATTATGTGAGGAAAGCTGCACAGTGAGTACTGAACATTTTTCTTATTATCTAAGTATACAATTTCACGGAGAATTCCCATGGGAATATAATAATGCAAGGATTTATATTCAATATTAATGCATTCATAAATAATATGGGTTTCGGAAACGGTATAATTGAGATTCCCACGGGAAATAAATAATAGAGTTACCATTTAAAAAACAAAACAGTTGATTACACTCCAATAAGTATAAAAATAAATTAACTGCTAAAATAAACGATGCTCCATTACCCTAATTTGGATTTATCAAACAAACTCTATCATGAAAAATAACATTGTTATTATCACTCCTAAAGCAGGAATTGTAATGATTTTTGTTTTTTCTATTACATTAGTTGTTTCGCCTTTATTGATTTTAATTGACATTAGGGTGGATTGAAGTTGACGAGTCCGCCGGTGATCGACTTTAACATAAACATTATTACGATTTCGTATCGCTTCTCGTTGGCCGTGGTATTGGTAAATCTATCTAAGTAGCATAATAAAAGTGGAATTTCCTTTCACTAACTTAGCATCTTACATACCTATTCTATTTGAGTCAGCCGTTATTAACTGTTTGACAATTTATTTTATCTATTTAACACGTTTGTGTCATCTACTTTGCTTGTTTGAAATAAAAGTTCAAATTAACATGCACCGAGTGTGAATATTTTAGCTATAATTAAAATACCTTTTGATTACACTCGATGATCAAGAACTTATACTAACTACTCAAGTTCTAAGTATTAGCTTATAAAATTCCAATTTATGTTCTCGCCTTATAAAATAGTACTTATAACTCAGTCTAGGTAAGGATATTGTTCGTGGCTAGTGTAGCCCAGACGAATTTGTTTGTAAGTACTTGTGAGAGAAACTTGAAAATCAAAATCAGGCAAGTACTTATATTAGAGGTCTGCTATTTTATTGTTGTGCACGTTGGCAGTTCAAAATTATCTTGGCTTTTATCAAGCATCTTCTACTTTTTGGAAATAAATCTAAATTCCCACGGGAATTTTATACATCTTCGCATGTGGTCACGAGTCACGACGGGACATCCCTAATAGGTACCTAGTAGTAACTTCAAAATAACTAAGAAATTTGGTATGTACAAAATACACTTAAATTTTATCACAAAGTATAAATAGGAAGTAATAAAATAACGATATTAATCACGTTACGGTGCAAAGTACCTATATGAAGTTATCGACAGAATCAACCTCGCGCGTGCTTCACGAGCTGCGATCCCTGAAAACTTAACACGGATACTTTATCGATAAAATGATGCCGCATCCTCGACCTTATGCCTTGGACTATAAGCCTGGAATTCTGGATTTTATTGCATCCTACTAATATTATAAATGCGAAAGTTTGTGAGTGTGGATGTATGTATGTATGTATGTTTGTTACTCCTTCACGCAAAAACTACTGAACGGATTTGGATGAAATTTGGAACACAGATAGATTATAACCGGGATTAACATATAGGATACTTTTTAACCCAATAATCCAATACTATGCGGATGAAGTCGCGGGGCACAGCTAGTGAGGTAATAAAGTCCAACTCGTTAGGTCTGCACTATATTCAAATAAGAGGTTAATGTCACGGCACATTTCCTAGATAACGTAGGGTATATTTTAAATTTAATTATGTGTCTAATTAGCTTCAACAATATACCACTTACTAAAGGCGATACTATTTACGATTGGCGATTTACTATTACAATACAGGACAATAATTAGGCCATGCGGAATCATAATACATAATACAATCGATAATTATTGAGGAATAAATTATGTTTGTTACATCGTATACAATCTTTGTTCTTATAAAATGAAGTCGATGATTCAAAACATCGCGGTCGTGCTTTTAAAACACGCGATCATTGCAGACTTTAAACACGAACGTATTTCAATAAAACTCTGAGTAGGAGATGAGGAATTTTGTTTTTGTTATTCTGTCTGTACTTATCTAAGTACTCACCAGAATGTGTTTGCGCTAAGGGTGCTGTATGCGCAGAGTAGTTGAAGTACCAGCCTGCAAACTAGTTCCAAGAACTCGGAATCAAAGAGTCCTAGAGAGTTGTTTTCCTTAGAAGCCATCCATAAATTATGTCACACGAATTTCATGAATTTTTGGCCCCTCCGCCGTCCTTCTCACAGCTGGTCACATTTGTGAGACCCCCCCCTACCTAGTGTGATGTCACATATTTTGCAATTTTACATCTAGAAATTTATGAAATTAAAACAACAGTGTTCCGAAATTATTTTTATTTCCATTAAATATTTTTTAATAAAATCCATATCAAATCAAACATGTTATTTTTTAAAAATGTGATGTCACAAAATTCCGGACCCCTCCCTACCCCTTGTCACACAATTTCACACTTCGTCGACCCCCTCCCTCCCCCTTAACGTGTGACGTAATTTATGGATGGCCCCTTATTACGATTTTCTCCTAATGATCACCCATAAATAATCTTTCTACTTATCAATAGATCTATTCATAATCTATGCGACTGGAATAATTTTCCTAAATTAAATTTCGGAAATCGCCTTTACGTAATTTTCCCTCGTCTGGGCATCACCGGTATCGCTCTCAATTTATTGAGGGCTGTCAGTATCTGTCCATGGACGTAGATTTGCAAAATGGAACCAATCCACACACATTTCTGCAAACTGAAACCAACCTAGAAACACTTTAGCAAGGGTTGGTTTTGGTCTGCAGCAGTGCATGTGGGTTGAATTCATTCTGCAAAACGATATCCAAGTGTTGCTTATTTTGGGACCTGTCTGGTGTGTGTGGCGATATTTAAATAATTTAAAATACGGTAGGTACTTTTAAGATGCATAAAGTTTTAGTCCTAATTCCGATCCAGTATAGGCCGGAGTGTCTATAAGGAATTCAATAATTATAATCAGTGCCGGATTAAGCAAGCGCGGGGCCCGTAGCAAAGCGCGGGGCCCGTAGTCGATTACCGAGTGCCTGACATGGATTGTCTTAGTAGGAAAAGTTGTAACGTTTCACGTTTTTGTGACATCAAGTGAATTCAATACACCACATCTTAATAAGTTTCACTCAAAAAATTACGCTCAGGCAGAGATGAGTGGGTTTAAATATGCGGGGCCCCCTGTCGCGCGGGGCCCGTAGCAATTGCTACTCTTGCTACATTGTTAATCCGGCACTGATTATAATGTGTGTCTGTTTGTCTGCAGATACGCGCAGGTCGCGTTAGGATGCAGTCGCGCGGCGCACCAGACCGCGCTCCGCGGGACCACCGCAGCCAATCCACAGCTCGCCGCTCTAACACCCAAGGTAGGTGGTATAATCTAGTCCAGTCTCCATAGCCCAGACCTACAGTCCAGCTAGGTACTCAAATGCCCGCCGTAGAGACAATCTAGGGCGCAGCGAGTCTGTGAGGATGACTTGTCTTGATCGTGAAAGCGATTTAAGGCCCAAATACGATCTTCTCTGAACATCAACTTCCACAATGCCCTTCATGAAGCAAAGGATCGCAGCAGATGGAGGGAAATTGTACGGGAGGAACTGATGCAGCGGGGAGTCATGACCCTCAGTAATGAGGAAAACGACACGCGGAGGGAGGAGTAATAAATCAATCTCAAGTCTGAGAGCGTTCTTGGAAATGTCATTCTTATGTCATACCAGTACAAAATTACATGTCAAAAGCGCACTCAAGATCGCTCTCAGACTTGAGATACGATTTATTAATAGGTACCAGCCTGAGACTCTATTAGATGAGGCAGTGCGCTCTCTAATAGAGTCGTGGCGGCGTCGCGACGCTTTCGAAGTGGGGGGCGCGTGCGTCTCGACACCGGCGATGCTGCTGGAATGAAAGAAAGCATAGCCAAAGTCGCCTGCGTCTCGGGTCTTTTAAAAACTCACGACGCCACTGCGACTCTTGTCTGAGCGAGGCCCCTTACTGTTCTTGTTTGGAGCAGGTTCGTGCGTTCGTGGAGCGCAGCGCGGCGCTCTGCCAGCCGGACCACCTGCACGTGTGCGACGGCTCCGACGCCGAGGCCGCGGCGCTGCTGCACATCATGCAGCAACAGGGCACCCTGAAGAGCCTGGACAAGTATGACAACTGGTCAGTACCATTTAATATTGTTACGTACTAGGGGTAGGTACAAATAATGCCGACTACGTGTATAAAGGTTTAATTCGCTCTCCACAAACTTGACAAATACACAGTACTACACTAGTTGACTATCACTAGTTACTCACAACAAACACTGTTCCGAATCACTTAGCAGTCACACGGTATTCCAATATAATCGCCTAGGTCACTGGTATAACACTCTTCGTTCGCTTACTTAAGTTCCGTACACTGTCGCTTCCAAGAAGTAACTCCCTCGCTGCCCGTCGTCAACGCCTTATATACGGAATAAAAATGCGAGCTGGTATTTTCCTGAACATTCTCGGTAGGTATGTAGGTAATAATAATCCCAATCGAATGATCTCGAGACCCACTGTCGGCTTCCCTTTGTATTCGCTCGCGAGTAGGTATTTGCCGCCGCCGTCGCGCCGATCACGCGTTCACTTTATACCTACATACCTACAGTCTCGAACATTCAACTTTTAGAGATCCTTCGTAATTATTCGATGGGGTTCCTCTAGAATAACAATGCGTTTTTGTATCAAGCTGATAAAATAAGGATCCTTCGAGGTATTTGACCAAATAGTTTCTAGGTCGCAACATTACCCCCCTCTTAGTCATGCTCGTCCCGAGCATCATCTGTTCCATGATACCGAGCCAATCTGTCCACATGGACTACCTTTGGCTTTCCTCGAAGTCCCTTCTTAATGCGATAGGTCACATCGTTGATCCTCGTAATAACTGTATAAGGTCCTTCCCAGCGAGCCTGAAGTTTCGGGGACTTCCCTTTTCTGCGAAGAGGATTGTGGAGCCACACCAGTGTTCCTTCTTCAAAACCGTTGGTGCACACACTTCGGTCGTACCGGCTCTCCATCTTTCCCCTGCTCGTTGTCTGCCTACCTTTCCCTGACGCACATACAGTGCATTTACGGCACCAGTCCTCGACTTCTTTCCGATAACACAGCCAATAAAACCGCTGTCGCACCTTAACCAGGGTTTTCTTGAATCCAAGATGCCCACCAGAAACACCATCGTGTATGTGCCGTAGAAGAGGGGTCACCTTACTCCGCGGCACTATCACCTGCATGGTTATTTCTTTGCCGTCCTTCGATTCCCATTTCCTATACAGTACTTCATCTTCCAGAGCCAAACTGTCCCATTGAGCCCAATAACCTTTTGTAGTTGAACTATAGGCGGACACGTCACTCCATTGGGGCCTGTTTCCCCTCTGTTTCCAGTGCAGTATAGGTTGTAGATCATCATCTGCTTCCTGCGCCTTCTTCATACTGACTCCGGTCCATTCATCGTCAGTTCTATGAGTCCTTATGAGCTTGACCTCTTCCCGGACTTCCTTCCTCTGACGATAAATATTACACGGGCGCGATCCTCGTAAACAGACTTCTTGATCAGGAAATCTTAGCACCTCTTTGGCTACATCCAATACACATTTCTGATTCTTCAAGAAATCCAGTCCCAAAATGCAATCATTAGTAATACTTGCAATTAACACTGACTGACGGTATACCCGGTTGCCAATTCTTAACTTGACATCTGTCTCACCGAGGATGGAAACTGGCTGACCAGTGGCTGTCTGCAGACGACACGATGGCGATCGCTTTTCCCACATTATAGTGCGTTTCAGTAGCTCTGGTTTCACAATTGTACGCGATGCTCCTGTATCCACAGTTAAGCCGCAAGGTTGGTCGTTCAAGGTGGCCTCGACGATCAGACTATTCCCATTGCAAACTTGCGTGATGGTAACGGTCGGCGCCATAACTTGACCTTGGGTTTCAGACTCGTCTGGGACCCTTCTCTTCTTCGAAGGACATTCCAGGCGAATATGTCCCTTACCGCCACAACCATAGCAAGTTGGGACAAACCGAGGCTTCCTTTCCTCTTTCACAACCTCCTTAACCTCTCTGACCTCATTTAATTTCGTATCCTGCCGAACAGCCTCCACTTCAAGAGCATGTGCCAGCGCGTTCTTCAAAGTTTGGTGGTGACCCAGCCGTACAAAGGTCCTAACTTCAGTTTCTCTTATGCCATTGATGAAAGCATCCAGCAGAGTCTTCTCAATCATTTCTGGTGCCGATAGGTAAGCACGACGAACCAGCCTTTCCACCTCCTGTGCCCACTGTTGTAGACTTTCATTAGCCTTTTGTTTTCTTTCATGGAGTTGCGCTCGATAAACATATTCCAGGTGTTTTTCACCGTAGCGTGTGTCCAGTGCATCCATCAGAGTCTCCAGCGTCTTTCCTTCAGGCGGCAGATTTTCCAGTACCATTAAGGCATCTCCGCGTAAGGCAAGCGCCAGGGCTGCAAAGGACTGCTCACTGCTCCAAGAATTTCCAATTGCAAGTATTTCAAACTGGTACTTGAAAGCTGTCCACGAAGAAGTCCCATCAAAGCGCGGGAGATCGAGCTTTGTGGCTGATGGTGAAGCTATTGAAATAGGTCCTTGAGTCTTCAGCCTTATCATTTCCTTATTTATTACCTCCAAACGGCTTTCGACGGTCTCATTCTGGATTACCATATGGGTTACCTCCTTATTAAGCACATGCAGGCGGTCTTCCAGAGTTCCTGTCTTTTGATTAACCTCCTCGTTCAGCACCTGCATGCGGTCTTCTAATGTCTTCACTTTCTCACCAAGAATAGTGATTCCAGCGTCGATTTTACCCAAGACCGCTTCCTGATTGGCTTGCATCATTCCCTTGAACTCCTGATTGGCCTCCCTTAGTTCTCTAATCTCTTGCCGGCTAGCCTCCTGGTTGGACTGCATCATCTCCTTGAACTCCTGCCGGGTAGCCTCTTGGTTGGCCTGGATCATTCGCTCGCTGGCCTCTTGATTGGCCTGGATCATTCGCTCGCTGGCCTCTTGATTGGCCTTGAGCATTTGCTGCATAGAGGCCATCAACGCTGCCAAGTTCAGTTCCGAAGAACTACCTGTTGATGCTGCCTCAGCTCCCGCCGAAACACCGGCATCAACTTGACGCTCTTCTTCTTCACGGCTACGTTGACGTGCGGCATCCATCTCGACTTGACGTCTGGTTCGTGGAGTACGCCCTTCTTCGTCTCGCGGTAGTAACGGCATTCCGCTTCTGACACCAATTGTTACGTACTAGGGGTAGGTACAAATAATGCCGACTACGTGTATAAAGGTTTAATTCGCTCTCCACAAACTTGACAAATACACAGTACTACACTAGTTGACTATCACTAGTTACTCACAACAAACACTGTTCCGAATCACTTAGCAGTCACACGGTATTCCAATATAATCGCCTAGGTCACTGGTATAACACTCTTCGTTCGCTTACTTAAGTTCCGTACACTGTCGCTTCCAAGAAGTAACTCCCTCGCTGCCCGTCGTCAACGCCTTATATACGGAATAAAAATGCGAGCTGGTATTTTCCTGAACATTCTCGGTAGGTATGTAGGTAATAATAATCCCAATCGAATGATCTCGAGACCCACTGTCGGCTTCCCTTTGTATTCGCTCGCGAGTAGGTATTTGCCGCCGCCGTCGCGCCGATCACGCGTTCACTTTATACCTACATACCTACAGTCTCGAACATTCAACTTTTAGAGATCCTTCGTAATTATTCGATGGGGTTCCTCTAGAATAACAATGCGTTTTTGTATCAAGCTGATAAAATAAGGATCCTTCGAGGTATTTGACCAAATAGTTTCTAGGTCGCAACAATATCTTATTCGACATATTTCTCAGAAGTGTCATGACGCCAGTAGATCAGTATTCTCTTTCTTGATAATATGTGAGGACATTAGGTACCAGTAGTCCGTAGTGAGAACTTGAAATGACAGGCTTCGTTCCCAAGTGTGATTGCCTCACGTTTAGGCACCTACAACTTTAATATAAGTACATACTGTCCATTTTAACGGTGGTAGGGCCAACCTGGACCCAATAGACAGCAGGTCATATAGAATAAGAAAATCGGCGTATAGTAACGTTTCGTATACGATTAGTGTTAGAACTTGAAGCCAAACCACCTCCCACTCCCAGTCACGTCGGCAACGTGTGACAATGCTAGCCCACTTTGTTATATAAAAAATCTAGCGACCCGCCCCGGCTTCGCACGGGTATTTTTTATCAGTGTTTCTCTCATATTATGCATTTATTATACATTATAAACCTTCCTCTTGAATCACTCTATCTATTATAAAAACCGCATCAAAATCCGTGGCGTAGTTTTAAAGATCTAAGCATACATAAGGACATACAGACAGCGGGAAGCGACTTTGTTTTATACTATGTAATGATAGTTCCTATTTTAAATTAATGTCATTTGCCATGGTCCTTCGAAACAGCGGGTCAAAAGTTACCAGTTAATCAATGAATTAATTAAACAAATAAATCAAATCCATTACTCGGACTTCCCTAATACTGACCTCGATTCCGTTGGGTTCGCAGTGAGATAACTTAGCTATTGAGAGTACAACTTAATAGTAGAGTATTTACGTACGTAGAGTAGGTACTGTTCCATGTTTGAACCTAAGTAAAGGTGTCTATTTAATCTTTGTTTGTGCTGATTTTTTTCTTTCTTTGTTAATGTCTATGGTGGCTGATGGTATGTGACCTTCTTTGTCCTCGCAGCTGGCTGGCCCGCACGGACCCCGCGGACGTGGCCCGCGTGGAGTCCCGCACCTTCATCTGTTCAGCGCGGGAGCTGGACGTGGTGCCCGCGGCCCGGGCCGGCCAGAAGTCAGCGCTGGGCAACTACATCACGCCGGCTGATTACGAAAAGGCCGTCGCTGACAGGTTCCCGGGGTGCATGAAAGGTGAAAAAGTCTACAAACAAGCAAACGACCCACCTGATGCTAATGCTCGCAAGTTGCTGACCTGAAGGGGAGTAGGATAGAAGGATGGGAAGGGGGGAGTTGGTTGCAGCCTCAGATAAATATTAATCAAAACTCATACTTGAGGCATATAAGTTAAAGTACTTACTAACCTTGTCCTTTACCTACAGGAATTCTGATTCCCTCCGTTAGTTAGGGAGAGCATTTACACCCATCCCCTCCAGTGTCCGCGCCTGTATCTACTGCCACAGTTATACTAGGTGAAACAAAAAGGGTACCTATACTATTTTTTTGCAACTTTACTTTGCAAATCTAAAACTATCGGCTTTGAGGGACAGTTGTAGTACCAAAAGTTTTGTTGACTTGTGAAATCTGTCAACAGCTGTATTCCTGTAACACCTTTTGTTTTTCAAGTTTCCTCCAAAGCTGATGGTTTTAGAATGTCAAAGTTAAGTTTTGAGAAATAAAATACCTATACCCTTTCTGTTTCAACCTGTATAAAGCATCTACCTATACCGTCGTACATTTGACCCAGATCGCACGATGTACGTGATCCCGTTCTCAATGGGTCCAGTCGGATCCCCGCTGTCCAAGATCGGAGTGGAGGTGACGGACTCTCCATACGTTGTGTACTCCATGAGGGTCATGACCAGGATGGGTGAGTTCTATAGTCACTTTTACTATCCTACAGGGAGAACTGTACTTAGGAGAGACTTACAAACAGTACAAGCTATAAGTTCGACAAGCTGCAACCCTTTGCGTGTCGACAGTGATACCTAATTATATCTAAAAATAATAATAAATCTCGCCAGACTGACACACCAACTGTATGGTCCCAAACTAAGCAAAGCTTATAGTATGGGTACCAATGGACTAGGGGAGATCCCAGTGACACCCATACTTGGGCAAATTACGAAAAGGCCATTTCCGAAATTTGCCCCGGCGGGGTTCGAACCACTGCGCCAAGTGCTCGTCAATGGGACTACGTAATTGACCTTTAGGACATCGTCCACAATTCTATGACATCGACTTACTATGTTGTCTACGTCTTAAATCGTCCATTCTCCTAGATCATCCACTTCTAGAATTGTCGGTTTTAATAGCTACAACCTACCACAGGTGCCAAGGTGCTGGAGGCGCTGCGTCAGGACGAGCAGTTCGTTCGCTGCCTGCACGCGGTGGGCGGCGGCGGCAGCGCGGGCTGGCCCTGCGACCCCCCGCGCACCATCATCCTGCACCGCCCCGCCGACAACGAGATCGTCTCCTACGGTCAGTTGACCACTGGCGACAATATCCCTTTCCTTCTTTTAACCGCTCGAATCTCGCTCGACTTGCACTCTTACGTCAGGGGAGCTTCCATCCTTCTTCAAATTCATATGCAAAAGCTCAATCTTTCTGTCATTTGTGAACCCTCCCCCCACTCTCCAGTTTTGACAGTTCACCGTAATCCACTGTCCCATTAAGGTTACTCATTTCAATTAATAAAAGATGGTGTACATTCTGAGGACAAGATTCAACAGAGTTATAACAAAGCATAACTCTACACTTACCAGACTGAGTCTGCTATGGCCAAATTCAGTTTGACTTGCCATTTCAAACTGAATTTGGCCATAGTATACTCGTATTTATCCATGGTATTTCATGGCAAATTTATTATTTGCAGGCAGTGGTTACGGAGGGAACAGCTTGCTGGGTAAGAAGTGCTTCGCTCTGCGGCTGGGTTCTGTGATCGCGCGCCGCGAAGGCTGGCTGGCGGAGCACATGCTGGTAAGTTTAGGCCTTCAGGGCCAAAATGGCCAGTTCCCCAAAATGTTTACTCTCTCGAACATTCCCAAAATGGCCATCTTCCTAAAATGGGTACAAGTTTTTGCAAAATGGAGAAGGAAATGTGGTCATTTTTGGTAGCCAGTGGTGTGATAACACCCTAATAATAATTAGCCCCTTTGATGTCTCACTCCTGAGTACGGGCATCCTTTCATTGCAAGGGTAATTGGAAGTCTAAACAAAGCTTAAAAGGTCCTATAACTCCTCCAGATCGTGGGTATAACGGACCCGCAAGGCCGCAAGCGCTACATCGCGGCCGCGTTCCCCTCCGCTTGCGGGAAGACCAACCTGGCCATGATGACGCCCACGCTGCCCGGGTACAAGGTGGAGTGCGTCGGCGACGACATCGCCTGGATGAAGTTCGATGACAACGGAGTGCTGAGGGCTATCAACCCAGAGAACGGCTTCTTTGGCGTAGCTCCTGGTTAGTAGCCACCCATATTCAGTAACGGCTTTCCTTTAAGGCCTACTGGGCCCAAGCCTAGGTCGGCCAGATATTAAGGGCGGGTAATTTTGATAAAAGTTGGCAACAATAATTAATATTAATTAAACTGCTAATCCGCCTCAGCCCATATTAAATATAAGGAACCTATTTTATGAATGCACGATATTTTGAATAGCGTATTAGTAAATGTTAAAGATTTGTTACTTAAGGTGGAGGCGCCTGTCTAGCCCGCGAAATACAAAATTATCGAGTATTTTTATAGTTTATCCAAAATCTGAAAACATTTAAGACAACATTTTGTGATTTGCGACAAACACAGTATGCAGTGCGTTTATTAATACATTTATTTTACTCTAAATATTATCACGGTGGATATGATACTAGTAAATCACTAAATATACAAAAATTACCAGATTATCTGGATAGCTGTCGTTCTTGAAATGTTTTAGAGTAAGTTGGATATATTAATAAATGCACTGCATACGGTATTTGTCGCGAATTACAAAATATGCCTTTTATTATTGTCAGATTTTGAAAAAAATCTAAAAAACCTCAAAAAATTTGAACTTCGCGGGCTAGATGGGCGCTTTAGCCTTAACTACCATAAAAAATCTGATTGTACAAAATATATGTTGGTTTGTACAGCTGGTTTTTGGCAAGTGATTTCATAAAAGGCCAGGGTGTTAGACAGAAACCCATCAGATTATATTTGTGGTACGAAATAATCTTTAGCATTTAATGAGAGGCGAAGCAAAATTACGTGCATTAATAAAATAATAACTTATTTTAACAGACAAAAATTACAAAAACAATTTATTTAAATAAATAACACCTTAATATATTTGTTTTCAGGCACTTCCGAATCCACAAATCCCATAGCAATGTCAACAGTATTCAAAAATACAGTGTTTACAAACGTAGCGGAGACCAGTGATGGCGGAGTATGGTGGGAGGGAATGGGCACGGCCCCCGAATCCCTGACCGACTGGAAGGGGCAACCTTGGGACCCCAGCAAGAAGACCCCGGCTGCCCATCCTAACTCTAGGTAGGCTTTATGAGTTTTAATGACATGCTTGCAAAGAAAATGCCGATTTGAGGTCTATGGTTTTTGGTGTTGCTAGTGTTATATTGTTAACCTATATTCAGGGAATAATATAGGTAGTTAGGGAAAAATAAAAACGAATACACAGCAAATTTAAATTTGACTATATATAAATGATCACTCACAATCACTCATTGAATATCAACCATTTTAGATTCTGCACCCCAGCGAACCAGTGCCCAATAATCGACAGTGATTGGGAGAGCTCTGAAGGTGTTCCAATTTCTGCCATCCTGCTTGGCGGACGGCGTCCAACTGGTGTTCCATTGGTTGTGGAATCCAGGGACTGGCAACATGGCGTCTTCATGGGCGCTTCGATGAGATCTGAAGCTACTGCTGCAGCGGAACACAGTGTGAGTGAATATTTTAATTATTTTTTAAACCACATTTTCTTTTATTAAATGTTACTCTCAGAATTCTATTTCATTCTTAGAATAATCCAATTATTTGATGTTCTAAAATCCTATTCTTTTAACAGGGTAAAACAGTTATGCATGATCCTTTTGCAATGCGTCCATTCTTTGGATACAACTTCGGAGACTACCTCAAACATTGGTTATCCATGCCACAGGCAGGACGCAAGATGCCTAAGATCTTCCACGTGAATTGGTTTAGAAAGAATGACCAGGTAAGATTTTAGTTTAGTTACTAGCTGTGCCCCGCGACTTCATCCGCGTAGTATAGGATTATTGGGTTAAAAAGTCCTATATGTTAATCCCGGTTATAATCTATCTGTGTTCCAAATTTCATCCATATCCGTTCAGTAGTTTTTGCGTGAAGGAGTAACAAACATACATACATACATACATACATACATACAATACATACATACATCCACACTCACAAACTTTCGCATTTATAATATTAGTAGGATTTATTACTATATACATCCATTCTCAGCATTTATAAGAAGCTCTTCATTAATAACCTCATCTTTTATTTTCAGGGTAAATTCCTCTGGCCTGGTTTCGGTGAGAACTCCCGTGTTCTCGATTGGGTGCTTCGTCGCTGCGACGATGAGCCTTGCTTCACAGAAACTCCCCTTGGATACATTCCTACTGAAGGAGGTCTAAACACGAAGAACTTGGGACCTATCGATATGAAGTCACTCTTTAGTTTACCTAGGGACTTCTGGCTGCAAGAGGTATATTTTTATATATTCACGATTTTAGACGTTTATTTCAATATTGTTTCAAGCCTTTAAAATTTTTATTCGTTGTATCTTTTCAGGCTGAAGCCATCGAAAAATATTTCAAAGATGAAGTAGGCGAAGATCTGCCAAATGAAATGTGGGAAGAGCTGAATAGACTCAGGAAAAACGTTCAACAATCATAAATTTCATACCAAAGATTCGACTAAAAGCATTTATTTAAGTTTTGGAATGTAAAAACCATATTTTTACATAGTGTATCTAACGCATTCCTTAATTTAGTTTAATTAAACTGTCCCGCTTATCGTATATCTTAAAGAAGAGATTCAGCAAGAGATTTCATTGAGGATGGCTTCAGAAAACGTATCCATAGACATACGAAGGCTGTGTTATTTAATGTTTTAATGTAATTACATTTATGTGTATAATGTATTATAAATAAGTTATATTGTGAAATAAATCGTATTATTGAACTAATTTATTCATTGAATCTTGTTCACAACACATAATTTTACAAAGAAATGCATCATTTTTTGTTAAGGCTGAATGCTTATCGGATATATCTGTTAAAGTCCGTCTCACGAAAGAAGTCCTCCAGACGCGGCGCCACAGTCATGCGACGAAATTTTGTTAACCTCCATTATTTTAGACTCCCCAAAAACTCAATGTTTTATCACTGTAGGATGAATTCAATTTTATTATTACAGTAGTTTATTGAAATTTATATACATGAAAACAGTTAAATATAATAGATTGACGTCGTAACGAAAATTAGTTCCACTTATTGCCGTAGGTCTTCTTTCGTGAGACAGACTTTACTTCATATGTTTAGCAGAAAATACTCTCACACCATTTTGCGTTGACGCTCGTGCGTATTTCGTTAAAAGAGCATTAACGTTTAATTTTTCTGTTGCGTAACATCTGAAAAGGCCAGAAATAATAATGATTCAGATACACCAACAACATTGAAGTTAATGGAGCTGTAGCAATTATTAAAACGAAAAAAACACTCACTCTATATACGGAGATATTTGATCAACTGTCCATTTGGTCTTAGTTTGAAATAATACTTTGAATCGTTCATTAATTTCTTCTGGCAGATCACTTTCGGCAAATCCCCAAACAACATGTGGTGTTGTTGATTTGTCCACTAACGCTATTCCAGACAACAATGACTCCTAAAACCGTAAAAAATTAGATTAAAAAAATAAACAATATTTCCAACTACAGTACTTTATCTCCTAATAACTTACGTCTGTAATCATTCCTTCAGGTACGGAATCTCTCCACGCTTGTAAAAACTCCGCTAAATTAAATTTCCCAGCGCTTTTCAATAACACTCTAGCCAGGAACCTGCACACTTTGTCCTGGTTATAGCGGTAATACTGCATATTATCCTCTAAAACAGACTCTGATGTATAAAACCTGAACATCGCTTCTAAAATAGGTAGCGGGACAAGTTCTTTCAAGCTTTCCAGAGTTATTTCTTTCGATATTCTATCCAAATCCCATGAATTTTCATCAATAAGATCCAACATGTAAGACAAAACGCGAAACTCGTAATCGAATTCGAGTAGTCTATAGTATCCATCTATTTGTATCGCTTGAATCTTCTCAAATTCTACGTCAAGTTCCGCTTTAGAAGCTTGGATTTGGTCGAATATTGCATCATAATTTAATAACTTTGATTTATCCAAAGCATACTCTAATTCTAAACCCTGGAATTTAGAAAACTCTAATAATTTACACAACTTTGATAACTTAGGTTTACACGGCTTCAATTCGTAGTACGTAAAAAATGTATTGACGATGTCCTTATGTTCTATTTTTCTTGGAGACTTTGCCCCTTCGTCTGATTCAGTGGATTTATTTAAACTAGCATTTGATTTATCAAACGAAGTATCGGAGTCGCTTTCCATAGAATTGTTGGCAAAGGTTTCATCAAGGCCGGTAGAAGCAGCGAATAGTAGTTCAGGGACAAGTAGAAGGCTGTTGGAAGTCTCAGCTTCTTTTACTTCGTATGTTTTATTACTTGTGCATAATACAACATTTTCGTCAGGGTCCCCTGTAACATAGTATTTTTGATCAGGCCTTATGTATTTGTGAAAACACTAATGGACACATTTAAAATGTAGAATTAAGTTTACCCTTGAATAGCAGCTGATTTCCAGATTCTATTTCTTTCAGAAGATTATCATCAAGCAACATGAGCCTCAAGTTATCATTGTGTTTGCTCGCCTCAGGGAATCGCAATATTTGTGTAACTTCGGTTAGCTCGGACTCATGAAGCTTAGCAGTTTTTATTATTTTTCTAACATCCTCTGGAGTTCTGGTTTCCCTGTAATAAAACTGTTTAATTATTATTGTACCTACTATATAAGGATACCAAGAGTTCCTTGTCTGAGATATCAATCAACGTTACAAAATATTGTATAAACAATGGAAATATTTCTTATCTACCTAGCAACACCGAAAAAATTATAAATAAAATGTCTATGAGTAATTTTGACATTGACGTAAGGATCAATCAAATTCGATTTTCTGCAAATTTGTCGTGATTTTCGAATCACGTTTTAGTTTAGAATACCTAGATTATTATAGTGAAATAATTACAAAAAAAAAGAGTAAAATGTCGCTCTTTGGAGATATATTGTCGCTGAACAAAAATGAAGAGAAGCCGACCCAAGCGGGGTCGAATTTATCCCCCTATTTGAACTTCGATCCACATTACATCCCGAAAATGCAACCAGAATTCCTTTATCCTGATGATAGCCACATGGCTTCAACTGCTCGAAGGTCTAACGTAGCTCTACCCATCATAGGAATGTCATTTATGACTGGCTCAGGTAATGAGATGATGAAATTATGATTCGGTATAACCTCCAAAATATTAATGATTTTACATAACACTGCGCTGAGCCTACTATCGGTTCGGCGAGACGAATGTATCTACCAGTTTATCTGTTTACTGTACCACCGAGGATACTGCGTAATTAGATCATACATATTTTTTGGGAAATATAAGTAATAATGGTTAAATTGACTGTTTGTTTAGACATATGTATTTATACAATGGGCATTTCCTTGCTGCTCAGGAGTGACTATAGCCATCCAAACAATAAACAGTTTTAGAAAATGCATCCCCTAAGGGGGGTAAAACAGGCAGTCATCATAAGATACAACAACATGAATTGTTGTGAAGTAGGTACAACAGAAAGATTTTGGTTTCCAAAATGGATGGTCACATTTTTGTATTGTATTGTTATTAATTGTGTTTGTTATTGCTATTTGTTACTCGACATTGGCAGAATCACATTGGGCTTGACCCAATGGAAATAGATAATGTAATCCACCATTGCAGCTCAATAGAAATGTATGCTGTTGTATCTGTTAATGTTTATTTAATTCTGTTTTCAGGGCTGGGTGGCATGACTGGCTTATACAAGGGGTTGAGGGCAACGACACTGGCCGGACAAGTGGGTAAAGTCAGACGAACACAAGTCATCAACTATGTTATGAAACAAGGTATGTTTATGAAAATAATAATAACTAGCTGTGCCCTGCGACTTCATCCGCGTAGTATTGGATTATTGGGTTAAAAAGTATCCTATATATTAATCCCGGTTATAATCTATCTGTGTTCCAAATTTCATCCAAATCCGTTCAGTAGTTTTTGCGTTAAGGAGTAACAAAAATACATACATACATCCACACTCACAAACTTTCGCATTTATAATATTAGTAGGATATACATTTTTGACGAGCGCTTGGCGCAGTGGTTCGAGCGTAGGCCGCCTGGCTGCACATGTGGTTGCGGTTTCGATTTCCGCCGGGGCAAATTCCGAAAATGGCCTTTTCGTGATTTGCCCAGGTCTGGGTGTCACTGGGATCGCCCCCAGTCCTTTGTATGGTACCCATAATACAAGTGTTGCTCAGTTTGAAATATAAGTTGGTGTTTGTCTGGAAAAAAAAATTGCCAGACTGATACCCCAACTGTATGGTGCCAAACTAAGCAACGCTTGTATTACTCACCAAACATAGCTTAAATGCTTGATAGAACTACAAAATTATCATTAGAAATTGAGTACCTTGCTTGAAACTCAAAACATTTATTTTGTTTAGTGGCACTTACAAAATTGTCATTTTTATCTTGAGTCTACAATCTCAACTGAAAAGATTACTTGTTTGTCACGTAATTGGACCTACTTTTGCAAAATGGAACCAACCCACATGCACTACTGTATACCAAAACCAACCTTGTGTTAGGGGTTCTAGGTTGGTTTCAGTTTCCAGAAGTGTGTGTGGGTTGCTTCCATTTTGCAAAAGTAGGTCCAACTGCAAAGGTTGCATATCAACAGTGTTCTGAAGAACTTGCATGTCAAAATAACTTTGATCATGTTGACTTGCTCTGTCTAATTTCATTGGAGAAAGGAATTTTGTCTTCCTGGCATGTCCTGAATAACATTGAAACTATATCATAAGCAAACCCTTTCTTATAACACAAATGATGGTAATACTCATTTCATGAACAGACGAGCGAGCCAAATGCAACATCAGCTTGTTAAAGCTGCTAGTGGCAATGTAACACATAATATTCAAATTTCAGGCACAACCACCGGCTGCACCCTCGGCATCATCGCCTCATTCTACTCGTGCATAGCCCTCGGGGTCACCTGGGTGCGAGACAAGGAGGACACCGCCAACACATTCATTGCTGCGGCCACCACCGGCCTCATATACAAAAGCACCTCAGGCCTTCGGTCCATGGGCCTCGGTGGCGCCGTTGGACTGACCTTAGCCGCCGTATACACCCTTATAACCGACAATGATAATATTTGGAGCAAGGCTCGGTATAACAGATTGTGATCCAATCCGCCTATAGATGTAAATAGACTGTTATGTTTAATTTTGTTATAAAATCGCCAAAGTGAACGCAGTAGGGTTTATTTTTCCATGCCCGTTGTGTTCGAGGTTTTGTTGTGCTGGGTTATCCATAAACTTTGTTGCTGTAGTAATTGGAGCAGAGCCAGCGCTGAATCCACACTTGTCCATGCTAAGTGGATATATACAAGGTGTAAGGGGCATGGTATCGGAAACTGATACCATGGATACAACTCATGATTCTTGACACCCAGAGTTGGAATTTTCTGTTGATTCGCCATGAATTATGCTACCTTTTTGAGCCCCGGCATTGTATAGTTGAATTTAGCATGAAATTATTATACATATCTATCACAAGTGATTTGAAGTAAATTAATCAATAATTACTATTTTTAACATAAACTGCAATGGAAATCATAACTCAATACGCTCGAGCACGCATTTTATGCTAAAATCAAGTTTTTTTTAGCATAATTCATAAAAATATCGATGAAAAATCATCTCCAGGGGGTCCAGAATCATGAGTTGAATCCATGGTATCAGTTTTAGTTACTGTACCCTTTACACCCTGTATAGCTTAAATTCGTTCCAGAGAGACTTTTGAGAGCCTAGAGAGGTTTTTGTTGTGACTAAACGATATGCTTACGACCGCGGGTCGCAAACTGCGATCATTAACTCTAAATAATAATCTTTATGGTTCTAATTTGCGTGCACGAAATAAATGTATCCAATTGATTACCATAATTATGAATGTCATATAAAGCTGGTCTAGAGATATGAGTGCCATATTTAATTTTTATTTTGAGTTTATTTAAAAGGTTAAACAAACCATTTGGTTATTTAAGGTTTTTAAAGAGGCATAGCAACCAAACATGGCCTATTCTGATTTTTGTACAACCATCAAAAGTCAGAACTTTTATTTACGATGTTCCATAAAAGTTTATACTGTGTGATATTACATGAACACTGATAATTCTGCTCTGGCTTTATCATAATATTAATACTAAATACGGTTGTAGTAAAATAATGATAAAACTGTTTGAAAAATCATACTACATTTGTCTTGCTCAGCCATTACAAACATGACAAGAATGCAAATAGTTAGTTTGTGTACCAATGTTTGTCAATCTGCATCATTTTAGAAATAAAAAATCCTCAATCTATGGCAACTTGTTTATGGATAGCAATTCCTGAATAACGACATGTTCCCGCCTTGTCGTACCAGGAGATAGCAGACATTAACGATAGGTACCTACGTTAATAAAACGAATTATTTAAAAAATAACACGTATTTTATTTTCCATATATTGACGTACAATAGTGCACGTTTGTACAATGTTCTATATACAAGTCGTTACGATGGGATATGTTGTAGGTAATTAGTGGAGATAGCACAGACCAATAAGCCATAGACGTCGCTTAGCCAGGCACCCCCCACTAGACTAACATATGCATTGCCACTATTTGTCACTGCGTATGTTTGACCGCATCTGACGTTTTCCTTGGTCCCTTCACGGCTCCATCTTGAACGGACCAATGAAAATTCACCGTCTTTCCCCGATAGGCCCGGCGCACGCCGCTGGAAGCGCGATTGAAGACCACAATTTAATATAAACCTTAACTACCTTGACATACGGTCGCTTGAATAAATTTGCTCGGAGCGCCCTCGAGCTACTACAAGAGCATACGCGCGACTGCTCATACATACCATATGTCAAGGTAGTTAAGGTTTATATTAAATTGTGGTCTTCAATTGCGCTCCGCCGCGCTTCCAGCGGTGTGCACTGGGCCATACCCCGCCTACTATTGACGATTTCATTCTCATACAATAGTGGGCGTAAGCGGTAGCCATTTTTGCAGATAGTCTTATTGGTCTGTGGGAAATAATTATGAATTTAACACAATGAAAATGATGATTTTAAAGGCCGGAGCCGAAGTCGCGCCTATTTGGATAATCCTTAAAAATATTAGTGGTTATTAAATTTTTACGGATTAGGGGTGTAAGGTAGTACGAGTTTTCAAATACCGATTGAGTGATCTAACGTCACCATACATTCACCAGTGGAGCAGAACGTTTCCGCTAGGGGCGCGCTGGGAAATGTTTGAACAAGTTTGTTCATTCGGTATTTCGAGTTGTCAAATCTTGTACTAGCTAACACCCGAGGTTTGAAAAAATACACTTTTCTTTTGATTTAGGAAGGCATAGGAAAAATGATCAAGCAATTTTTTGATGTGAATACAAACCGCTTCGATTATTAATTCAGAAATAAATATCGAGATACAACGGGCTGCCATGAGAATCTATTTACCTAGGTACTTATTTAAATAGGCATTGTGATGATTTCACCAAAATAAACTTGAGCAAACTGTGCCTTTCAGCAAAGGTACAGTTAAAAAAAAATACCTACAATTTATTTGCCACAATCATTATCTGATTCATATGAGTAATAATTACTTTTTGGCACCCAATTCAATATGAATGGAAAAGTAGGTAATTTCGTTCATGATCAAAGGATTATTATTTAACTATATACCTAGTTACAACATTTATGTATTTCTAAAGCCATAAGTAATATAATAACTATAACAAAATTTGTCAGCAAAAATACATGATTATTTGTATGAACAAATAAATGGCGGTAACATTTATATTTATCTAAACAATATTTTAAACTATGATAGTAGTGGCGAACGATTAGAAGTAGCAAAAATATTTCCGCCATTGATATTACATGTTTTCAAATATGAACCAGTAAGCGGAGTGGCCAGCGTAGAAAATCCACCAATGCCGCTCATAACGTTCTTGACGGGCAGAAAATACAATTTCGTGATTGGCGGATTTTCTCGCTGTAAGCCTACTATCTACTCGTACAACGTACAGCCTAAGATTACTTTCAGGATACCTTCAAAATCAGTTTATTATGACATCACTTAGCCTTAGCGCCAAAGCTTACCATACACTTGACGTATCTGTACGTTTCAAGCGAAACAAGTCTCTTGTACGTGTTACCTATGGTCCGTATTCTCAAGTCTGACAGCTATCTTGGAAATGTCATTCTTATGTCATACCAGTACAAAATGACATGTCAAAAGCGTATTCAAGACCGCTCTCAGACCTGAGATGGATTTATTAATACGGGACCTAGTTGTTCAGGGTATAGGTAGGTGTCGCTACTATCTTCACCAACTCGTGAAAACGTGTGAAATTTTAATATTGACAAAGTCCGTTCCAATTTTGGCCATGATAATAAATTGATGGCAACTATGTGAACACATCTATCTCAACAGCTAAGCAAATATATGCATTATTAACATTTATAGGAAGTTTTAGTACATTATTAAGCGATATCCTTATATAATACAATTATCTTTCTTTATTCGGTTTTATCTTAGCGTGTGTACCTGTCTAAAAGATAGCTATTTATCTCTTATCTAACATCAATAATACCGTTAAGTAGCGGTAATAGACAGATAAAACATTAAGATGGGATTATTGTGTTGATAACAATTAGTACGATCAGATAATAAATTAAGAAGTCTTATCCGCAAGTAGGTATTTCCCGACTATAATTGGATGCATATTAGAAATTTGGAACGAACCGACGCATACTCCACCAAGCCAAAACTAACTCTAGCGAGAGTGGATGTAGGTTGGTTTCAGTTTGCAGAAGTATGAATGCTTGGATGTATTCTGCAAGACTACAACCAATTACTTTATCTCTCTGAATCCAGAGAAATGAAATAGCATCACCGAACTAGCTTTAAATCTAAATAAATCGTGAATTCAAAATCAAATAATAAGCAGATTTAATAAATACGTTGTAACAGAAAGGCTATACTTTTTTTTCAAAACTTAACTTTGTAATTCTAAATCTATCAGCTTTGGAGGAAACTTTAAAACCAAAAGGTGTTATAGGAATACAGCTGTTGACAGATTCCACAAGTCTACAAAACCTTTAGTACTTCAACTGTCCCACAAAGCCGATAGTTTTACATTTACACAGTAAAGTTGCAAAAAAATAGTATACCCTTTTTGTTTCACCTAGTATAATGCCTCTAAAAATGCCAGTGAATGATCTATTTTGATTACCAAGCTAAAGGTACAATCGATTCAGAATATAAATAACTTTGTTTAATTAGTGTTTGTCAACACTATTGTCACTCCTGGCCTGAAATATTAACGGTACAACTAGTATTAATTAACTGGTAGAAGATCAATACCGGGTGATAAAAAGCAGGTATCAGCTATGCGTGGAATTTATCTGAGTAGTTAACGCTGAAGAAATCAATCCCCTTCTGTTGTATTTTAACAGTAAGTAGGTATATTAAATGACGGATGATTTTTATTCAGGACATGATAGTTCAGAACTTTATAAGTTATCAAGGCATCGTCGTTAACTATTAAAAGCATCTGTCGTTATTAATTGTCAATCTCTGCTCTCGTGGTGCATTATCAAGTTCGTTCTTCGAGGAATAGGAGGTAGGAGGGGGGTCTCAAATGTGACCAGCTGTGACAAGAACGGGGGAGGGGTCAAAAAATCATTAAATTATGGATGGCCCCTTATTGAAATTCAGTTCCAAAGTAATTGCATCTGAATCGCTTCCCAATTGCCAAATTGATTGATATTGTTACCGGCTCAGTCCCAACCACACTTCAATTATAACGATACCGGTCATAGTATACTGGAGTGGCTGATAACCGAATTATATTTTATTGAATTGCAGTTTTATCTTGAGGACCTAATAATAATAACTATATGATAATTCAAATATACAAGTCGCTCGCTCGTTAACCTAATATTTTTGCGCCATTGTATCGAGTCAAGAGTCGTCGGAAAAATCTATAGAGTCTTCACCATTGTTTATGATGTATAAAAATATCATGGGGATTTTATACATCCGCAAATTGGATATAATAGATGCCTGCCAATCTCAAGTCCACGTTACCTATATTATTATGTAGGTACCTACTTAGTTATAAAAAAGCAATAACGTCTAGGGACGCCCGAAAGAAGCGAAGCTTTATAGTATAAAACGTAGGGCGCCGCAGCTGCCACCTTGTATACCTATAATATATAAGGTATGACGTCATCGTGTAACGCAACTGACGCTTAGCACGGATAGAGTGGCTACACGGCGAGCGCCCCGAACGTCCGAATAGTACTTCGCTTCAAAAACACTCAGTTAAATTGACTTGATAAATTACGCTTGTTCTATCTGTCTACGACCAGTTACTAAACCGATTTACGACAATAAACTTCAAGCACGCGCCTCGATACATACTTACTCAAATATTCACTAATCTTATTAGGTAGGTAGGTACACATAGAGTAGAACTACTTAATGTTATTATTATTCTATTTATCGGTGCATTTCGACCGCTTACGCCATATTATCGATTAATAAAGTTTTACGAATGACATGAAGGTGACAAAGTCAAATTCGATGCAATTATAATTAATTAAAATAAAAAACATCTTGGACGAGATTTAACATTACAATCTTAATACAAACAAGTTAACATAACATTAACTGATTAATCAAACACTATCAAAAAGCTATTGCTAATTAAGTGGACTTAAATAGCAATTGTTTTCTGATAGCAATGTTGTTGCAATTGCAATTAGATCATAAGCCTGCGGGATTGTCACTATAGGTAAATAAATATTGGATTAAATTCTCTTTGTTACACACCCAACCAACCCAATTAAAATTTAACCCTAAAATTTAAAGTTTAAATTAAAACTGACCGCTATGGGATCTGGCCGTCTCTGATATAGGTACCAAGGATTTAGTTAGGGGATTATAATTCGTAGTTCTCTAAAGCAATCAATCAAGGGTATATTTAGAGTAGCTACAGCCGGGTTGCAAAATTTCAGGGCTCTAATTCTGTTAATTTAAAACCAGTTATAAACAATTGGTCATTAATATTAATATTATCATCGTAAATCGTGAATTATTGGCGATCGAAATGTTGTTAACAAGAGGACTGTGAACAGATCGTACACCATATGTAGTTTTGTTTTCAATTGACCACCGCTTGGCGCAGTGGTTCGAGCGTAGGCCGCTCGGCTCACTGCACATGGTGGTTGCGGGTTCGATTCCCGCCAGGGCAAATTTCGGAAATGGCCTTTTCGTAATTTGCCCAGGTCTGGATGTCACTGGGATCGCCCCCAGTCCATTGTACGGTACCCATAGTACAAGCTTTGCTTAGTTTGGGACCGTACAGTTGGTGTGTCTGTCTGGCGATATATAAAATTAACAGTCTTAGATCCCAGTTTAGAGCCCAGTTTAGGTGCAGTTGATACAACTGCATTGGAACTGATCTTCCTGACTTTGTCAGAATGATAGTAGACTTGCGGTCACATAATACCTATACCTACATTATTGTACACCTAAATTATAATCGACGCAGTTTCATAATATCAAACCGTTATCTACCTTATACAAATAGACATAAGCAGCTATATCAAGGTTCTATACCACGGCCTACGAGAAGCGATACGAAATTGAAATAATTTTGGATGCCTAGCCAAATAGGACGGCCATTTTATAAAGTCATGGTTCATTCTGTGTCGGGAATCGTAATGTTAATTAGAGATAAACGAAGGCGAATCGTTAAAAACAACAAATGTAACAAAATTTCGCATCGTTTCTCGTTAGTCGTGGTACTTACTTATAGTTATTTTAATAGACTTATTATTATGCAGAGATATGGAAATTGTACAAGGAATAATTTAGTCACGGTAAACGATTGGTACCGCGTACATTTTTCGTGCGCGAATGTTTATATAATAATAATGTAAATAGCGATATTAAGCGGAAACATCTTGAAAGATATGGAGCAGCACGAAGGTCATTTCAACTTGAGTAATGATAGGGTCGGACGGAATACAGACGAATTGCTCAACACTTTGGGCAACCTGTTTAACGATAATGCCCGCTTTGCAAGAGACAAACTCGCCGATCATTTAACGTAAGACTGATGATCGAAGTAAGTAAGACTATAACTGGACCGATTTCAAAATCGTCCTAAGCACATCATTACCGGCGTACCATCCTAGACTTACACATATAGTTACTTAGAACGAATCTTATGGAAGGTTAGTAAAATCATTCAAAAACTGCCCAGCCCCCCTTCCGCCCAAATTAACGTAATCCTGTATCCGCGCCTTATTTGAGGTGAGAGTACACACTATGCAAATTCAAGACCATTGCAAAAAAATAATCCCATAACAATGTCTGTAGGGGAATACAAATGCATCGAGATTCTAAATAAATCACCTATTGAGGTAATTATTGAACTCGACAATCCTACATGTGGATCGAAATAAGGTCATTAGCGTGCCTTAGTATGATTGTGGCTATTTGTGACGCAGACAGACACTGGATATTAACAATAACTGTATTTTCCTCAAAATAGTGACATCACCTTTAGTAAAATTATTTGGGAGTTAGACCCACCATTCATCTTCCTCATCTTGTGAACCTTCAAAAGGTAAGTTCACAAACCAAGGTTGAATGGTGGCTCCTACTCCCAAGTCATTTTACAATGGATTTACGGAAACAAACGCCTGAGTCAATCAATTAATTATGGAGTTAACAACAGCATAGTTTGTGATAATAATTACTATTGTCTATGTAAAAAAGATAGGTTTTCTAAGAAATAGTTATGGCTTCATGATGTGTACGATTCTGTAGCCAATCTTACATATGGATTACAAATTGAGTATTGAAAACAAGACTTTATGAGGCATAGCCAAAGTCCTACAATGCAGTTCCCTTGTAAACCTAGATGACCTTAAGTATAACAAGATGTTAAAGGTACATGGAAGTCGGAGTCTGAGCTATGCGCCTTCGCAATTTTGCACAAAGATCGAATGATAACTAGTACAAAGACATTTCTGCAGCCATAGATTGGTATCACACACGTCAAGAACCGGATTTTCTTACATACTACTTACGTACTTAGATGAGTGTTATGTTTGTATGGATAAACTCTTCTGCTGAGGCCCTAAAGGATTGCCTTGACCTGTCGGTATCTACGCGCGTCACGCAGGGAATTCTTATACAACACCGTCCACCACAGACAATGTACTCCCGACCAGTACATCAACTGTTTTGGGGCATAGCTATTTCGTCAATTCTGCGTCTTGCAGTGGAAACCGACAGAGACAATTCTTCTGAATCCAATTTCGTTAATTATACCTATTCCGTCTAACTAATACCTAACAAAGAGTTCACATACACGCAATGGAGACGTTATACCTTAACTTTTTAATTTGTATCTTGCAGTCGTCGCTGCATCCTCTCACGTTCGAGGCGCAGCAGTTTTTCTGTCACGTAGCAGCACTTAGTATAGACTTCATATCTTCCGGCAGCACACAGTTCAGATCGTCCAGCCTCCTAGCCAACAATGTCCGCGTGTTATCAGCCACTGGCGGGTTACTCTTCAATACTTCCCTTAACTTTAGCACCATATCCACAATTTCCACCTCCTTCTTCCCGGAGGACCACTTCTTTAAATCAGATTCTGCTAATGCTTCTAATTGCAAAGCATGCAACTTATTGGTCAAATCACTATGCCTTTCATGGAACCAGGCACTGAAATTAGGAGTCCTGAAAAAGTTTCTGTATAAACCAATCCAATCTCCTTTGATTCCGGTTGTCAGCTGAGGGCCGGCCTGCTGCAATGAAGCGAAGAAGTCTTCAGGGTTGAATGGATTGGGGACTGGTGGAGCTCTGAATGGTGATATATTCTTCTGTAATGGCATTAGAGAGGCCATATACCGTTCTAGAGGAATCATGAAGCTTTGAGTCAGTTCCAGTAGGTGACGTTTCACCATTGCTGTTTGGACTTCTGAAGGACGCTCTGTCCTTATCCCATTGTGGAGTTTTTTTATAATAGCTTTGTCTTTCTCCAGAAATGGCTTATATTGAGTATAGACTCCAGGAGCTGTGTCCAATAACTTCAAGTTACCAACTTTCCTTAATTTAGTTTTTATTGATGTGGCATCCCCAAGCTTAATTGTATGTGGCCAATGTTGCAATGTTTTCGTAAAGAATGGATTGGTCACGCCCAGAATAACGCAAGGCGGGTTGTACTGCTTTCTAGTGAATTCTTTGAATTCACTGTCATGTATGGTGAAATAGGGTCTGTACTCGGCCGAGTATGGCAACGGCTGTATCAAGTATGTCAGTGCTTGGACCAATGATGAGCACTCTGTTGGGGAGCTGGCCATGACAACTATAGGCTCTGCTGTTAGTACCAGCTCCCATAATAGATGCAAATGTGATATTACACTGGACAACACATCAAATACATTCACATCCTGTATTGCAGCTAATATGTGAGGTACATTCGGTGAATGAACTTGTTTTGCTATATCTGACCGAGCAATCTTGCCGGTCTGTTGATTAGGAATATAAGACTGAAACACTGTGCCGAGGACGGGTAACAACATATTCTGCCCAGCATCAAGGACTGGCCATCTATTTATATCGTGACAGGCCGCTTCTAAACTTCGTTCACCTTCTTCAAAGTGCTTTGGAGCTAGGAGCTGTATAACCTTGTAGAATAAGTTGATGAATGGTAGTCTTGTAAGTAAGATTATACTTTTTTGGAAGTAGCCCCGGGGCAGAGACGGGTCCTTGACCTGACGAAAATACACGAAGCCCCAGTAGTGCGTGGAATCGGCACGCAGGGTTGGCACGCTGTCGTCATTGTATACGAGCTGCTGGCGCGTCAGCGGAGCCCTGGACCGGAGCCGGACGTGGAACTGCGTGTCGCCCATACAACCCGAGTTCGAGTCAGGGAAGGCCAGGTAACAAATATTACACTTCTCCTGGTCCGTCAGTTTCACCTCAGGCGGATACACGCTCTCCATCGCCTGCCCCAGCTCCAAGTCGAATGTGACCACGCAAATACAGTGTAACCAGTCGGAAAACCTGCCCCATTTCGCCTGGAACTCCGTATCCTCCGCGAGCATTTCGCCCTCCTCGTAATTTTGCAATACACAAGCCATTGTATCAATGTCAAAGAAAACACATTCCATAAAATAAAAACTAACACATTTTAATTTTTTTCACACGTTCTTTGTAATACTTTGTCATTGTTTGTCACCATTTACCAAGTTTATACACATTTTTTGTCGATAAAAACGATAAAAACAACGGAGCACACGAAACTCGTACCCACAACAGCTGTTTCGCACAATATGGCCGCTGGCGCCAAAACAAAAGTGTTTGCGGTTTTACCATATAAATATTCCGAAAGTTATTGTAAAAACTTATGCATACCATGCGTACGTACCCGTCATCCATAATTTTCGATTTATTTACAATTTGTTCGGCAAACAACGCAGTTTTTTCACGTTAAACAGTTAAAAATTTAACAAGTTTCACACTTTGGCTTTATTGACGTTTCGTTACACGCATAATTTTTAATTGTTTTTGCCTAGTTTCGTTTTTTATTAAATCGTTATAAAATGTCTGAATGAAACTGCGGAATGAAATAGTAAATAATGGTCTCCAACAGTAATATTTTTGTACATATGACTTTCATATCCTACGCCATCATAAGTAGGAAATCGCGAATAGGTTGAGCAATATTGAGTTTGCGCCACTGAGTTGTAAGTAACTGACGTCTGTCGTTAGCGCAAACTATTGTTCTAAATAAATTTATACATAAAGGGAAAGACTTCGACCAAAACAATACGTTCTATCGGCATTATATTTATTTGTATAAAAGAAATACAGGATCAATGGGGACCACATTTAGCCAATATGACTAACGGCCCTATTCTATATAATTCACTTATTAAATCACATTTTATATTTAACTAAATACACCAAAATAGGATTTGACGACGACTGATCGAAAATAATAAGCTACCGTACATTAAATACATTAAACAATATTTTTAGCGCTACCACGGTGCTACAAACTTAATAATTCAAATGGGTATAATTGAACTAATGTGGACTTTAGGAGAAATAATATTTTCGAGACATCCAACGACAATGGCGTCACTACACCAAAATACATTAAGTTTGTAGCTTAAATGTGTGTATTTTTATACACAATCAATCGCGAACGTTATCATTGTATTTATGCGCTTGGAGGTCTTGCTTTTAAGGCTATGGTAGCATAATTGATTGAGAAAATCTTCGGTCGATTTTATACAATAGATAAAATTATTTTATTTCCAAATTGAAGGGGCGATAAACAAATCTAAATTGAATTATTCTAAATTAATCTTCCTTGCTTGAAATTATTGAGTGTTCAGTACTTCTCATTTATTCATCATTTATTTACGCAGGAATCGTGAGCGATTAATGTTTGCACAATAATTAGATAGTTCCTGCACAGTCCGCTTGGGGCGCTTCAATTTTTGAACGTTTAGGAAATTGTAAATTTAGTGTTGTACTAATCCCATTTTACCTCTTAATACTTTAGTTTGTTTATAGCCTGATCGCGTATCTTAGAATATAGAAAATATTCTAAGTCGTGTATACGAGACAGCTCATGCTAATGGAGATGTTACAAAAATGAGCGATCCCCTATCGTGTTGTCTTCACTGTTGACTTTCACATTATCATAACAGACCAAGTATTCTTATGGTCATTCCGCTAAATTGACAAAATTATTATCGATGGTTACGCCACACGATATGACCCTATTAATTAGGACAAGTGATACGAATATCAGTCTTTTACAACCAAAATAAGTCAAGTGTCAGTATCAACTTACAATAAAGGCCAATAATATATAAATAAAAAACTTTTTTTTAAATTAAATCTGAGTAAATTGAAAACACATCATTCAGAAAATAATACTTTTCACTTGAATCACTAAAATTTATGTTAAAATTAATAGCGATAGATATGGTTTTCTATGATTGTAAATATTTTTGAATTAAATAATTACAATAATTTGGAGAAAAAGTTTTATATCAGATTTTAAATACTCAACTTCTATTTAATATCGAGCACTCACCAAAGCCACTCGACGAATAAGATTTAAGCTAAGAAAAAGAATAATGATACTGTTTTCTCCTGAACAAACATGTATAAATATTATATTACATTCATTTATTTCAATTTACGCAAATCATCCGCCGCTCGGACAAAACAAATACGCTAATAAAAAAAAAATTAACACAAACACAATTTTTATTATCTGTGCATACCATAAAATAATTTAAAAATAGTGCTAAAGTACATATTTAAAATATATATTGTAAATAGAATATAAAAATAATTGCTTATAATCAGGTTGGATTGCACAGGCCGAAACCATAGTATGGAAAATAGTGGAATGGCTCCAAATGTACTCAAAGCGTTACAGCGTAAGTAAGTTGACACTTAAACAGACCACATATTTAAGGATGTTTTGCTTTTCATCTATGACTTAAGTACTTTTCATGACTTGATACGGTGTTAGGCTGCGATCACATTACTGCGGCACAGTTTTGTTAAAGTCAGCCCAATTTAAGTAATGCACAAACAACGCGAGGAAGCAAGCGATCAATTCGCTTGCGACGATCGTGTCAATGTGCATTATTTAATGGCGCGACTGTTCAAACTTGCGCACAGTATTTTCACCCTTATATACATATTATTTGACTCGGTGAACATTATAAATAGGAACAAATATATTCAAAAGCTGGCTGGCGAAGCCCATGTTGTATCTAAACGTGTTCCAAATAAACATTCATCAGATGCTATTGAGATGTCTGTGTGTAGGCACTGGTGTAAAAGCATTAACTTATAACATATTTTTATAATAAATAATGAAATACACTGAATTTATACAATCTGAATTAGATATGGAACCCACATTATATGTAATGTGAACTGTATTACAATTGGAATAAGAATGAAAGTGTACATCCAGCCATCGCGCTGTCAACCTATAACAAAACACGCCCGTAGTGAGCTCGGCGAGAGCGCGATTATAGACTGCATTTACAACACAATAGATTACACTTTTGACTGACCCGGGGAGTTGATGTTGGTCCCATAGATAAAGTTGTTTATATTTCTTGCCAGTGTCTATAAATGTCATTTATTATTAGTTTCACTAACAGGTTAAATAAAAAAACCAAATACACGTCTCAAAAACAACAGCACCACTACACAAGACAGCCTCTCGCATCCAAATACATCCGCGTAAATTAAAATCATACAACCAAAATCACACATCCCACCTCTATTGCCACGACGTGTTGCTAGCAACATTCGTGTTCTGTTTCGGGAACGCGTTCGGGAACTGTCCTAAGCTCAAACTGCCGAACTGTTGCGGCAACTCTTGCGGAAACTGTTGGTTGAAGAACTGGTTGCTTTGGAACGGTTGACTCTGCAACGGTTGCTGTGCCTGACCCTGCAACGGTTGCTGTACGGGACGTTGCAACGGTTGCTGTACCTGTCCGCCGAACGGTTGCTGGAACTGATTGTTAATTTGAAACTGGTTCATCTGCAGTTGGTTCTGTTGTACTCCATTTTGTGCGGGCATGTTATAGTTACTTTGATAGTTGCCGAACGGGTATGAGACGGGTTGGGGCGGCACCGGATTGAACTGATTGGTTAAGTTGTTTGATGGGCTTTGACTGTATAACGCTAATATACTGTCTTTGGTTAACTTGGACTTCTCCTTCTCCGTGGGCGCGGCCTGTTTGAAGAAGTTTTCTTCTTCCGCCTTCAGATCTGGTTTAGTATCTTGAGGTTTGGGTAGATCGATTGGTTTGTCTTGTGGTGCGGAGAAGAAACTAGAGAATATGTCGTCGTTGGCCGGTTTTGGGTCCGGTTTGGAGGTGTCCAGGCCGAGGAGGTCTGCAGCGCCGTTGGATGTTTTGGTGGTGTCGGGTTGGTTGGTGGGCGGGGTGCTGCGGCCTAGCTTCGGACTCACTGAGGACTTCGGTTTCGGTATGCTGGGTATGACGTCAGATTTCTGAAATAATACGTAGGTACTATTAAAGTAAAGTATAGCTCATTATTACGCATGTATAAGATAGAGGGCAGACGTTCACTGCAGTCACAGACCAATAAGCCATAGACGCCGCGTAGCCGGACAGCCCCGCTCACCTAACATTGCCACTGCATATGTATGACTGCACCTGACATTTTGATTGGTCCATTCAGGGCTCAGTCTTGAACGGACCAATCATAATTCACCGTCTCTCATACAGTAGTGGACGTAAGCGATGTCTTGACTTGTTGGTCTATCACTACTGTGCACTCGAATTGCGCCTATAGTATTTTAGTGCCAAAGGAGCAGGGGGCGAGCCTTTAGAGAGTATACCGGGCACATATGGGCAATGTGAGGAGGGATTCGGGTCATAGACCACCATGATGACCCTGTGCAGGTTTGAGAACTTCATACGACTTACAAAAAACTTGCAGGTTTCCTCACAATGTTTACCCTCACTGATGCAAGTGATGATCTCATTTTGAAATGCTTTAAATGATTGGTATCCCCATCATTATTAAATAGTCATTACCCTCCCTAATTATAACCGGTGTGTTATACTGGGGAAACATTCACACTGGTGATTTCAATATTTTGATAGCATAACATTGAGACACAACATTATAAATCAGTTTTAATATACATAATAGTCAATGCATACCAATGGGAGGGATACATTACATGTTTCTTTGACCATTTTATTTAAACAAACATAAAATAACATACTTTGCTATCATACGTCAAGAGAAAAATGACGACCGAATAATAAAAACCTAAAAAAAGCGAACCAAGAAAGTAATTACACAAAAGATATTATCAATCAAATAGTTAATAAGACAGCTCTGGCGCGATACCGTCCAGTCGCGTAATAAAAAACGTCAACGAATCGGCATTTCCTTCCTAATAAAGGCCTGGATATTAATTGGTTATAAAAACGCGAGATCAGTCTCATTTGAGGGACTATTTCCTACAGAAACTTGAAATTTAATAAAAATAGATAAAGACTCTTTTCGCATGTACTAAGGAGCAGATTTATGAGCGTTGTTTTTGTAATAAATATAGCTTAAATATATGCAATATTAATTATGAAAACAAGAAATAAGGTCTTATATTTTTTCAAAACCAGACCTCAGAAATTTTTGCAGTTGCTTTTTTTAAACTAAGTTAAGATACACTATCAGTGACCATTGATATTGTAATAACAAGTACGCTAGTATACATAAACCATAAACTAGTATTTTTCCGTATATTACTAATAATTGAACAATTAAATTTAATTATTGATTTACCGCCAAATTGACGACCGCTTGACGCAATGGTTCGAGCGTAGGCGGCTCGGCTCACTACACCGGGTGATTGCGGGTTCGATTCCCGTCAGGGCAAATTTCAGAAATGGCGTAATTTGCCCTAGTCTGGGTGTCACTGGGATCGCCCGTAGTCCATTGTACGGTACCCATAGTACAAGCGTTGCTTAGTTTGTGACCATACAGTTGATGTTTTCGTGATATTTATTTAAATACTCGCTACTCCAATCAAAGGTCTGCTCAATTTTGAGCGTCACACAATAAAATGACACAGGCATCTCAAACAAACAGCCGAGTGGACCTCAAACATTTGAGTATCATTTCATTTGCCGTTATTTTAATAATTCATTTTATCTAAAGAATACTCACATTGTACTTCTTGTCACTAGTGCTCGGCGCCGGCAGCGGTCCCAAGCCTGAAGAGCTGGACTTCTTTTTCCGCTTCTGTCGCTCCATCTCCTCATCAATTTCTTTATCCCTGGTACATAGGAAGTTGTGAGAGTGAGAACATAAATCTGCCTGTCTCATTACTCTCATTAATGGTCACAACACAAACTCAACATTTTGTTGGCACACTGCGCCGAGTCGCTGCGGGTTCAATTCCCGTCAGGGTAAATTTCGGAAATTTAACGAGACCAATGTTATTTCTTGGATTGTAATAAATTATAAATTTAAAAAACCCCGATGCGACGCTTCTTTAAACTACAAAAGCTGATACTTCAAACGGCTGAACCGATTTTCATGAAACATAGCACACATAAACTCTCGATCAGAATACCTTTCAAACAAAATTCTAATCGGTTGATCCGCTTGGGCGCTACGATGCCACAGACAGACACACAGATACACATGTTAAACTTATAACACCCCTCTTTTTTCGTCGGGGTTTAAAAATAACACTTACCAGTTGACTTTGGGCGGTGCAGGCGGCACCCACTCCTTGGCTATGTACTTCTTCTGCTCATACTTGGCTCTGATGAAGGCTTCCAACGAGGAGTCGTTCTGGGGCCTTCGGAAGGAATCCGGGAGGTTGGCTTCGTACACAGCGCGCGCCCGAGAGTTCCCCATTTGCTGTAGTGACACCTGAAAAAGGAAGAAAACAAATCTATTAGTATATATTTTCTAACTGAAATCCACGAGGATCCCTAGGGATTCTTGTGGATTATTGTCCAAAGGAATCTCATATTGGATTCATTCGGATTCAACGACGGACAAGGGACGAATAAATAAGAAACTAGAAATAAATATGGCCAGACTAACTCACCAACTGTATGGTCCCAAACGACGCAACGCTTGTACAATGGACTGGGGGCGATCCCAGTGACTCCCAGTCCGGGGCAAATTACGAAAAGGCCATTGCCGGATTAATTTCATACTTTATACCGCGTTTCTTTGCTGCCGTCGTTTTTACAATACGGACGAGCACGGACGCAACGATACACTAAGTGGAAACGGACTGCTACGGTAATATTATTTTAAAGACAGACCCCAAATGAAACTAATTCTTGATCCCTGCTGTAGAGCACCCACATATCGCGGATCGTATTTTGTTCCCAATGGAATAAGAGTTGACCCAATTGGGGCACACCCTTCTCAATGCGAGGGCAATACGGGTCACAAACCATCGCTATCCCATCAAAATACTTTCAAAATTCAATCTTACCACTTGTTCTGGGGTCCACGAGTCCAGGTTGACGCTCTTCACCTTCGAGATGTGGACGCCGAGGTTGCGGTGGATGCCCGCGCACCTGATGCACAGGAAAATGCCCAGGTTCCATGACGCCCAGCGGGGACCTGCCGGATGACATACACACAATCAGGCATACCACCAAATTATTTATTTCGATTAATTTCGTGCGGGTTCCAAGACAATTTAACTTTTCCCCGGGACTAGTCGAGGGTCAAACCTCGACGTCATTATTGGTCACCACTGTCGATCCTGGCTTACAGGAGTAACATTGGTGGGAGTGTGTGGCGGGACTAGTCCCAATAAAATACCACCAAATACTCAAAAGCAACTCATATTTGAAACCTGCCTAATTGGGACGCGTCATACAAAAAGTAAGAAATAACGCGAACGTCTCAAGCAGCATGAAATTTATACATTTGAGAACAGTTTCTGTCTTTGTCGTCTACATAGTAATGACTACCTATGTCCTCCTAGACTTCAGACGAAAATAAAAACCTTAGATGCGTAGAACCACTCACTAGTGAGTGATGCTGGAAAAAGAAATACCAAATAACATCAAACCAGATTCTTAGAAACAAATCACAATTAATTAGCTCTCTTGTTGTTCCACTCCTGGGCACGGGCCTCCCTTCGTACGAGGGGAATGTAAGCCATAATCTACCGAGTCGGCTCAGTGCGGGTTGGCGGATTTCACATAAATAATAATTTAGCCCTTTTGACGTCCCACTGCTGGGCACGGGCCTCCCCTCAACATGAGGGGGATTCAGGCCATAATCCACCACGCTGGCCCAGTGCGGGTTGGCGGATTTCACATGTCTTTCGAAATTTGGTTAAATCTTCTAAGACATGCAGGTTTCCTCACGATGCTTTTCTTCACCGTAAGCAAGTGATAATCATATAGAAATTATGATTCGCACATAGATTTCGAAAAATCTAGAGGTGCGAGCCGGGATTTGAACCCAAGACCTGGTGCCGGCAAGACGCGTGCTTTAACCAATCGGATTTCACATGTCTTTCGAAAATTTGTTAGATCTTCTAAGGCATGCAGATTTCCTCACGATGTTTTCCTTCACCATAAGCAAGTGATAATCATATTGAGGACCTTTTTGACCAGCAAGACGCGTGCTTAAACATAATGTAAGATGGGAAATGTTGTTACATCCGAATTTATAGTGAGCTGGAAAACGAAAGATGAATGTAATATTAATTATTCTCATAACTATTATGTGACAGGTCCCAGCAATGTTAGTTTATCCTTGACAGTGGATGTTCGTGTGAAAAATTAGTTTTAAATACTAAAGAGGAAGTTTAATTATACATTTCCTCTTATTACGAATAATTTCCAGGGAGTTATCCTACTAATATTATAAATGCGAATGTTTGTGAGTGTGGATGTATGTTTGTTACTCCTTCACGCAAAAACAACTGAACGGATTTGGATGAAATTTGGAACACAGATAGTTTATAACCGGGATTAACACACAGGATACTTTTTATCCCGATAATCCCGAATTTTTTGTCAAGTTAAATACTACGCGGACGAAGTCGTGGGCAGCAACTAGTGATATCATAATTATGAGGACTAATGGGTCAGGTGGTTTGAGTGTTGGTCTTTTGGCTCACGAAAGCAGGCTTTGTTCTCATTGGGGCAAATTTCAAAATGCTTTTTACTCATTTGTCTACCTTTAGTGACAAATGTACCTTTAGTTACTCCACGAATTCCTCGCAGAGAGGTAGCCTATACATTCTTGCAATACTAAAGGCATTTCTCGCACGTTGCCTACCTGAGGGGGAGTGGGGTAGAGGGAGGGGAGACATCGGGGGCTGGGCTTCTTGCTGATGAACTCAGCGTACTACTTTACGCCGATCTTCTGTGAGGGGGTGGTATTACCCAGGTCAAGTCAGCCCATATATGAACTGCACCCTGTGGCTATCATTTTAGAACTTGATTATCAATGCCAAATTAAGATATTAATTATTAAAAAGCAAACCATTGTAATATCCAAAGATAGCTTATCAACATTTCACTGATAACAAGTGTTTCATTTCACACACACATGACACTCAGTATTAATAGCATCAGCAGTTACATTATAATTAGATGTTCATTAAGTTCTACTATCTATGTAATACTTTTATGGTTTAGGTAGGGTATACATGATTTGTACAAAACATTGTAAATATGTATTTATTGTTATTTTAATTCTATAACTGTTAAAAGATTTGTATATGGAGGAGAGATAAATATAGACATTATGTGATAGTTTTATAATAACTGGCAAAATGTTATTTATAAAATATGTACCATTAAAATCTTTGTTATATCGCCAGACTAATACACCAACTGTGTGGTGCCAAACTGAGCAACACTTTTACTTTGGGTATCATACAATAGACTGGGGATGATCCCAGTGTTACTGGCCTGTACCATTCTTCCAGTAAGCCAGGAATGCCAGGATTAATGTCCAAAGGTGACACAATTAAAAGATTGCAAATACCTTTAAAAGACCTAGTTGTATTTCCACATGAAATCATATAAAAATAACTTAATAATAATACATTTGTATGCCCCATAATCTCTGCATAAGCACACCTATTGTTATGCAATCGAGACTTGATATCTTATTCATACAATGGTATTAATAACACAACCCATTTCCACCTGTAACATGACATTCTATAATAGTAAACCAAGACTTCTTGCAAAAAAGCAATCAGCATAACATTTGCATACTCAAGATTCCTGTTATGGCTGATGCATTTTAGCACAATAAGTTTATTCAAATAGTTATCATAATCTTCTTTGGAATTAATGTGTAGTATATTTACAGTAAAAAATTGCTAGAATAGGTATTAGCCTATTACTGCTGGTCCAAGGCTGCTTTTCACACCTTCGGTACAAATTACTGTATTAACAGCAAAACTATTTCTTTCATTCCTTATAACTATTATTAATATAGTTATGTGTATTACCAATAAATACAATACTTCAAATTTATAATTATTGCAATCCATACTCTTGAAATCTTAAGATACAAGCCCTGCTTAATTCAAGACTCTTCTACTTCTTCTTTTTTTTAAATATGTCTTTCATTGTTAGGTAGTCGATGATTTTGCCAACAACAGAGTTTTATGTGACTGATGGTCGGTAGGTCTAGATGAGGCGTTTTTTTTTAAAGATAATCTAAAAATTTTGAATTTGGGTTGTACGGTTGAATATTATACATAATTTAGTTTGATAGACAGGAAAAAATATATGACAATAATATGTATACTAAAACAAATAATTATTATAATAGCACAAACGAAAACGGAACGAATAATAATGTATCTGGAAGTCTGTATGTCCATAGCAGTGTCTCATGTCCTTACATTTTATCTCTCATTAAATTAATTATTTAATGCTCTATATGAGGAAAATGCTGGTGTTTAATGCATAGAGGTGCCATACAATATTGTCAGAGCCAACACTCAAAAAATAAGATTATATTATATATAATACCTAGTCAGTTTATATAACTACTTATTGTACTTGGCAGTTGTAGGAGAGAGAACTAACAGCCACAAATAAGCAACTGTAGGGTATAAGTTTCATAATCAAGTACCTAAGTTAAATGAAAGTTATTTTTTTATTTCATATACAAAAAGAAAGACTACGATAATTTGTCTACCATAGAAGCCTATGCAAGGTTGCGGAGCACATGAACAGTGAATGTAGTATTAACTAGGTGATTGCAAGACAATTTAGCAAAAATGAAATGACTCATTTGAATAATTTTGGAGTTGAAAAATTGAGTTCAAGGACCTTAATCTCGATCGCACAATTGAGTTCAAACAATACAATGCCAATTTAAGTACACAGTGCGACGATACCGTTGCTTTTTTATATGTTTTTAAAATATTTTTATGGTGAAAGAAAAAAAGAAGAATCAGCGTACCTTTAGCATCACAATCAACACAGTATTTATTGTCTTCATCCTTCAACATCTGCAACAATATATTCTGACATCGATCCTGGATCTGTTTAGCACGATCTTTTTCACTTTTAGACGACATTTCTGTGAAATAATATTGCAAACGATATCAAATTCGATGAAAAATGGGTGGTCTGCTTGTTTGTTGAAGGGAAGAGAAACCATAGACAAGAATTCAGTGACAGCCAGCAAATTTGATGAGGTGTATTGTCATTTTACTCTATGCGTTCTATAAAATGACAGAAACTGTTGAAGGTACCTGCCTACGTGTAAAGAAACGTAAATATTAACGTCAAATAGTGACAAATGACAATCAGCGCGAATCGGTTGTTGTCAAAATTTGCGATTTTGCTTTGTTTTGAATAAATACTTGCGTTTTATTACGTGTTAATTAATTACTTACGATCGTATCCATAATTATAATAAAACACCACGTAATTTGACGTCTATTTCTTATTATTATAAGGCTTTAGATGTGTATAGTGCAGTGAAATTTAATTCTTTTTAAAAGGCTATGTATTGAACGTAATTTTTTATTTATTTTTGTATTACACAATGGGGAATCAACTTGTGGGTGTTGCTCCATCGCAAATATACCCTGTGGAGCATTATTTGAGCGACCATGTCGATCTGACCTTTGATCAGAGGTAAGGTGTGGTTTTGTCCCATATCAATTATTGCCATAAAACTTTCACATTAGAAAAAGTTACACATATCTGGATGAGGAAAACGATGGACCGTATAGAGTGAAGGGGACTGGAGGAGGTCTATGATACGCCGATCTTGTAAACTGTACATTTATAAAACTTGATAACTTGACTAAATAATGAAGGCTGATAACTGATAACAGTAACAACATACATTTTTTTTTCATCTTTTGATATAATTCGTTTATTTCACAAAAACGCGTGCTGTGACTCTTATGACACTGGTATAAGGGTCAATTTGCAACAATTGAAGCGCCTTCATGAACCTGCTTTTGTTTTTTTAAATAGTGCAAGGCATTTTTTTAATACTTAAATGGTATCTATTTACAGCCTAGGCTCAACAAGGTTTTTAAAAGTGGCGCGAGCCCGTTCCCGCGAGGGTCTGGTCGTGGTGAAGGTGTTTGCTGTCCATGACCCATCATTGCCATTAGCGGAACATAAAGAGAGCATTCTGAAGATAAAAGAACAACTTGTTTCGGCATTCAATTGTCTGCCGTTCCAGAGAGTTATTGTGAGTATTTGTGTTAAGGCTATGAGCATAGTGTATTATTCACACATATTCTGTTTTACATGCCATAGGTTACAGTTGACTGCTGCGAAAAACTCAAATGAAGTCCTAGCTGTAGAAATATAAAGATTAAATTACTCTGGCAAAACAAAAACCGGCTTTTCGCAGCAGTGCACCGGGTGGTTGCGGGTTTAATTCCCACCGGGGAAAATTTAGAAGATGGCCTTTTCATAATGGGTGTCACTGGGTTCGCCCCAGTCCATTGTACGGTATACCATATAGGTCCATAGTACAAGCGCTGCTTAGTTTGGAACCATACAGTTGGTGTGTCAGTCTAATGATATTTATATTTTATATTTATTTTCCATTGCAGCTAACAGATAAAGCAGGTCTGCTTATGCGAGAGTACTGCAAATGTAGCGTGTATGACCGAATGTCAACTAGGCCGTTCCTCACGGTGCTGGAGAAGAAATGGATCACATTCCAGGTGCTGTACGCACTGCACCGGATGCACAAGCTCGGTATATGCCATGGGGATATTAAGGTGAGTCATTAGCCACCATGTATCATGTATACTGGGTGTAAAGGGCATTGTAACAAAACCTGATACCATAGATTCGTAAATTAATTTTAAAATGCATTTTCACATAGAATCATTAAACAAATCTAACTCAAGTGTTTTTACATAAATAAATAATTACTATTTTAGTCATAAACTGCAATTTAAATTAAAACTCAATATGTTCGAGCGCGGAATTCATGCTAAGATCAATTTAAAAATGCTGTCAAATTTTAGCATAAGTCATGAAAATATCGACGGTAAATTGGAACTCTCGAGTGGTCAGATTCATGAGTTGAATCATCAATAATCTTATATTATAAGCCTCTGGTGCGTGGTTATACACCAAAAATAACATTTAACAGCTGGAGAATATAATGGTGACCTCCTGGCTGTGGGTGCTGCTGACGGACATTGCGTCGTTCAAGCCCACCTTCCTCCCCGACGACAACCCGGCCGACTTCAGTTATTTCTTCGACACGTCGCGCCGGCGGCTCTGCTACGTCGCGCCGGAGAGATTCGTGAGGGCACCCGACCCGCAGAACAGACTCGCCGTGAGTTCAAGCTTCAACGAATCAACGCACTCATCGTCATCTGCTTTACCTTTTCCCATTATCTGGCGTCGGCGCAGTATGTCTTTTCCTTCCAGTCATCGCGCTTTCCCGTCATACTCACATCCACTCCAACCTCATTCATATCAATCTTGAAACTATCCATCCATCTTTTCTTGGGCCTTCCTCTCGCACTGTATCCATCCACATTCATATTCATCACTCTTTATGTCACATGCTTTTAATCAACTCACTGCTGCGTATAAAACCCGCGTCTGATGATGATAAATTCTTTCCTTTTTTAAATAGGTAAATATCGCCAAACTAATACCAACTGTATGGTCCCAAACTAAGCAACGCTTCTACTATGGGTACCGTACAATGGACAGGGGGCGATCCCAGTAACACCCAGACATGACAAATTACGAAAAGGCCATTTCCGAAATTTGCCCTGGCGGGAATCGAACCCGCAACTACCCGGTGCAGTGAGCCGAGCGGCCTACGCTCAAACCACTGCGCCAAGCGGTCGTCGATCATTAAAAGACGTTCTAATAATAATTTAACATAAGTATGAACATTTTTCAACCTAATACCATTTGGGAAACTAGTAATTCTATATTATAAACAGATATTTTAAAAATGAAATATTAAAAAGGCATTAAATAGGCGTGTGCGGGTTGCCTTTGACACTTCTGACAGTTCTTACGACGTTCCGTTGACATGACTGACATACTATTGTTGTGCATAGCACAGATACATAACAAAAAGCATGCCAAAATTGTCTACTAAATCCGCATCCTAAGGAAAAATAAGATGTACATTTGTGCATTTATGCATATTATTGATTTGTAATTTTTAATTCACAGGGTGATGATAGAACTGGTGGTTTATTGCTGAGCGAGTCGCCGTGTAAAGTAGGCGATTTGGTGCCTAGCATGGACATTTTCTCAGCAGGGTAAGCATACATTTTCCCTGGTCTGGGTTCTAGCTCGTTCTAGTAAAAGGCTTAGTCGGATAAAACCCTTTCAAAAATCTTTAAATACTATTTTCTACCGGGTAATTGATACAAGGTAATAGCAAAACAGGACATGTTCGTTTCGCGCTACGCATAATGTAGGGTTCCGTAGCCATTTAAATAACGAAATTATATTTTTGGCTAGCTAGGTTTTCTCGATTATCATCATGAACAACTCACATTAATAACTCTAAATTGAAAATTTAAAAACCCCCGATGCGACGACCTATTCATCAAATGTATAATTTACCTAGTTCTTCCAAATAATGAAGTTAGCGCGATTTGCGTAGCTCCCGTAGCTCAGTATCCATAACTCATCTCGCAAATTCATCTGGTACAACTAGTTTCGATGCCAGATTATGAAAGCGCCATTTACATAATTTGTTTTGGCTTCCTCATTTATAATCTGATGTACAATAATCAACAGAAAATCTGTGTAAAAGTATGAGACATTATTTTGATATGACATTAGAATAGACAACGAATCTAAATATTGATGCCACGGAGGTTTAATTCCTAGTAAAATATTATCAATTATGATTCAATTTGATGTAATAACTTTGGTTGAGGCGGACGGGGGCAGCCCAGGGGAAGAATTATCAATAACGCTAAAATTATTTTAAATTAGATTTGTTTTTTTATATTTTTTCTCAATGGCGGAGCAGCGCCCTCTAGAATTATTATAGCGTAATATTCCATAACCATTAACAAAACAAACAAAATTTTACGCATGCGCGTATCTATCATTTGAAACGTGACTTATGGAACGTCTTTAGTTCATACACAAATCTCATATAAAAATTGATAAAATATACATTTTTTCCAGAATCAGGGAAACTTTTCAAATTTATAATATTGTAAAAAGCCAGTTCAGACCATTACGATCATTTAAAAATATAATAAATCGAAATCCAATAATCACAAATTTCGAATGGATTCGAGCCGTGGGAATTGGTTTTGGCCGTGAATGTGGCTTTTTTAACCTACAAAAGAGCTGATGATCTTCAAACGGCTGAACCGATTTTCATGAAACATAGCTAAGAACACTCTCGATCAGAATACCTATCTAACAAAAGAAACAAAATTGAAATCGGTTCATCAGCTTGGGCGCTACGTGGCTACAGACAGACACACAGATACACAGATACACAGATACACAGATACACAGATACACAGATACACATGTTAAACTTATAACACCCCTCGTTTTTCGTCGGGGGTTAAAAAGACACTTTAGACATTAATTTTGAAAAACTGTCAAAGAAACCTGAATTATTTCCAAGTACGGGAGGTACCCTAGAATAATTTTGGTTTCATAATTTCAATTATTACACAGTTTCGTAGCGGTACCAACATTCTATTTTTGTGCTTATTTGCAGCCTTCTAGCCTCTGTATAAATGACTGTGACGTCCGACCGACGGACAGACTGACTGGCAGACAGACATGGCGAAACTATAGTTTGACTACGGAACCCTAAAAACTGCGCGGAACCCTACTAATGTGTGTGCCCCCCCCCCCCCCTGCCGTAGCTGCGCCCTCTTGGAGCTGTGGAACGACGGCACCCCCGCGCTGGACCTGACGGGGCTGCTGGCGTACCGCGCGGGCGCGCCGCGGCCGCCGTCCCTGGCGCCGCCGCGCGCCGCCGAGCCGCGCCTGGCCGCGCTGCTGCACTCCATGACGCGCCGCGACCCCCGCGACCGCCGCTCCGCCGAGCTCTACCTCGACGAGGCGAGGGGCACGTGAGTACATTACATGTGCTGGCGCCGCCGCGCGCCGCCGAGCCGCGCCTGGCCGCGCTGCTGCACTCCATGACGCGCCGCGACCCCCGCGACCGCCGCTCCGCCGAGCTCTACCTCGACGAGGCGAGGGGCACGTGAGTACATTACATGTGCTGGCGCCGCCGCGCGCCGCCGAGCCGCGCCTGGCCGCGCTGCTGCACTCCATGACGCGCCGCGACCCCCGCGACCGCCGCTCCGCCGAGCTCTACCTCGACGAGGCGAGGGGCACGTGAGTACATTACATGTGCTGGCGCCGCCGCGCGCCGCCGAGCCGCGCCTGGCCGCGCTGCTGCACTCCATGACGCGCCGCGACCCCCGCGACCGCCGCTCCGCCGAGCTCTACCTCGACGAGGCGAGGGGCACGTGAGTACATTACATGTGCTGGCGCCGCCGCGCGCCGCCGAGCCGCGCCTGGCCGCGCTGCTGCACTCCATGACGCGCCGCGACCCCCGCGACCGCCGCTCCGCCGAGCTCTACCTCGACGAGGCGAGGGGCACGTGAGTACATTACATGTGCTGGCGCCGCCGAGCCGCGCCTGGCCGCGCTGCTGCACTCCATGACGCGCCGCGACCCCCGCGACCGCCGCTCCGCCGAGCTCTACCTCGACGAGGCGAGGGGCACGTGAGTACATTACATGTGCTGGCGCCGCCGCGCGCCGCCGAGCCGCGCCTGGCCGCGCTGCTGCACTCCATGACGCGCCGCGACCCCCGCGACCGCCGCTCCGCCGAGCTCTACCTCGACGAGGCGAGGGGCACGTGAGTACATTACATGTGCTGGCGCCCAATTAGTTTGGCGGGAAAGGGAAGATCTTCCAGCCAGGCGGGTGTTATGCCTGGCGGGGCGGCCGCCATCTATGCCCCATTGGTTCCTTGGTGGCGAGCGAGCTTTGGTTGGGGAGGGATATGGGAGGTGGAAAAGGTAGGAGAATGGGAAGTCACGTCCAGTGGGCGAAAGACAATACTGGAGGGTTGAGGTTGAGGCGGTCTTCGCTCCTCCGCGCGGTCGAGGCCTGCCCATTCTATCCATTCTGTCGGAGTAGTGAATGTAAGGTCGGCACAATATTTTTTATCAATCAAAATTATTGTTTTAACACGTCGACCTCTACATACAGCCATTGCACGGACATAGATTTGCATAATTGAACCAAACCACATGTACTTTTGCAATGTGGAACCGACCTTCTTACACTTGCACTGGGGTTGGTTTTGGTCTGCAGACGTATGTACGGGTTGGTTCGTTTTTGCAAACGGATGTCCATACGTAAACAAAACGTTTGTCCCGCAGATTGTTCCCAGAATATTTCTACTCGTTCCTCCAGTCCTACATGTTAATATTCTCCGCGCAACCGATCCTGCCGCCCGACGAGAAGATCCTCCGCATCCACCAGGACATCAGGAACATCATAAAGATCTTCACGCAGCCGTCGGACGCCAAGAACTACCAGGACCTCGTCGAGGAGACCACAGACACCACAAACATAGACAGCATAGACAATTTAAAAGATAACTTCAAAGTGTTGAATGTCAACACCACGGATATCGATGAAGAGGATGAGAAGACCCCGGAGAGGAAAGACATGGGCCCGGACAGTGAAGGGTTGATATTGATTACGTCATTGGTGACGTCATGCATAAGGGGGCTCCGTCATTGTACGTCGAAGTTGTACTGTTTGGAGATTCTGCAGCTGTTGTGCGAAAACTCCAGTTCTGAAACCATTTTGGATCGGATTTTGCCGTATATTGTAAGTACTAATTGTATTGCATTAATTTTAACTAGAGTATTACACACGTGTACTCAAACCAAAGTATTGCCGTCCTTTGCATGTTTTATTATGTATGAGTAAGACAGGATAATTTGAATGCGCACGGTGCGTGCAGTGCGCGCGCGCGCCGCCGCGTGCTGACTGCAACGTGTTGTAACATGATGTGTAACGTGGGTGGGGCGGTAGATCCACCTGTCGCACGACGTGTCGGGGCGCGTGCGCGCGGCGGGCGTGGCGGCGTGCGCGCGGTGCGTGCAGTGCGCGCGCGCGCCGCCGCGTGCTGACTGCAACGTGTTGTAACATGATGTGTAACGTGGGTGGGGCGGTAGATCCACCTGTCGCACGACGTGTCGGGGCGCGTGCGCGCGGCGGGCGTGGCGGCGTGCGCGCGGTGCGTGCAGTGCGCGCGCGCGCCGCCGCGTGCTGACTGCAACGTGTTGTAACATGATGTGTAACGTGGGTGGGGCGGTAGATCCACCTGTCGCACGACGTGTCGGGGCGCGTGCGCGCGGCGGGCGTGGCGGCGTGCGCGCGGTGCGTGCAGTGCGCGCGCGCGCCGCCGCGTGCTGACTGCAACGTGTTGTAACATGATGTGTAACGTGGGTGGGGCGGTAGATCCACCTGTCGCACGACGTGTCGGGGCGCGTGCGCGCGGCGGGCGTGGCGGCGTGCGCGCGGTGCGTGCAGTGCGCGCGCGCGCCGCCGCGTGCTGACTGCAACGTGTTGTAACATGATGTGTAACGTGGGTGGGGCGGTAGATCCACCTGTCGCACGACGTGTCGGGGCGCGTGCGCGCGGCGGGCGTGGCGGCGTGCGCGCGGTGCGTGCAGTGCGCGCGCGCGCCGCCGCGTGCTGACTGCAACGTGTTGTAACATGATGTGTAACGTGGGTGGGGCGGTAGATCCACCTGTCGCACGACGTGTCGGGGCGCGTGCGCGCGGCGGGCGTGGCGGCGTGCGCGCGGTGCGTGCAGTGCGCGCGCGCGCCGCCGCGTGCTGACTGCAACGTGTTGTAACATGATGTGTAACGTGGGTGGGGCGGTAGATCCACCTGTCGCACGACGTGTCGGGGCGCGTGCGCGCGGCGGGCGTGGCGGCGTGCGCGCGGTGCGTGCAGTGCGCGCGCGCGCCGCCGCGTGCTGACTGCAACGTGTTGTAACATGATGTGTAACGTGGGTGGGGCGGTAGATCCACCTGTCGCACGACGTGTCGGGGCGCGTGCGCGCGGCGGGCGTGGCGGCGTGCGCGCGGTGCGTGCAGTGCGCGCGCGCGCCGCCGCGTGCTGACTGCAACGTGTTCCCGGAGTACGTGCTGCCCGAGCTGGCGCCGCGCGCCACCGATGCCAGCGTGCCCGTGCGCATCGCCTACGCCAACAATATCGGTGAGACCACCTTCTTTGTTTTTCTTATTTTTCGGCCTCGCATGAATCGCTGAATGGACCAATCAACAACCGGCGACTTTCCTGATACCCCACCCTCACCACCTTTTGACGAAAGCATTCTTAAGCTCTTAAACAACAGAGGCCCAGAGGGGTATTGGATTTGATGCCCTCTGGGGCAGATTTCGAAAATATTGTTACTTTGAAGCCATGTTAAAATTACTTTTTCATTACTCATATTCTGAAAGTAGGTCTGAAGTTGCCTGAGGAGCGGGTTGAAAGTAATACTTTTCCGGCCCGGGAGAATCGCTTTCAACTGACAGCTGTCAAATTATATAAAAAAAACTAGTTCCATTTTCACATTTCTATGGAACCATGTTCAAACTTTTTCTACAGTCACTCAATTACAGCACGATGTAAAATTGAAATAACATAAATTTAAGTATTTATTAAAGAATATATATTTTTAAATGACATAATTATAATTTAGTTTCAACAATTTCTTTAAAATAACATAGATTTGAAAGTAGGTCTGAAGTTGCCTGAAGAGCTGGTTGAGAGTAATACTTTTCAGCCCTAGGGAGAAACGCTTTCAACTGACAGCTCTATTGAACCAGGCTAACGGAAAAAAAACAAAATAGCCGGCAAATGGCAATCCGACATTCATTAGTTTTTTCCAGTTGTAGAGTATTGTTCATAGTTCCTTGTTTTATTTCTTTAGCTATTTCCTGTTTTTATTTTTACTTTCCTTGTATTCGTAATGAAAAGCACAGTGTTTACCTCGGGTGAATGACTTATTCTGTCCCGACACGGGGTTTGGCGATAGTGCGTGGGAAGTTACCTTCACCCCGTGGATAACAATATGTTCTCAGTCGAGGTCGCGTTCCGATCCGGTGGTAGATTTACCCTCGCCACCTCTCCTGGCAGCGGCCCAAGCCGAGGTCGTGTCCCTTGTGGCGCCCTTGAGCTAGCTGCCCCCCTGCCCCTCTGGCTGGGCCCTCTGTCCGGGTGAAGTTGTTATGGCCACTCTGGCCAACATCATATAGTCATATAAAAGTTATTGTACCTTAAATAAGCTTGACCTTAATGTACTTAAATGTTTTTGCATTACTTTTAGTAGATCTAGTATGACCTTATGTTACGATTATACCTTCAACGACCAGTCTCTTAAGAGAACTGATACTGTGGTTGATCTTGGCATAACACTTGATTAAAAACTTGTTTTTGATAAGCACATTATGAACATCTCGGCAAAGGCGATGAAAACTCTAGGTTTTCTTTTTCGCGTAACTAATGACTTTTTGTCTATTAAAACTCTGAAGATTCTATATTGTTCTTTAGTAAGAAGTCAACTGGAATATGCCTCCCAGGTTGGGAACCCCCGCTATGATAAATATATTAACATTTTGGAAAGACCTCAAAAAAAGTTCCTACGGTTTATTAATTTTAAGCATTAAATCCGAATTTATGACTATGCTGAGAGCTGCAGACATCACCATCTGTTACCACTTCGGAAACGAAGGGAAGCTGCTGATCTCACATTTTTACACAATGTTTTATTAGGTATAATCGACTCTCCATCCTTATTATCGGAAGTTAAACTCTTAACTCCGTATAGAGCGGTCTGTCGTAGGAATTACCTAAAACTATATAGTCCTCCTTGTGCGTCTAACTACCGTCAAAACTCTTTTTTCCCGCGAACTGTTAATATTTTCAATTCGTATTATTCTGTGGATGTAGATCTGTTTATGATGAGGCATAATACTTTCAAGAAATTAATTAACAATTTTTTTTTTTCGAATTAGCATTTCCCAATTATAACCATTGTATTTGAACTATGTGTCTAGTTACAATTACGCTGTTTGACTTTGTTTGTTACTTATAAGTTATAGGTAACAAACAAAGTCAAATAGCGATATAAGTTACTTATATAGCGATTATAAGTTGTAACTGTATTACTTCCTTACAGGACACAATATCTTTGTCTGTACTAAAAGTGAAAACTGCTCAGGCTCTCTAATGTATATTCTCATGTAACTACTTTATTATTAAGCAGCTGTTTGTTTTCCATGTATAATAAAATAAAAATAAAAAAGAAAAAAAACCTTGTATAGCCAATAATTACTGTTTATTTGTTAACAGCAAAATTGGCAGAAACCGCCGTCCGCTTCTTAGACCAGACGCAAAACATGGCTGACAAGGAAGCGGCTAGTATTAATTACGAGACGGAGCTATTGGCGCTGCACGAAATGGTACGTATGAAAACTTAATCAAGTAGGTCTCCGCCTGATGTTAAGCAGTTTCCGTAGAATCTTAGATGCTTGCAATACCAAAGGTATTGCCAGCTCCTTGCTACTCTGAACTGGAGTAGGATAGAGGGGGGAAGGAAGGGAGGGGGGTTGTTCTACCGGATCTCGCACTCATCGTACGAAACGCAGCTACAATAGCTACTTTACGCCGATCTTTTGTGAGAAGGTGCTTCTACCCCGATTGAGTCAGCCTGTAGTCAAATGACAACACCCTTTCTTAGCGAACACAAAAATAAATATATTACCGCATACATAGCACAAACATCGCAATTTGAAAAAAAAAAAACAACCCGCTAAGTTTCTTGCCGGATTTTCTCGGCCGAGGTCGCGTTCCGATCCGGTGATAGACTTGAGGAAAATAACGTAAAAATTACAATTTGTTAGTGCCCTCGTAGGTGGACCCAAACAACTTAAAAACCAAAAATTGCCTCGCTCCTTAATCTGGTGGTGGACCAAATAAACAAAATAAACTATTTGAAAAATTACCACGCGATGTCAAAACTGTCCGTGGTCCTTATAGAGTCGGAGATATTTTTATGGGTCTGTTTTTATTAAACTTGTTTTTGTGTAGCAAGTGTTGGACGTACCCATCAAAAGAAATGTGTTATATAAAATAAATCTAGAGAGTTTCTTGTTTAGTCATTTTTATCCACGTTCGCAATACCAAATCATTGTTTATACTATCCTAATAAGTACATGACTGTAAACCATCACGAATTACTCATAAGGATTTAATACGACAAAATAATCATTTAAATTCCAAATTTACATATTTTTTGTTACTTTCAAACACTTGGAATTGTATGCAGATTCTTAAATTTTTCAGCATTTCTATGTTGACTTTAGCAGGAAATGCGCGCTCGAGCGTATTTAAACTTAACTTACATTGCAGTTTATGCCTAAAGTAGTAATAATACATTGATTTATTTATGTAAAATCACTAGAGTAAGACTTGTACAATGATTTCATGCTAAAATCAATCTAAACATAATTAAAAGTTTGAGCAAAATACAGAAAAAAACATGAAAAATATAAACTACAGGAGGGATCAAGAATCATGATTTGAATTCGTGGTATCAGCTTTCGTTACGACGCCCCCTTACACATTGTATAATAAGCTATTTCACAAAACCGCTAGCAGGTTTACAAAACCCGTATGTATATACTAGGTGAAACAAAAAGGGTATTCTATTTTTTTTGCAACTTAACTTTGTAAATCTCAAACTATCGGCTTTGTGGGACAGTTGAAGTACTAAAGGTTTTGTAGACTTGTGAAATCGGTCAACAGCTGTATTCCTATTACACCTTTTGTTTTTCAAGTTCCCTCCAAAGCTGATGGTTTGAGAACTACAAATTTAAGTTTTGAAAAAAAAAGTATGCCCATTATGTTTCACCTTGTATATATAATTATTATGTATTATTAAAATAGAGAATAGGGTCTTCCTTGAAAGGCTACGGAGCTGTCCGTGCCCTGATTTTAATTGTGTTATTTTCTATCAGGCATTGTAAGCCGCCTTCCTTCTTCAAATGGATGCCGGGTTCTTTATAAGAGTTGGAATATACTAGATTGTTGTCTCTGTCAAACAGAAGTGCGCCTAATATCCGATCGGTGATGGCACCGACCTCGGCCAGTTGCCCGTTTATCTTTCTATAGACATACGTGGAAACAGATGATAGTGGATCGGAAGTTGTATAATTAAAGAAGATGACGACGCCATCCTTATCTACAGTCGGAAACTCGACGGTGTCCAAGTGTCCATCGTGGTAAACAACTCCTTCGCTCAGCCTTCTCGTAGCGTGCACAGTTTTTTCAAAATAAATATCGTCATTGTTATCGACAATAAATGTCCCGATGTTACGTCCTTCTGTCCCGGTCACCAGCCTCGCCACTCCGTTCTCATAGTTAAAGATACCGGTATTTGCAACCGCGTAATAGAGTTTATCTTTGAATTGCGTATCCCAAACTTTAGCGCGAACTAGCAAGTGTTTTTCGTTGTTAGCAAGGTCAAATCTGTAGGGACCATCCCCCCAGTAGATGTTGCCGTATATGTTCCCGGTACGTTGGTCCACAACAATCCTACGTATCCACTTTACTTCATACTCGTTGCATGTCCCAGTGTCCAGGTTGCACTGTCTGACTTGATCTTCGGATGGATATTTGGTTACGTACAGCGTGTTGGTGTTTCTGTCGATGTCCTGGGGTGTGCCCGCGCTTTCGGCGGGCAGGCGGTGCTTCGTGTAGCACCACCCGTCGAGGCAGCCGTCGCAGTCCGCGCGGACGGGACTGGCGCACGCGGCCGCGACACACAGCACGGCGAACCATCTCATCTTGCACCTGAAACGGCCGATTAGTTGATAACAAACTAGTTAAAACATGAAGAAAAACCGGCTAATTGTAGTACCGTTTCCGTAGTCTTCGCAGGATTGTGTTTGGCTCGCTAAGATTTAGGAGTGGTCTTAAAAAAAAATATTCAGAGTTTGAATATTTGGAATATACAGCGATGAACGCCACTTGCACAGTTGTAAACCTTTAATAAACGTGGTTTAGCGGACGGACGGACGGACGGATTGTGCTTATAAGGATTAGTTGGAAAAAAAAATTGCGTTGCTGTCTTGCCCAACGCAGGAGTAAATCCTGGCCCCATGGTCTTCATTCTGATGGATGATTTAAGAAACACACGAAACAAGAATTAATAATTGCATCCAACTCACCTCTGTGTAGCCCTGGTGATAGTACACTATTGATAGAAGACTATAAATTTGTATCGGCGTCTGCGCCAGTGTCTACTGCTGCGGTAATGTATGGCCCCCGCCCCCGCTGGCCCTGTTTTATTCAAGTCTTATCAACCGGAAACGCTACTTCTAATAATTTCGGTGATATATTTCCAACACCCAATTTTTACAGGTTGTTTCAAAATTCCGAAACTGGTTCTGTATCGGTTACAGAATTAAATGGTTTAAAATATGATTGATTTATAAAATGTCATGTCTTAAGTACTATGCAAACATTTTGAATAAATAAAATAAAATATCACCAGACTGACACACCAACTGTATGGTCCTAAACTAAGCAAAGCTTGTACTATGGGTACCGTACAATGGACTGGGGGCGATCCCAGTGACACCCAGACCTGGGCAAATTACGAAAAGGCCATTTCCCAAATTTGCCCCGGGGGAATTGAACCCGCAACTACCATGTGCAGTGAGCCGAGCGGTCTACACTCGAACCACTGCGCCAAACAGTCTTCAAACGTTTTACAAACTTTTTTCTTGAATATTAGTTAGTGCTATCCGAAAATACAATTTACACTGTTTTCTAATCTAGAGCTAGACTATTGGGCGTGTTACAAAGCCGCAACACGATAGTTGTGACAAATATTTAATGGCCCTTCACTCAGAAATATGATAATTACCTACGTATACTCTGTATTCATAAGGCATCTACATATCAACGTAAATAATCCACGGTAATAGTAAATATGATCAATTCGGACTTTTACAACAACTCTGTACCTATACAAAAACAAATTTAATTATTATATCAATTATAAAACATGCATTTTCCTGTTATTGCGGAAGTGTTTTCGGTTATGTCCAATTAATAGTATTGATAGGGGAATAGGGGAATCTATACAAATAAATAAAATTGGAGTGTCTGTTTGTAATATCAAAATAACACCTTTACACTAAATGCATATGAAAGTACATACGGCGACACCTATAGCAAAAAAGCGATTTAATTTTTTTTTGTCTGTCTGTCTGTGTGTTTGTTCCGGGTAATCTCCGAAACGGCTGGACCGATTTTGACGGGACGTTCACTGGTAGATAGCTGATGTTATAAGCAGTAACTTAGGCTACTTTTATTTTTCGAAAAACTAAATTAAAAAAATGTGTCCTGTCGCGCGGGCTCAGAACGCGAGAGCGGGCTTTTTTGTTAAGATAAATTCCACGCGGACGAAGTCGCGGGCTCAGCTAGTAGGTTATAAAAACATACAACAAGAGGATATATGTAGTTGCTACTGAAATGTCCACACACACTAACAAAAAACTTGTGGTTTTAACACAAATACGCAATATTTGATAAGCAGTGCGGGGTCCGGTTCGTTATTTTATCAGTGGTAAACTGGGGTACTACTCTTAGCAACGATAATCGATATGTCGTGACATTTGTCTTGTCGAATCCTACTCTAAATTCCATATTTTTGACGTCGTAATAATTTACTGAATGAACGACACAAAATTATCGTTCGTTCCCCCATCCTCCATCCTTTTAAAGGATTTAGTTTAGTTTAAATAGAGCCCCAATGTCATTTTTACCCCCCGGGGCCCTCAAAACTCAACTCAAAACACAGAATTGTTTTTATTCATGCAAGCCAACAAAGCATTTATGAATAGTCAGAATCTACCACCGGTTCGGAATGCTGCTTCCACTGAGAAGATCCGGCAAGAAACTCAATGGTTACTCTTTTCAATAAATAAAAGATGGTGTACATTCTCAGGAACAGCAACAGAATGTGAGCAGGCAACACTAAATAAGTAAATAGTAATCAAATCTCACTCAGATTTAGGTATTTAAATTAGAAACCTTGTTTAGTGAGGTGTGCATACCTACTCACACTTTATATCAATTTAAATGTTTACAAACTAAAATAATAATAATAAAACAGAGGTGGATAAGAAGATAATTGCTTTGGTGTGATGCCTTCCATGCTAAATAGATGAATAGTTTAACACCAATGTTGTTTAGAGGAAAGTGAGTGGACCAATCCCCGCAAGCAGCGCCCGCGCACGGGCATGGCTTGAAAAGCGGGATCACTCTCAACCATAATAGATAGAAGAGGGTGACCCGCTCCACAAAGCCACCACAAACAAGGACATTAAAGAGACAACATATCCATATCCGACATGGCCAACATACCCACAACATACCCTCGCCTTTTCAAAGTCATGGCTACCCTTCTAATATATTACGTAATGTTTGCAGGTACGGTCCACGGTGTCCTATCTACTGACGGACTCGCAGGCCGTGGTGAAGAGAGCTTTAGTGGAAAATGGAATAACCAAACTCTGCATATTCTTCGGTAAACAGAAAGGTATGTGGTTGGTTGTCGGTTAAATATGTAATTTCTGTCTCCAATAATACAGTTCATTGCGAGCTAAGTACTTACTTTACCAGCAGTTAATAATATTTTTTTATTATGTAACAAAGTCGGCAAACAAGCGTACGACCCGCTTGATGTTAGGCAGTTACTGCAGCCTGTTGATGCTTGCGATACCAAAGGCATCGCTTGAACGTTACCGACCGGGAATGAGACAGAGAGATGGAGTGGGGGGGCACTTATCGTACAAAACGCACCTACGATAGTTTATTTACAGAGACATCTGTCAGAGGGAGGTACTACCCCGGTCCAGGCAGCTCGTCATGTAGTCAATTACCCATAGCTTGGCTCTACCACCGTATAATTAGATTATTGTAGTAAAAATCTAATAATTAACCCTTATAGTCCCGTTCCTGGGCACGAGCCTCTCCTTAATACGAGGGGGATTCAGGCCATCATCCATTGGCCCAGTGCGTTTTGGTGGATTCTTATTGTGCTTCCTACACAAACTAATAAATACTAGCTTCCTGTTATACTCAAAAATAAAGTAATCAAACTTCCTATAGCGAATGATGTGATCCTATCACACATGGTGACTTTCCTCAACGACAAAGAAGAGGCTGGCTTGCGCGGGTGCTTCTTCGAACGCGTGGTGGGCGTCGCCGCGTACGTGGGCCAACACGCTGCACCCATACTGGTGCCCTTACTACAGCAGGTTTGTGTTTACAGTCAGCCAGTTCATATACTAATGCCCAGCGCACACCGCTGTAGTTTGACGACCGCTTGGCGCAGTGGTTTGAGCGTAGGCCGCTCGGGTCACTGCACATGGTGGATGCGGGTTCGATTCCCGTCGGGGAAAATTTCGGAAATGGGCTTTTCGTAATTTGCCCACGTCTGGGTGTCACTGGGATCGCCCCCAGTCCATTGTACGGTAACCATAGTACAAGCTTTGCTTAGTTTGGGACCATGCAGTTGGTGTGCCAGTCTGGCGATGTTTATTTATTAATTACAAACTCAGCTACAAAAATCTGACGTGGTTGTTTTATCACAGATATAGATGTACATAGATAACGCAAGTATCACAATTTGTATTAAAACCAAGCGTGCCGAATTTTTAACACCTACTGTGACGTCACAGCCGAAATTTCCCGTCAAATCCAAACCGATTCAAAGACACCGATGCCGCCGATGCCCCTCCGCCCGCTACGATTCTCTCGAGTGATTATCTCGCTCATACTCATATTTTTTATATCTGTAGTCGCGCGGACAGTAAGCTAGCGGCGACCAACCCTGACGCTTGGTCGGGGTTTCGGACACGCGTAGTACATGCATTTGCGTTATCTATGTAAATCTACATCTGTGTTTTATCTTCCCGAGTGTAGATGTATTGTTTTGTTCCAGGGTCTGACAGACCAGTCTGAGTGGATCATAGCGAAAGCGCTCCGGGCCACCACCAGCCTGGCGGAGCTGGGGCTGCTGCCCAAGCAGGCGCTGTGCGAGCTGGTGGCCGAGAGCGCGGTCTTCCTAGCACACCCTAACCTATGGGTATGTACTAGTGATTTAACATTTCACAGGTAGCGTGTGAAAAATCATATTATACGAGGGATGCCTTTTAAGTTTTGTCGTTTGAAGAAAAAAACACAACTAGAATCTTATAGTACTTTTTATTGTTTTTCAAAGTATTCATCACGTAGCTTAATACACTTTTCCATTCGCTCAAACCAGTTATTATAACATTTATTCCACTCTAAAGTGGGGGTGTTTAAAATGGCTGACTTGAAAGCGTCGACTGCTTCTTCACTGGACTGGAACCTTTGACCACGAAGACTTTTCTTAATTTTAGGAAATGTAAAAAAATCGTTAGGGCTTAGGTCAGGACTGTATGGAGGATGGTCAAGAATTTCTACTTTTTCCTGCTTCAAATACTCAATCGTTTGACGAGCGCTGTGTGAACTTGCATTGTCGTGGTGCAGGATGATGCGTCGCTTTGAGTTAGATTTTCGAAGTTCGGCGATGACTTGTGGTAAACAAACTGTGGTATACCACTCTGCGTTAACCGTTCTACGATCATCAAGTGCAGTAGTCGCAACATGGCCGGTTTTTCTAACGAACGTGGCCACCATCTTCTTTGAAGTGCTTCGAGAACGAACAACTTTAGTCGGCTTTGGCTCGTCTTGAAAGACCCAGATTGTAGATTGTTGTTTGGAATCAGGATCGTAGGCATAGATCCAAGATTCGTCACCACTGATGATGTCGTAGACGTGATTGGACTCTCCTCGGTTGAACCTTTGCAGAGTTTTCTTACACCATCTGACGCGGGCCGCCTTGTGATCGTCGGAAAGCAGATGCGGTATCCAACGGCAAACTAGCTTTCTTACACCAAGCGCTTCATGCAAGATCTTCTGAATGGTTGTCCCTGAGATGCCTAATAGAGCCTCTATCTCTCGATACGTCACATGACGATCTTCGAGAATTAGTTGTCTCACTCCAATGATGTTATCTTCAGTGAATGCAGATTTTGGGCGACCTTCGCGAGATTTGTCACTAACACTAGTATGTCCACGCTGGAATTCTAAATACCAGCGTTCGACAGTCCGCAGACATGGGGCTTCATCCCTGAACACAGATATTAGCTCTTCAAAACACTGAAGCCGTGTCAGGCCTCTTCTAAAGTTGTAGAAAATTATTGCACGAACATTTTCCTTAGAAAGATTCATTTTCGTACGTAACCTGACAGATTCTAATCGACGCTGTGACTAAACAATAACATTAATCCTAATACATTCAACTGTTTTGAGATTCGAAATTTAAACACATTCGAATATAGAACAGTTCCAAATTCAAAATTGCCGGGAATTATGGAAACGACAGAACTTAAAAGGCATGCCTCGTATGAGATTTCAGGTGTAGCAAGTACTACTTATAGCCGGAGACAGTTAAAACTATTGCAATGAAATCGCAAATCGTTTGGTACTGTCCCGGTGTTCGTGATAAATCATCGACTTGATAGCATTAAGTGTTCTAGTGAAAAGTCTCTGTAAATAAAATCATTGACTGTGCAAAATCATAGGTGAAGTGAATGACAGTGAAAGAGAAACTTAATTTCACATAATGAAATGAATTGAAATTAGCAATAATTACCATGCCTCGTATGTAATATACTACGGAACGATAAATTGTGAAAAATATTAAGTCGTGACCAATACACGCTTGACTAAAAAATATTACTATAGGACAATTGTTTTTATAAAAATGCCCTAAAATAGTTTCCCTGTATCTTATTTTTCCAATTTCCCCAGACTGTTTCAGCTAAACAAATAACACTAAAGAATTACATATTTTTTTTATATCACAAGTTGGACCCTGTCCCCGCTGTACCCCAGCGATGGCATCAAACCCGCTACGTGTGTCTCTTCTTCTGCACCGTGATGAAGCCCTCTTGATCTACCACAAAAAACAATGATAAATGCGATGACAAAAGTGTTTGTCTATAGATACGCCATGAAGTGTGCGGGCTGGTGTCGTGCGTGGCGAGCCTGCTCAACCCCATAGACGTGAACTGCAAGATACTGCCGCTGGTGTGGCCGCACCTCAAGCACAAACTGATACAGGTCAGCTATTTGAAACCACATAATCCTTACTAATATTATAAATGCGAAAATAACTCTGTCTGTCTGTTTGTCGCGTTTTCACGCCAAAACTACTGAACCGATTTGAATGAAATTTGGTACCCAGGTAGTCCGAGAGCCTGAGAAAGGACACATACTACTTTTTAATGCGAAAAAAAGGGTTGTAAGGGGTGGATGGAAAGGCTTTGATAAAAGAAGGAATGGATACAGTACTTCATACTTCATTATTATTCAAATGCGATCTCGCGGCAATGACAGTGTGAGTAAAGCGCGCCGGCGCGCGGGGCCCGGTGTCAAAACTGTGCAAAACGACGTCAAAACTATGGATACGCCTCACGATTTCAAGTCTACATAAGAATATTATAACGTGGCGGGTTATATTCAAAATACCGTTTTCGTAAGAGAAAAAGTATTAAGCAAATATGGAAATACTTTTTTTATTTTATCGGTTCACAAAAAAATACCTAAAATAATAAATACATGAGATTTTAAAAAAACTGGGACTTTAAAAATAAAATGTGACCTTTAATTATAAGCGGCACGACGTCCTTATGATGTGTACAGTGTTAAGTTAAACAGTATTAGAGAAGCAGCCTGGTAAAAAATGTAAGAAGTTATACACAAGCAAAGACAAGTGATGGAAGTGTTCACTATATTGCTTGGCGCAGTATCGCTTGGCTTGGTATCGTGACGACTGTTTGGCACAGTGGTTTGCACGTATACCACTGGGCTCACTGTACCGGGTGGTTGCGAGTTCGATTTGCGTCCCAGGAAATTTCGGAAATGGCCTTTCTGTAATTCGCCCTGGTCTGGTTGTCACCGGGATTGCCCCCAGTCCATTGTACGGTACCAAGTATGATATCGGTACATAGTACACGCGTTGCTTAGTTTGGGACCATAGTTGGTGTGTCAGTCTGGCGATATTATAGCAGGTGCGGTATTGAGCATAACCGCCGATTACTTAAATATAAACCAATATATTTAACCAGTTTTCTTTAACATCCGGTGGCCTTTGTTACTTGTGTAAAAATCCGATTCATCAAAATATAATGAACAAAAACAAGTACGTTTTGTTGGTCTCCAATCGGGTGCTCTCGTAAAAAGTATGGCATTAGTCCATTTTTCACGCCTCTCTATAGATTGAGGAAATCTATGGGAAAATGTTGAATTCACTGTCGTATCTCAAATTAAATGTCTTAAATTTCCCTGATAATAAAAAAACTTTTCGAGTATAAACTGTCGAGAAAAGTACCCTAAAAATATATTGTCATCGGAAGCGACATTGAACATGTGTTAAGAAAGCAATGATAGAGGAATATACGACGACCCTTAGGTAAGCCACTATATTGGACAACTATGCGACTGCTATGTGATTTGGAAGTTTTGTGTGTAACAAATATTACTGTACCTACTAGTGCGTATAAGTTAAGTTTGTGGAGAGCGCAATAAACCGTTTTCTACGAAAACGGCATTTTAATACGAAACAATATAATTTTATAGAAGTCGTATTCACATTATCCAACTACATAGAATGTATGAACATATAAATTTTACTTTTTCTTGTAAAATATTGTATTTTAAGGGGGACTCACTGATAAAATGAAATGCCATTCGCTTTCTTATGCTTCCAGTTCCCACTTTTACATGTTTTAATGATGCAAAACGGTATTTTTTCAATATTTTACGCCGCGGTTTTGACAGCTCTTGTGTCAATGGTCGATTGTAGACTAGCGGGCGACTGCGCGAAATTTGAATCATGCGTATTTTTTGGTGGAACATTGCGTGTACTAACATGCGGTATCCTTTACTTCTTTTATCAAAGTGGAAAGGTGTATGGAAATATCGTAATTTTTTGAGATAGAAGCTTGAAACTTATTTTTTAGGATGTTCATAAATAAATATGACATTCAATGTTTGTAAAAGTTAAGCGGGCACAGCTAGTTAGTAATAATTTAGCCCTTTTAACGTGCCTCTCCTTGGCATGGGCCACCCTTCACTACGAGGGGGATTCGGGCCGTAATCCATCACGCTGGCCCAGCGCGAGTTGGCTGATTTCACATGTAAAGAAACATTTGTAAAGAATTTTTCAAGTCGGTTTATAAAATTACTAGCTGTGTCCGCGACTTCGTCCGCGTGGAATTTTATTGACAAAGTTTCATACAAACTTTCATCCCCTATTTTATCCCCTTGGGGGTAGAATTAATCAAAATCCTGTCTCAGCGGATGCCTACGTCATAACATCTACCTGCATGCCAAATTTCAGCCCGATCCGTCCAGTGGCTTGGGCTGTGCGTTGATAGATCACTATGTCAGTCAGTCAGTCACCTTTGAGTTATATATATAGGTATAGTATAAGTTCTGAGGTAACAAATTAAAAAAATAAATTTCAACTTGATAACTATATCCGTTTCTGAGAAAAAGGGTCTTTACAGACAGATGGATAAGAAAGTGATCCCATAAGGGTTCCGTTTTGTTCTTTTGAGGTACAGAACCCTAAAAAAAAACGCCTCTTTTTTAAAAGTCATTTGAAAATGGGGTCGTGGCGTCGCTTGCTTCTAAGAAAACACCCGAATTAAGAACCTCCTCCTTTTTGAAGTCGCTTAAAACTAAGGTCGTGGTATCGCTTGCTCGTGCAGGTGGAGCGTGCCGAGCTGGGTTATAACTAAGGTCTTGGCATCGCCTGGTCGTGCAGGTGGAGCGAGCCGAGCTGGGTTATAACTAAGGTCTTGGCATCGCCTGGTCGTGCAGGTGGAGCGAGCCGAGCTGGGTTATAACTAAGGTCTTGGCATCGCCTGGTCGTGCAGGTGGAGCGAGCCGAGCTGCTGCTGGAGAGCCTGGGCGCGGCGATCCCGCGGCGCGTGCTGGACGCGGCGGCGCGGCACGGCGCCGTGGACCAGCTGGTGCGCACGCTGCGCGAGCGCCGCGCCACGCGCCTGCGGCTGGCGCAGGGCGCCGCGCCCAACTACTGCGACATGGGACACCACATGCGCAACCTCTTCCGCAGGCTCGCCTCCGACGGTCTGAACCACATATATACATTTACTTAGATAACGCAAATGCATGTACTCCGCGTGTCCGAAACCCCGACCAAGCGTCAAGGTTGGTCGCCGCTAACTTACAGTCCGCGCGACTACAGATGTAAAAAATATGAGTATGAACGTGATAATCACTCGAGAGAATCGTAGCGGGCGGAGGGGCATCGGCGGCATCGGTGTCTTTGAATCGGTTTGGAATTCCCGTCACTAAATTTCGGCTGTGACGTCACAGAAGGTGTTAAAAATTTGGCACGCTTGGTTTCAATACAAATCGTTATACTATCCATATCCTACGCATAATATAATCGTCAATATTTCATATTCGACGATCGGTTGGCGCAGTGAATCGAGCAAAGACCGCTCGGCTCACTGCACATGTTGGGTGCGGGTTCGATTCCCGCCGGGACATTTTCGAAAATTGCCTTTTCGTATTTTGCCCAGGTCTGGGTATCACTGGGACCGCCTCCACTCCATTGTACGGTGCCTATAGTACAAGCTTGGCATAGTTTGATACCATACAGTTGGTGTATCAGTGTGGCAATATTTATTTATAAGCATAGCGCTTAAACTAGCGGTAGTAGAGTCAAATGACGCATGACTTCATAGCCACTCCCCTCCCGCACCGCCCCACTACCGCGCACTCCCCTCCCGCACCGCCCCACTACCGCGCACTCCCCTCCCGCACCGCCCCACTACCGCGCACTCCCCTCCCGCACCGCCCCACTACCGCGCACTCCCCTCCCGCACCGCCCCACTACCGCGCACACCCCTCCCGCACCGCCCCACTACCGCGCACTCCCCTCCCGCACCGCCCCACTACCGCGCACACCCCTCCCGCACCGCCCCACTACCGCGCACTCCCCTCCCGCACCGCCCCACTACCGCGCACTCCCCTCCCGCACCGCCCCACTACCGCGCACACCCCTCCCGCACCGCCCCACTACCGCGCACTCCCCTCCCGCACCGCGCACTCCCCTCCCGCACCGCCCCACTACCGCGCACTCCCCTCCCGCACCGCGCACTCCCCTCCCGCACCGCCCCACTACCGCGCACTCCCCTCCCGCACCGCTCCACTACCGCGCAGTCCCCTCTAGCACCGCTCTACTACCGCAGGAGTAAACTACTCAGTTAATCGCTATGCCTATAGTTGTGTGTGTGTCTTTGTGGAAACGGTTTAACAGTAATTTTGAGTTTATTTATCACATTTACTAGTACTCCCGTTTCCCCCCACCAGCTAAGCTAATACTTGTGTTAGGAGAGGCCCACGTCAATAGTATAATGGCCAGGATGGGGATCGAACTCGGTACCGCTTTCCTACGAGGGCGGCCCCTCTTACCACTAGGCTGTTGACGCCTTATTGAAATATAAAAACGTAGTAATTTTAATTTTCATAAAACTTATTGGTCGGCAACCTGCAGCTCGCGAGCCACAGCTGTGAAGTGCTGGATGTGAAGTTGGGGTTCTTTAGTTCAATACGCGAATATTATTTATTGAAAAAAAAAAGTTTTATGCAAGAACTACCTATTTCTTGTTAGCAAGAAAACAAATTGTGGCTCTTTAAAAACTTTGAAATTTGTTAAATTGTAATTGTTGTCACTTCCGACTCGAAAGGTTGCCGATCCCTGCCCTATTACAATGTGTGTTTGCTTCCTCTTGTGCCAGGTATGACAGAACACGTGGAGAATCAGCTCTTGGCCATGAGCGCTCATCTCATCAAAATTCAGGGTTCCTCGACACAGGTAAGCCTCAGCAGAACCGAGCTATAGCCAACTTGACTACAGGTCGAAGCGAGAACAGTCAAGTCACTGGGCTGGATCGATCAGGGTAGTATCACCCACTCACAGAAGATCGGTGTAAACTAGCTATTATAGCTGCGTTTCGTCCGATGACCGAAAGAGCCGGAAGCTTCCCTTCCCACTACCCCACCCCCCTTCAAGTCGGCAACGTGCGAGCAATGCCATTGGTATTGCAAGCATCTATAGGCTACGGTAACTGCTGAATATCTGGCGGGACGCACGCTTTTTTGCCGTCGAACTTTGGTACATAAAAAAAATACGCTTTTTTGTTGCGGCTATCGTGTTTAGAATTGAAACTCAACATCAACATTGTTTATATTCACGTAAGGCAACAAAGCATTAATGTTTAGTCGGAATCTATCTACCACCGGCTGATTGAATAGTTGTTTGATCGTCGTCAGCACATAACGGACGCGCCGGGGCGGCTGGTGCTGCGCGCGCCGGGCCTGTCGCGCTGCGTGCCGCTCGCCGCGCCCGCCGACGCCGCGCCGACACACGCCGACAAGACGTACGACAACACACACACACACACACGCACACACACACACACATACACACCCCCCGAAATAAAAATACAAGAATTCCTTCCCAGTCACCACTTTTAATAGTCTTATTTTTTATATTGATCATTTTTTTATAACAACAAAGATCGACATAAAAATTAAATATTATAATATAAACGAACCATATTTGACTACTATATTATACTAGCTGTGCCCCGCGACTTCATCCGCGTAGTATTGGATTATTGGGTTAAAAAGTATCCTATATGTTAATCCCGGTTATAATCTATCTGTGTTCCAAATTTCATCCAAATCCGTTCAGTAGTTTTTGCGTGAAAGAGTAACAAACATACATACATACATACATACATACATCCATCCACACTCACAAACTTTCGCATTTATAATATTAGTAGGATTCAGATTACTTTTTCAGGGTTGCCAGACGTAATAAAAATTGTTACCTCTAACATTAATTTATTATGTTTCTTGACAGACTGTACATAGATTATCCTCATGAAATAATACAACACAATAATACTGTTTTTATTTATTAATTAATTATGTTTTAGAATGATTGTATATTATTTATATTTTAAGTGCATTTGTCTCATTTAATTTATAATAGACGCGCGCACAAGACATCTGTATCACAGGAGACGCATATGAACACGGAATGGCAACACATGTTCGGACAATCGCACGAGCAGCAGCCGAAAGGTAACATTTGATTATACAGGGTGTATCATGTTGTAAAAAATTGAAGGCCGCTTCATATCACAGGACGGTCACCCTAAAGGAGTCTACAGACCAAAGTCGCCGACACGCCGACACACCCGAATATTGACATAGAAAGAGAAGTGTCGGTGACTTTAGTGTGTAGACTGCTTAATAGTCACGGTCAATAGCCGAAGTAATAATGGCATTTTAGACGACGGCTTGGCGCAGTGGTTCGAGCGTAGGCCGCTCGGCTCACTGCACCGGGTGGTTGCGGGTTCGATTCCCATCCGGGTAAATTTCGGAAATGGCATTTTCATTGTACGGTACCCATAATACAAGCTTTGCTTAGTTCGAGACCATACAGTTGGTGTGTTCGTCTGGCGAGATTAATTTAGTTATTTATCATTGTGACAGTATCAGAGTCGGTGTCGCAGGGCGGGGCCCGCGCGGGCGGCGCGGCGGCCCCCCCCGCGCCCCCCGCCCCCCACCACTCACAGATGGGACACAGCGCCAGCTACGTTCAGTGTGAGTCCACCGTAACCACACTCAAGCCCATATTAATAAATCGATCTCAAGTCTGCGAGCGGTCTTGGAAATGTTATGCCAGTACAAACAAAATAGCATGACAAAGCGCACTCAAGATCGCTCTCAGACTTGAGATCGATTTATTAATACGGCCCTTAGTGCATAATCAACTTTGTTTTGGGTCGTTAGTCATGTGTAAGGTGGTAGAGCCAACTACAGTTCATATACGAACTGACTCGATCAGGGTAGTACCCCCTCGTAGAAAATTGTCGTAAAGTAGCTATTATAGCGAAGCGTCAATAGCCTAGTGGTTAGAGGGGCCGTCCTCGTAGCTGAGAGGTTCCGGGTTCGATCCCCATCCTGACCATTAAACTATTGACGTGAGCCCACTCCTAGCACAAGCATTAGCTTATTTGGAGGGGCTAAAGGGAATACTAGTAATGTGATAAACACACATTGCTAGTAATCTCAATAAAAAAAAAAAAAAATGCTGTGTTTCGTACGATATCTCACTCGACAACCGGAAGCCAAACCACCCCGTCCATTACCCTCCTGTCCTACTCCCTTTCGGGTTGGCGACGTGCGAGTAATGCCTTTGGTATTGCAAGCATCTATAGGTCACAGTGACTGCTTTGACTTTGTTATATAAATACCACTATTCTAGCTTCAACTTGGTTTTTAATGTTTGTACAAACACATGTATGTATACTGTTACCTGTAAATTACTTTGTATTTATAATTTCTGCTATCTGTGAAATCACTTAATTTGCTTTCTTATATACATTCATGTTTACCCAATGTTTGCAATTGGACCTACTTTTGTAAATGGAACCAACCCACACACACTTCTGCAAACTGAAACCAACCTAGAACCCCTAACACAAGGTTGGTTTTGATCTACAGTAGTGCATGTGGGTTGGTTCCATTTTGCAAAAGTAGGTCCAATTGCTGTAAGCTGTCCGAAAATAATATAATAAAATATATAAAAAAATTATAATGTAATAATATATTATTATTTATTATTCGCAGACAGCATGGCCCCGTGCCGCGTCGAACTGAGAGACTTGACAACCAGGATGCAGCAGAAATATCAAAAATCCTTGAGGTAAATCGAAATTATGGATATAAACATAGGTGTTTTCAGATTAAGGCTAAAGCGCCCATCTAGCCCGCGCAGTTCTAATTTTTTGAAGTTTTAGAAATTTTTTGAAGTTCAAATTTTTAGTTTTCAGAATTACAAAGTTAAGTTTTGAAAAAAAAAGTATACCCTTTCTGTATCAACCTGTATACGGGTCTAAAATATTTTTTTCAGAGAATGATTTGGTGTAAAGTTTACGAGTAATTCATTATTGAAAATTGATTTATTATACTTATATGGTCAATAGTAAATGTGGCATCAGTTAGTAAGTGAGTAAAGTATGATCTGTGTCCGTGTCCTGGCAGGAGCCGGGAGGACCCCGCGGAGGGCGAGGCGGAGCCCCCGGCGCCCGCGGGCTGGCGCCCCGGGAACCAGCTGCTGGCCTACTTGCACGAGCACAAGTATGACTACGACGTTATAGTACATTGATACCCTAGGGGTGAAGGTAACTTATTTAGTCCCGAGACGGGGTACGCAAATAGTTTGAGTGACAAAATGAATTAGCTAAAGAAAAAATGAGTGAACAAGTATTAACAATACTCTACAACTAAAAAAAACTAATGAAGGTTGGATTGCCATTTGCCGCCTATCTTGTTTTTTTTCGTTGGCCTAGTTCAGTAGAAATGTCAAAATAGAACTACAGTGTAGTTTCTTTTTAATAACTTGATAACTGTCAGTTGAAAGCAGTTCTCCCTAGGGCTAAAAAGTATTACTTTCAACCCGCTCCTCAGGCAACTTCAGACCTACTTTCCGAGTCTGAGTAATGAAAAATAAATTGCGACCTTTGCGACGACACAATATAGTGCATTTTAGCTCGCACAGCGCTGCGTGCCTACCATTAAATTCAGCCCACACTCAACTGTTTTATGAACATTAAACAATATAATTCAAAGAAAGTGGTGGTGGAAATTACAAAAAAATGACAATATAACATTTCCATTTTCCACCAAAAAAGTCCTGACATATACATTGCAAACGGAAATCAACCCAATTTTATGCCCAATTGTATGTGTTCACTGACACCCCCCCCCCCCCCATCACCAGGGCCAGCGTGAACCAGCTGGTGACGCTGCCGGCCAACCGCAGCCTGTTCGGCTCGTGCTCGGACGACGGGTCCGTGCGGCTGTGGGACGCCGCGCGCCTGCAGGGCCACGCGCACGTCAACAGGTACCTTTACCATCGCATAGATGATTTAAGGGGACCCATATCGATTTTGTTTGAAAATATATACTCTCCAGGTGATCCCATAGAAATTTCATTAAAATCGGTCCAGGAGTTTGAGGGATATGGACATTTTACGGTTACCTGCAATTAAATATGTAGGTTCGAACTAAAAACTAAAAAAAAATTAATAAAAAAATTAAACTGACTTCAAAAAAAACCTGTGTGCACTAAAAAGCTAAAAATAACTAGGGACTTTAATTTATTTCATTTGGAGTCGCTGCCGAGTCAAGTAGATAGGGTTGGGTTAGGTGTGCCTAAGAAGTAGTCCTAACGTGGTGTAAAGATAGTGGCACCGACTCCAAATGAACTAAATTACAAGGTCCCTAATTATTTCTAGCTTTTCAGTGCACCGAGGGTTTATTGAAGTCAGTTTATTTTTTAATTTTTTTTTTAAATTGTCAGTTGTAGTAACGGTAGGTTTGTGTCCAGGTCCAAGGCGACGTACAACAGGAACGCGGGCCCGGTGGTGTCGCTGGCGGCGTGCGAAGGCGGCCAGTCGCTGGTCGCCGCCACGCACGAATCGCTATTCGTACTAAGGTACACTCCACACATTCAATTTTAACTTCTCGACATATTGTTCGGTCGCGGTAGTAGGGCCGAGCTGTGCCCAACTGACTACAGCTCATACACAGGCCTGGCTCGCCCGGGGTAGTACCACCCTCCCACAAAAGATCCGTGCTAAAGCTAAAGCGCCCATCTAGCCCGCGAAATTCAAAATTGTCGAGTATTTTTATAGTTTATCCAAAATCTGAAAACATTTTGTAATTGGTGACAAAGACCGTATGCAATGCATTTATTAATATATCCAACTTACTCTAAAACATTTCAAGAACGACAGATATCCAGAAAAATTGGCAATTTTTGTATATTTATTGATTTACTAGTATCATATCCACCGTGATAACATTTAGACTAAAATAAATGTATTAAGAAACGCACTGCATACTGTGTTTGTCGCAAATCATAAAATGTTGTCTTAAATGTTTTCAGATTTTGGATAAACTATAAAAATACTCGAAAATTTTGAATTTCGCGGGCTAGACAGGCGCCTTCACCTTAAGGCGAAGGGGTCGATCGTGTTCTCCATACATATTTCATTCCGAATTTATCCGAGACACACAAAGTTTTTCATTAAAACAATGGATTTTATCACTTCTAAAAAAATTATTGTATTCGCATCTAATGATTTCATGCATTTAAAAATAGATTAACATAATTAAAATCGATCGTAAAATTTGTTAAATTTTACGCCTGTGTGTGTGAATTTGTCAGCGCCATCTGACTAAATTAGGCCATTATTTACATAAAATTTGTACTTTGAGTAAACTGCGTGCTAATAGTGTACTAGTTGAAATGACAGATGGTGGTGACCAAATTATTATTGCAAATATGTATATCCCTATATTGCGCCATCTATATTAATAATTCCGTCAAGGGGTACGGTAGACTCGATTGAAACGTTACCAGAATAATAAAACTTAAAAAATAATGATTAAGAGTCGACAACATATATCCGCAAAATTCGGATTGTCGTGATAAACAATGTTATAATTATAATATTCGGCACAGTACCGCCATATTTTCTATGAACGCATGTCAGTCAGTGTCAGTGATGACAGTGCCAGTGTTCTTAGTTGGTGGGCCATATTTTTAAAGAAAGAAGAAGAAGTGCATTTATTGATTGAGCTGTCAGAACAAACAAATTCAGTGTTCAATGTTCATGATGTTTCCGTACGAGTATTCATTTCATTTAGTTTTGCTTTGCATAGTGATTAACTTTCATCATCATCATCATCAGCCTATGCTTGTCCACTGCTGGACATAGGCCTCCCCTAATGAGCGCCATAGCGCCCAGTCTTCAGCTTGCCGCATCCAGCATCTGCCTGCAGCCTTTCGCAGATCGTCATTCCACCTGGTCGGAGGGCGTCCTACACTACGCTTGCCGACTCGAGGTCTCCACTCAAGAACACGTTTAACCCAGCGGTTTTCGGTTCTTCGCGAGATATGGCCAGCCCACTGCCACTTCAGCTTGCTAATTCTTTGAGCTATGTCGATAACTTTGGTTCTCTGTCGGATGTATTTGTATTTCTATTAACTTTGTTTGGATGTAAACACATCATGCCGAAAATTGTAATGAGTCACATTTCACCCGAGCGAAGCCGGGTTTTCATCTTTTATAATCATAATAATAACATTCAATAAAAAAATGAAGTAACGAGTTAAGTATTTTTAATATTTTCCGGACATAATACAATACTAAGTTTCTAATAAATAAATTATTGTATCGCTGACATGATAGGTATCAGATAAATAAATAAATATCGCCAGACTTACTCAGCAACTATATGGTGCCAAACTAAGCAACGCTTATACTATGGCTACCATACATTAAACTGGTGGAGATCCCAGTGACACCCAGACCTGGGCAAATTACGAAAAGGCCGTTTCAGAAAATTTCCTTTGTCGGGAATCGAACCCGCAACCATCCGACGCAGTGAGCCGAGCGGCCAACGCTCAAACTACAGCGCCAAGCGATCGTCAATTCGCCACACGAGGTACTACGTTATTGCAGACGCGACGTTGCCAATTGGTAGAGAGCGGCGACTTGACAACGTCGGATGTCTATTATAAAAGTGTTTGTTGTCGGAAATATTTTTATCGTTTAGTGTATTATAGGTAGGATCACAGATATAGATTTACATAGATAACGCAAGTATCACGATTTGTATTGAAACCAAGCGTGCAAAATTTTTTACACTTACTGTGACGTCACAGATGGCGGGAAATCCAAACCGGTTCAAAGACACCGATGCCGCCGATGCCCCTCCGCCCGCTACGATTCTCTCGAGTGATTATCTCGCTCATACTCATATTTTTATATCTGTAGTCACGAAGGACTGTAAGTTATCGGCGACCAACCTTGACGCTTGGACGGGGTTTTCGGACACGCTAAGTACATACATTTGCGTTATCTATGTAAATCCATATAATGTGGGTAGGATAGTGTTGCCGCTGGCTTAGGATTACCGTATAGGTACATAAAATTGAAAATTTACTGTATTTGCCAAATTAATACCGAACCTGGTATATACAAACCATAGATACTACTGTACTATCTATACAAATAAATAAAATTGGAGTGTCTGTTTGTAATATCAGAATAACACCTTTTCACTAAGTGCATATCAAAGTACATACGACACCTATAGCAAAAACGCGATTTAATTTTTTTTTGTCTGTCTGTCTGTCTGTCTGTGTGTTTGTTCCGGGTAATCTCCGAAACGGCTGGACCGATTTTGACGGGACTTTCACTGGCAGATAGCTGATGATAAAAGGAGTAACTTATGCTACTTTAATTTTGGAAAAACAATTAGGGTTCCGCGTAAAAAAAATAAAAACACATGAAATCAAAGAGTATTTCCGAAACGGGTGGACGGATTTTGACGGGACTGTCACTGGTAGATAGCTGATGTTATAAGCAGTAACTTAGGCTACTTCTATTTTAGAAAAACAAAATTAAAAAAATGCGTCCTGTCGCGCGGGCTCAGAACGTGGGAGCGGGCTTTTTTGTTAAGTTAAATTCCACGCGGACGAAGTCACGGGCTCAGCTAGTATTATATATGTACACAGGTACTAGGTAAGTATGTAATAAATATTGGAACGAAGTTCCTTATCGTTGCGAAAGGGGGCTAGACGGAAAAAATTAAGACCAAAAAATGTGTCACGACACTTTTTTCGCTATATGTGCGGCGTGCGCGTGTTTCTCTGTCTGTCTCTCTCTCTCCCTTATAGAAAGCAAACCAGTTATTATTTTTTTCGTATCGTCTTTCTATTTCGCATTGAACAGTGTGGTGTCGCGACTAACTTTTCCTTTTCCGTTTCCGTTTCCTTTACTTTTACTTTTACTTTACTTTTACTTTTACTTTTGCTTTTACTTTTGCTTTTGCTTTTACTTTTACTTTTGCTTTTACTTTTACTACCATCGACGATTGACGACCGCTTGGCGCAGTGGTTTGAGCGTAGGCCGCTCGGCTCACTACACCGGGTGGTGGCGGGTTTGATTCCCTCCATTCAGGGTAAATTTCGGAATTGGCCTTTCCATAATTTACCCTGGTCTTGGTGTCACTGGCATCGCCCCCAGTCCATTGTAGGGTATCCATTGTCCAAGCCTTGCTTAGTTTGGGACCATACAGTTGGTATGTTTGTCTGGCGATATTTGTTTATTTATTAGTATTATTTTATTTGAGCTGATGCTGTGATAGCCGATTGCTTAAAGCACGCGTCTTGCGGGCACCAGGTATTGGGTTCAAACCCCGGCTCGCACATCTGGATTTTTCGAAATCTATGTGTGACTCATAATTTCTATATGATTATCATTAGCTTACGGTGAAGGAAAACATCGTGAGGAAACCTGCATGTCTTAGAAGATCTAACCAATTTTCGAAAGACATGTGAAATCCGCCAACCCACACTGGGCCAGCGTGGTGGATTATGGCCTGAATCCTCCTCGTGTTGAGGGGAGGCCCGTGCCCAGGAGTGGGACGTCAAAAGGGCTAAATTAATATAATTATTATTATTTTTGTTGCAACCTACGTAGTGGAAATCATCAAAGCACTGGCCTGTTAATAATTCGTTTTTAAATTCCGTGTAATTTATATTGACATTTGTTTTTACATAGAATGTATTCTCTTTGCATAGAATTCTATTCTGTCTGTCAAAATACGCTGTGCATTAAATATCTTGTCTGGCCTCCGTATATGTTTTTATTTAATCTGCTACTAAGAACAGTCGTCGTCAAAGGTACAACCACAGCAAACTGTCTTTAGTAGCTCTTCAACAGCAGTGGGTGCCAACACAACGTTGAGCTTCGCAATATTAAAGGGAAGCGTCAACTACGCGGCTTGGAGCTTCGCCATGAAGATGAACTTGATCGACAGCGAACTATGGGACTGCGTCATGAAGCCTGCGGAGGAAGTTGACGACTTTCAACGCAAAGATGCCAACGATCCAAGATTTGCTTGAGTCTAAGCGAACATCTATATCTCATCGTCATGACAGCTGAAACTTCGAAGGAAACATGGAAGCGACTTCGGGAAGCCTACGCTGACCGCGGGCTTGCTCGACGCTTACAACTTATGAAGAAATAGCTTGGTACTAAACTTGTATTGTACTCGAACATAGAAGCCTATGTGAATGACAAACGTCATGTGCAACAACAACTGATTGCCAATCAAGCTGGTCTGGAAGATGAACTTGTTGGTGTGATTATGCTGGCAGGACTCAACGACAGCTACAGCCCAATGGTGATGGCAATAGAGCATTCCGGCACCTCGATATCTACAGACTCGGTTGCATCGATCTTGCTGAAGGAAGAACGCCGAGATGCCTCTGCTACATCTAGTGCCTTTTCGTCGTCTAGTGTAAATAGTGTGCCCAGTGTCTCAATGTAGGAAACACTACTAACGCTACTCTGTATAGGACTCTAGGTCCTATAATTTTGATTGAGACACGATTTTTATGTTGATTTCTTGTAATTATTGTTGTTGTTATAAATAAAAATATGTTCACATGGAAAACCACATCTATTTCTCAGTAATGTATCTCATATGTTAGAAAAGTGGAATACACAAACAAGTGTATAGTTATATTTTCACTATATTTAGTAACATCTAAATATATTACTCAAAGGTGACTGACTGACTGACTGACATACTGATCTATCAACGCACAGCCCAAACCTCTGGACGGATCGGGCTGAAATTTGGCATGCAGATGTTATGACGTAGGCATCCGCTAAGAAAGGATTTTGATTAATTTTACCCCAAAGGGATAAAAGAGGGTATGAATAATCCCGAAATTTTTGTTAAGTTAAATTACACGCGGACTAAGTCGCGGGCACAGCTAGTCAGACAATAAAATTATTCTATAACAGATGTATATTTTTTATCGGTTTTTTAGAATGATGAATACACATACAATAATGAATTTTACAATAGCAAAAATATAATATATTCGCTATTTATTATAAAATAAAAAGGCCGCAATAAATATAAAAGTACGCCCTCTAGTGGCTAGTGGCTAAAATACACCTTTTGTCAATGTGTGCGTGTATGTATTACAATAAAAAGTGACAGAAGTTTTTCATCGGAAAACGCTTAGATTATGAATTATTTTAGGTTGATATTATTGCGTATGTCAATGCAGTATAATAAGTCTTAATCGCAAACAATAGTATTATATCTTAGAAATGCTCAAATTTTGCGTAAAAATTAAATAAGTAGAATTTGTTGACTACAGCGTCATCTTGAGAGAAACTGCAATAAACCCGACCGACGCTTCAACCTTAAGTAGCTAATATAGCTGCGTTTTGTAAGATGAGCCGAAGCAGGTTGCCCAACATATATCTGCTCACCTTCAGGTCGGCTACGTGCGAGCAATGCCATTGGTATTGCAAGCATCTATTGGCTACGGTAACTGCTTAACATCAGGCAGGTCGGGCGCTTGATTGCCGACTTTTTATACATAGAATATATATTTTTTTCACTTTCCCTATTCGCAATAGTTCCTGCACCTGTTGGAGTTAGGTCGCTCTATATGTCCCATCATTTGCGGCGGTTGACCTCAACATGCGCCTTACATGACAATAAAATTCTCACAAAGGGCCTCTACATGTTGGACCCATGTCCCCATGCAAGCCTTATAAACGACGGGGCAGAGCCCGTGATACATAATAATAATAGTTAGGTAAATAAAAATACAATAGGAGGAGTTGGATGAAAATGATCTACTATATTGTTTTTCATTATTCATACTCGGAAAGTAGGTCTGAAGTTGCCTGAGGAGCGGGTTGAAAGTAATACTTTTCAGCCCTTGGGAGAATCGCTTTCAACTGACAGCTGTGAAATTAACAAAAAAATAAAACAGTTCTATTTTCACATTTCTATTGAACCATGTTCCAACTTTCTCTACAGACACTCAATTACAGCGCGATGTAAAATTGAAATAACATAAAGTTAAGTATTATAACTAAGATATCACAGAAATGATAAATCTGCATTCCACTGACTCTCCATAACCGAGCACAAGATTATCTAGTGTATTCCAAAAATATTGCTGTACCAGCTGAAGAAAATTGACAAATATCAATGTCCTCAACATTCACCCAAGAATCCCTGGATATTATAGAAACTCAAGTTTCCCAGAAAATATCAAATAATCAACATACCCGGAAACAACCTTTCACTAACTATAACTTATTGTTCTAATTTTACCATAAACTTTAAATAAATATCTCACAAAGTTGTTGGTTTATGTAAAATTAAATTCACACATTTTTTCTTTAGCTAATTCCTGTTTTTATTTTTACTTTCCTTGTATTCGTAATGAAAAGCACAGTGTTTACCTCGGGTGAATGACTTATTTTGTCCCTCGAACTATTGGCGCCCTTGCTACGGGCGCCAAACCCCGTCTCGGGACTAAATAAATTACTTTCATCCCTGGGGTTACAATGGACTATTACCGGCAGGGTGGACACGGGTTCGTCGCGCCTGACGCTGTCGCAGGGGCGGCAGCTGGAGGGGGGCGCAGGGGGGGCGGGCGCGGGGGGCGGCGCGTGTGTGGCGTGCGCGTGCGCCGGCGCGGGCTCGCCGCACGCGGGGGTCATCTCGTACGCCACGCTGCGCGCCACCATCTTCGGATGGGACCTGCGCGCGCCGGGTACCGCTACACATTTCAATTATTACTTCATTAAACCCCGTATTCATAAATCGATCTGAAATCTTAAGTCCCAGTCCAAAGACAACACCATGTTCAGTGTAACAGTATATACTAGGTGAAACAAAAAGGGTATACTATTTTTTTTTTCAACTTTACTTTGTCCATCTAAAACTATCATCTTTGTGGGACAGTTGAAATACTAAAGGTTTTGTAGACTTATGAAATCTGTCAAAAGCTGTATCCCTGTAACACTTTTTGTTTTCCAAGTTTCCTCTTAAGCTGATAGTTTTAAAGTTACAAAGTTAAGTTTTGAAAAAAGCATACCCTTTGTGTTTCAACCTGTATATAGCGAGCGTGGTGTGTGTGTGCAGGCAACGCGTGGCGGCTGCAGGGCGACGTGCGGCAGGGCGCGGTGACGTGCCTGGCGGCGGCGGGCGGCTGCGTGGCGGCCGGCACGGCGGCCGGCGCCGTCGCGGTCTGGGACCTGCGCTTCCAGCTGCCCGTCACCGCCGTCAAGCATCCCAACGGTGACGCACGCCCTGCGCTCCACCGCAAGGGCGGCGGGTTCCATTCCCGGAACCATTTCGGAACTAACCTTTTCATTTACCCGGATGTGTGTCACCGGGATCGCCCCCAGTCCATTGTACGGTACCCACAGTACAATGTTTCGGACTGTACAGTGTATTTTTGTCGAAATGTAAATTTGTCTAAAACTAGCAGCTATGAAGAAAAAATGAAGAAAGTCAGTTGTTGTAGTGATTTCATAAATCTACAACTGCTTTGTTTCTATACATATAAATATCACCAGACTGACACACCAACTGTATGGTCCCAAACTAAGCAACGCTTGTACTATGGGTACGGTACAATGGACTGGGGGCGATCCCAATGACACCCAGACCAGGAAAAATTACGAAAAGGCCATTTCCAAATTTGCCCCAGCGGGAATCGGATCCGCAACCACCACGTGCGGTGAGGCGAGCGGCCTTCGCTCGAACCACTGCGCCAAGCGGTTGTGAAATAGATAATATATTTACTTGACGTGTATATGTGTTGTGCAGCGGAGCGGGTGCGGCGGCTGGCGGGGTTCGGGGCGGGGCGCGTGTGGGCGGCGGGGGGGCGCGACGCCGCCGCCTGGTGCCTGGAGTCCACGCAGCGCACGCACGCGCTCTGGCCCAGCAACAACAGCGCGCAGCCGCTGCACTACACGCCCGCAGTCAGTACCGCACGACCGCACACACACACACACACACACACACACACACACGCGCGCGCGCGCACGCGCTCTGGCCCAGCAACAACAGCGCGCAGCCGCTGCACTACACGCCCGCAGTCAGTACCGCACGACCGCACACACACACACACACACACACACACACACACACGCGCGCACGCACGCGCTCTGGCCCAGCAACAACAGCGCGCAGCCGCTGCACTACACGCCCGCAGTCAGTACCGCACGACCGCACACACACACACACACACACACACACACACACACACACGCGCGCGCGCGCACGCGCTCTGGCCCAGCAACAACAGCGCGCAGCCGCTGCACTACACGCCCGCAGTCAGTACCGCACGACCGCACACACACACACACACACACACACACACGCGCGCACGCACGCGCTCTGGCCCAGCAACAACAGCGCGCAGCCGCTGCACTACACGCCCGCAGTCAGTACCGCACGACCGCACACACACACACACACACACACACACACGCGCGCACGCACGCGCTCTGGCCCAGCAACAACAGCGCGCAGCCGCTGCACTACACGCCCGCAGTCAGTACCGCACGACCGCACACACACACACACACACACACATACACACACGCGCGCACGCACGCGCACGCACGCGCTCTGGCCCAGCAACAACAGCGCTCAGCCGCTGCACTACACGCCCGCAGTCAGTACCGCACGACCGCACACACACACACACACACACACACGCGCGCGCACGCACGCGCTCTGGCCCAGCAACAACAGCGCGCAGCCGCTGCACTACACGCCCGCAGTCAGTACCGCACGACCGCACACACACACACACACACACACACACGCGCGCGCGCACGTACGCGCTCTGGCCCAGCAACAACAGCGCGCAGCCGCTGCACTACACGCCCGCAGTCAGTACCGCACGACCGCACACACACACACACACACACATACACACACGCGCGCACGCACGCGCACGCACGCGCTCTGGCCCAGCAACAACAGCGCGCAGCCGCTGCACTACACGCCCGCAGTCAGTA